>JAXCMG010000059.1:5724096-5779338 GCA_034642415.1 Podarcis siculus
GCTAAGCCGCTAAGCCGTTAATAGCCGCTAAGCCGCTAAGCCGTTAAGCCGTTAATAGCCATGCTTCGCAAGACGAAAAATCCGCAAGACAACGAAACTCGCAGAACGGATTAATTTTGTCTTGCGAGGCACCACTGTAACGCGGAAGTAAGTTGTCCAAGCTCTAGGAGGCCTCGCCGCTGCTTGGAGGCAAACCCGGACATTGGTGGGGCCTATGGAGCTCTCTGAGGCCTCCGCGAATGCAGGGAACCAAGCCCCGACATCCACGGTGCCTAGAGCGGCTCTGCGTATGCCGGGATCCAAACCTGACATCTGCGGTACCTGCAGGGCTCCGCGGGTGTCGGGAGCCAAGCCCCAGCATCCACGGGGCCTACAGAGGCTCTGCGACTGGGCTCCAGCCACAGGAGCTCTCTGAGGCCTCCACGATTGCCGGGAGCCAAGCCGATTGTGAGTGTGGAAGAGGACCCTGAGCCCCCTCCAAACAGTGAGTTTGGAAATAAATTTTTTCATCTAAAATACTGTCTTATTTATTTTATAGTACAGTACATGGATTATTGCCTTCATTTTATGGATCAATGGTCTCATGAAACAGTAAAATTTGTGTTAAATTGCTGTTTTAGGGGGTGTTTTTTCGTCATCTGGAACGAATCAGTCCACTTTCCATTACTTTCAATGGGAAAGTCCGCTTCGGGTTAAGTACAGACTTCCGGAACCAATTAAGTACTTAACCTGAGGTACCACTGTAATAATAATAATAATAATAATAATAATAATAATAATAATAATAATAATAATTTGTTCAGTGGGACCTTTTCTCTGATGAGAGGAGAGGTCCTAGGAAATCTGAGTTGGACCCTGTGTTTCAGTTCTCTTTCTGTTTCAGAATGTGCGAATTATTAGGTAGGTTTATCTGTCATTGAGAACTGCATCTACTGAGCAGGTTAAAATACTAGCAGGATTTTAACCACACTTGTGAATTAACGGAAAGTATGGATAATTTGGAAGGATAAAACTTGGATAGTATTGGCATGCAGTTGTAAATATTATCACTAGGACCCATGGAAGAGATGGGGGAAGTCAGGAGAGTAATCTTGATATTTGGATTTTGAATTTGTTGTGGTTGTATTGAAGGGGTACAGTTAGGGTTACCCCAGAAAGCCCTAAAAACTCTGCTCGGGTGCAACAATTATTCCTACCCATGGATTAATAAGGCTACAGTATGTTTATATTGGTTAAGATTATATATATATGTATATATATATATATCTCACAACTGAATCTACTGAATCTGCTGAATCTGCTGCCACCCCTAGTCACAACACTCTTTGGCTTTTGCTGCAAGAGACTGACTCATCTATAACTTTGGAAAACATATATTTTGCTCTCCGCTATATACAGTACCAGGGACGCAGGTGGCGCTGTGGGTTAAACCACAGAGCCTAGGACTTGCCAATCAGAAGGTCGGTGGTTCAAATCCCCATGACGGGGTGAGCTCCCGTTGCTCGGTCCCTGCTCCTGCCAACCTAGCAGTTCAAAAGCACACCCGTGCAAGTAGATAAATAGGTACCGCTCCAGTGGGAAGGTAAACGGCGTTTCCGTGCACAGCTCTGGTTCGCCAGAAGTGGTGGCTTAGTCATGCTGGCCACATGACCCGGAAGCTGTACACCGGCTCCCTCGGCCAGTAAAGCGAGATGAGCGCCGCAACCCCAGAGTTGGCCACGACTGGACCTAATGGTCAGGGGTCCCTTTACCTTTACCTTTATATACAGTACCAACCTTTCCTCCTTCTTCTGCAACTCATATGCTTTTGTAGCATTAGATGCTGCAGATGTTCAGTCTGATTAAGAAAGGGGACTGGAGTAGTTGGGTTGGGTTCTGAGCTACCGTCCTCCCTCTCTTCTGTAACCTCAAAATGCATCTGCCAAAATGAGAAGAGGCAACTGCCGTGGACAATGCCGTCATTCCAGGCTGATGTCCCCACCTAACCTGTCAGATGCGTCTAGCAAGGACTCCCTGGACCAGTTTGAGCAAATGGCATCAACTTTAGCAAAGATACTTGAGATACTTCCCAGCATGGGAAAACGGGAAATTCTGCCTGGGTCAAAGTTGCCATCAGCAGAAGACTGTGAGAAGGTGCTTTCTAGCTAAACCACCATGGGATGGTGGCTCCCAGCTCTTGCTGCTCAAGGGCTCATGGTGGAATATGTTTCATGCAAATAATAATTCTTGAGCTGAGACCACATCTTTGGATATTGAAGTCCTCAAGCAAGTCTGGCCAAGGCTGTCCACCATGAGGAAAAGGTCTCCTGGAAGTGCTGAGAAGACCTCTCTTCTTTAATGATTGCATTGCCTGCCCCATTACAAACATGGCCATTGGGGCACCCCCAAAACCTGACTTGCACACACACAGTGTGACTTATCTGCCTTGTTGAGAAGGCCGGTGGAAAGGACTCAAGTGAGCTAGCGTGAGGCTCACTGTTGTCTTTGTCATCTGCACACAGGCAGAGGCTGTCCTGTGCGTGCACAATCACATACATACATAACTGCATGCCTTTGTAGGAACGTTCTTCTGATTTGTTTTGGTTCCAGATGATGCAATAACAGTGTTTTCTGGTCCATGAGTTACCATATCGTGGCACTTCAATTGATGGCTGTTTTCAAGTGGACAGTTTTCTTACAGACACAAAAATGATTTGATAGAGGACAATATTTGCCAAGTAGCTGGTGCCCATTAGACTGGTAGGGTGGAAGACAGACATACCAACTGTACCATTGACAGGGTTGAGGCCACAGCCAACAGGCCAGAGCCAACTAATTCTAGTTTTGCTCCCACCTTCCTCCCCGCTGAGTTCTACAAGGGCAACACTAAGGACACATGCGCAGCAGACATTTAAAGCATGATGCCCACCATGGCGTCCCTCAAAGAATTCTGGGAGCTGTAGTTTGTTGAGGGTCCCATCCCAGAGGCACAGTTCTCGGACAGGTTAATCAACCAGCCCCTCTTCCCATTGTAGCTCTGCGAGGGGAATAGAGGCCACATTCCCACAACTCTCAGCACCTGCCACAATCTACGTTTCCCAGAATTCTTTGAGGGGAAGCCACGACTGTTTAAGGTGGTATCACAGTGCTTTAAATATAATGTGTTCATGTGCCCTGAGATGGAGAAGGAGGAGGAGGCGGCTGACAGGCCAGCTCCCTGGGCTGGTTGTAAGTAAACAGGTAGGTAGGTAGGTAGGTTGGGGGGCTGGCTGAGGGTTGGTGGAGTGGATCCCCATTTGCCCAAACAGGCCACCTTGCCAAGTCCTTTGCCCTCCCAATTTGGGGGAGCTTATCCGCCAAACTGATGCACGCCTCTTTCTCCCCAGGTGCCTCACGATCCTCTGTCGTCCGATGCAAGCCGGGAGCCAACTGCCCCAACACGCAGAGTGGCCTCCACAGGCAACATTCCCCCTTGTCTGCCGCTGAAGATTCTGCTGCTCCCATTCTAGAGCTGCAGAGTCGAAGTCCCTCCGGATTTTGCCGGCACGGCAGAGGAGAGAGGCAGAACAGATCAGGTAGGCACCCCGTAGCCTGAGCGTCACGGCTTCCTCTTGTGCCTTGGGCACCAAAATAATTTTTTTAAAAAGCTTTCCCTGCCCCAACAAGGCATGAATGGTTTATTATTGATAATAATAATAATAATAATAATAATAATAATAATAATAATTGCATTTATATCCCACTTTTTTCTCCAAGGAGCTCGAGGTGGCCTCCTCATTTAATCCCCCACAACAACCCTGTGAGGTAGGTTAGGCTGAGAGAAGGCAGTGACAATCTTAAGGTCACCCAGTGAGCTTCATGGCCGAGTGGGGATTCGAACCCTGGCCTCCCAGGTCCTGGTCCGAAACTCTAATATGTGATGATACCGAGATGATACCCAGCTCTATCTCTCTTTCAAATCAGAACCAGTGAAGGCGGTGAAGGTCCTGTGTGAGTGCCTGGAGGCGGTTGGAGGATGGATGGAAGCAAACAGATTGAGGTTGAATCCTGACAAGACAGAAGTACTGTTTTGGGGGGACAGGGGGCGGACTGTTGTGGAGGACTCCCTGGTCCTGAATGGGGTAACTGTGCCCCTGAAGGACCAGGTGCGCAGCCTGGGAGTCATTTTGGACTCACAGCTGTCCATGGAGATGCAGGTCAATTCTGTATCCAGGGCAGCTGTCTACCAACTCCACCTGGTACGCAGGCTGAGACCCTACCTGCCCGCGGACTGTCTCGCCAGAGTGCTACATGCTCTGGTTATCTCCCGCTTGGACTACTGCAATGCGCTCTATGTGGGGCTACCTTTGAAGGTGACCCGGAAGCTACAACTAATCCAGAATGCGGCAGCTAGACTGGTGACTGGGAGTGGCCACTGAGACCACATAACACCGGTCTTGAAAGACCTGCATTGGCTCCCAGTACGTTTCCGAGCAAAATTCAAAGTGTTGGTGCTGACCTTTAAAGCCCTAAACGGCCTCGGTGCAGTATAACTGAAGGAGTGTCCCTACCCCCTTCGTTCTGCCCGGACGCTGAGGTCCAGCTCTGAGGGCCTTCTGGCGGTTCCCTCATTGCGAGAAGCAAAGCTACAGGGAACCAGGCAGAGGGCCTTCTCAGTAGTGGTGCCCGCCCTGTGGAACGCCCTCCCATCAGATGTCAAAGAGATAAACAACTACCTGACATTCAGAAGACATCTTAAGGCAGGGAAGTTCAGGGAAGTTTTTAATGTGTGACACATTAAAAACTTAGTGTATTTTTGGTATTTGTGGAAGCCTCCCAGAGTGGCTGGGGAAACCCAGCCAGATGGGCGGGGTACAAATAATAAATTATTATTATTATTATTATTATTATTATTATTAATCACTAGCTCTCACTGACCCCTACACTGGACCTACGTATTTTGGGAGTGGCACAGCAAGGGAAGGAAGGTTGTGTGAAGAAAGACACTCCGCTCTCTGTCCTCCGGCCAGGCCCAGTTCAGAGGCAAATTCCAGCCAGGCAAAGACCCCTGCGGAGGGTGCAGAGAACACTGAGGGCTGTGGCTTGGGGAGGGTTGTGGCCTACAAAGAGTCCCAAGGGCAAGAGGCCTGGAGGGCTGCATTTGAATCCTGGACCTGAGGTCTACTACCCCTGAGTTAAGAAACTAACCCTAAATATGGTGGGTTCGTAGCCCAGTGGTAGAGTTCCTGCTTCTTGTGCAGAGTGTCCCAGGTTGATCCATACCGCTCTCTTGCGGATGGGGTTTTTTTTGGCGGGTACGAAGGATGGCTGGTCAAAATGAGATGTGTCGTGTCATGTTGCAAGTTTGCAGCGAGCAAGTTGCATCGCAGAAGACTTCTCAAGTAGGACATATGAGCCCCGGGGACAGAGGTGGAGCTAAATCGGATCCCAGGGGCCTCTGAAAGGCAGTTCAGTTCTACCACCGAAGCAGCAATGCTTTTTCTTTCATTCATAGGCGGAGAGAAGAGAAAGAAGAGAGAAAAGCAGAAGAAGGACCCATTTTTGAGATTGTTAAAAATTGAGAGTTGGACTGGGGGGGTCTTTTTGTTTGCTTTTTTGGAGGATATTTTGAGTGGCTGCCTGTGTTTTTTGGGGGGAGGTGTAGCGGGCTTAGAGTCCTATGTTTTGTTTCTTTTTTGGGGTGCCGATGCTTTATCTATTGTTTCGGGCGAGGAGGTTCAGAGTACAGTGGTAGCTTGGTTTTCGAACGTAGTCCGTTCTGGAAGACTGTTCAACTTCAAAACGTTTGAAAACTGAGGCGCAAAGGGAACTGAAAAAAATAACATGTACACTCAGCAGAAGCCGTTCGACTTCCAAGGCGCGTTTGAAAACGGAAGCATTTACTTCCGGGTTTTTGGCGTTCAAATACTGAAACATTCGGCTTCCGAGACACTTGAAAACCTAGGTACCACTTTATTGCCAGTTTTCATGCTGTGAAATGGGCGCTTTGTGGTGCCTGTGGCAGTTTCTTAGATTTCCAAATGTGCCCTTGGCACATTTTCAACGCCACAGAAGGCTGGGGACCTCTCGCCTACTCCGACTGGGAGCAGTTTTCCAGGGCCTCCAGGGAGAGAAGGGTTTTTCTTGTCCCTTCCTGCTGGAGACCTTTTCAAGTGGAGGCAGCATCAGGGACTGAAGCTGGGAGCACCACGCAAAGCATGAAATACACCCATGTCCCGAACGGAAAGGAGTCTCAGTGGGTATTCATTGTTTGTTGTTGCTTTTGATCTGCGGGTGATACGTAGTTGGCTGTCTCTCCACTCATGTGTGCTGTGTTACCTTTGCATTGAAAAGAATATGGTGGAATAGCGTAGTGACAACATAATTTTACATAACAAATTGCGCAAATTGCTTAAGTTGTGTAATTTCACCTGCAGCAGATGGCGATACGAAGAACATCATTTTGGGCAAACTGTTTAATCTGACCTTAGGCCCCTCCAGGCTAGTGGTTTTGTGTGGCAATGTGTCTCTGAAGAAATGGTGATAATGTGTTTGTGCTAGATTTATACTGGACTGCCCACACACAATATTCTGCTTTATTAGTTGTTCGACACAAGATAGTATCGCCGAGGCAACTACAGTCATACCTTGGTTGATGAACGCCTTGGTACTCGAACGTTTTGGCTCCCGAACCCCACAAACCTGGAAGTGTTTGCGAATGTTTTTTTTTATATATATAAATCATTTTTATTCAATTTTTCCAATACAAAATTATACAAATCATACATCTTTTTTTATGATATCCACTCTCTTTTTTTGACTTCCCTCATCCTGCCTGATACTCCTTCCCCTTTAAGTTTCATACACATTTCTAAGGTCTTACTTCAATTATTCTTAAAACTAAAGCCTTACTTTACTCCAATTCTAACATTTCTTTTTACAGAGCTTCATTTAAGCTTACAAGCGTTATTTGATTATCACTTAATTTATGCATATATTCTGTAAATTTTTCCCAATCTTCTATAAATCTTTGGTCTCGCCGGTCTCGGATCCTTCCAGTCAATCTATCAAGTTCTGCATAGTCCATCATCTTCATTCTCCATTCGTGTAGTGTAGGCAGCTCCTCTTGCTTCCATTTCTGAGCCATCAAAATTCTTGCTGCAGTCAGTGTTTGCGAATGTTCTTTGGAACCCGAATGTCTGTTCTGGCTGTTGGTATTGGGGAGGTTACAGGGAACCAGGCAGAGGGCCTTCTCGGTAGTGGCGCCCGCCCTGTGGAACGCCCTCCCACCAGATGTCAAGGAAATACAGTGGAACCTTGGTTTTCGAACATAATCCATTCCGGAAGACCGTTTGACTTCTGAAATGTTTGGAAACCAAAAACAGAAAGCAGAAGCCTCAGATCAATAGGGAAACTCTAAATGGAAGCCGCATAGCACATTCGGCTTCTGAAAATCGTTTCAAAACGGGAGCAGTTACTTCTAGGTTTTCAATGTTTGGGTTCTGAAATGTTCGTCGATGGAGATGTCCGGGAACCGAGGTTCCAGTATAAACAACTACCTGACTTTTAGAAGGCAGTCGTGTTTAGGGAAGTTCTTAGTGTTTGATCTTTTATTGTATTTTCAATATCGGTTGGGAGCCACCCAGAGTGGTATACCCAGCCAGATGGATGGGGTATAAAATATAAATTATTGTTGTTGATGATGTTGTTGTTGTTGTTGTTGAAAGTTGCAGTATTTTGGCAGGAAGTTATGGGGCAGACACTGATTGCAAGCAAAGCGGTATGCCCAACTGGATGGTCAGTGGTCACATGCTAGCAGTGGGCAGGGCCAAGGGGAAAGTGGCCAGAGCAAGCAATGTGAATTTTGCTTTTGTACAGTAGGATGCGGACTCACTCAGACCCTTATCTATGCGCTGTCCAAGCAAGTAGGACGCATCACAATCAGAGTTCACTGACATATGCCACTCGAAGAGAGCGCAAAGCAGGGTGGGTAAGGGGTGTGGCCAAGGAGGGGTGTGGCCTAGGGGAAGTTCTGGGGGCCAGGCAGACAGACCTGGGGGGCCACATTCCATTTCAGATTGCTCTTTGTCAACCACTTGGAGGCTTCTGGGGGAAGGAGCCTGGGGGAAGACTGCCTTGTCTCCTTGCCTTGAGGTCTCCTTTGGGGTGGTGCTGTGAAATATACTCAGAGTCGAGAGTGGATTTCATGCTCCTTATTCAGCTCATAGTGGTGAGGAGGAATGAATGTTTCCCCAAAGTATCTGCTTTATATACATTGTTTACACAATGGGCTGCATGTGATTGGCTAATTCCGGAATTCTCCTGTAGGCCAATCAGGTTGTGGATTCACTTTCATCTGGAGCTGGATTGGGTGGCTCCTGCAGACCAATCATACTGCTGCATTGTTCTAGGACCAATCAGACTGCTGCATTTTGGATCCTATTGTTCTAGGACCAATCAGACTGCTGCATTTTGGATCCTATTGTTCTAGGACCAATCAGACTGCTGTATTCTGAATCCTATTGTTCTAGGACCAATCAGACTGCTGCATTCTGGATCCTATTGTTCTAGGACCAATCAGACTGCTGTATTCTGAATCCTATTGTTCTAGGACCAATCAGACTGCTGCATTCTGGATCCTATTGTTCTAGGACCAATCAGACTGCTGCATTTTGGATCCTATTCAACTCAGTACATAACATGCTGTGAATTGGGTTCAGAAGGAGAAGGTGAGGAAACGGTGACCGGGACAAGGGAGATGGGTTTGGTCAGGGAGGGAGGGGTCCATTGAGGCCATCTTGACTGCACCCGACACCCCCCTCCGAAAAACCACCACAACAACCCTGGAATCAGCACTACGTACAAGCAAAGCAGCAGAGGGGAAAACACAGGCAGAGACGTATGAAAAACATACAGTGCGAGTGTTTGCCCCACCCAGGAACCATTCTGGGCCCAGGCATAGCACAAAAAGCCTTCTCTAGAGGCTTCAGACATTGGGGGCAGTCACACATCATTCTAAACCATGGTTTGTTCAGCAAACCTCAAGTCATCTCACAAAGAATCCTGCAGCTTGGGTTGCTTTTGCCTTGTGCCTCCATCTCAAGGCTGTCAGGCTCAGACGTAACAGCAAACCATCGCTAAAGTGATCCACGGTCTGCAGGTCATCAACAAACCATCGCTCCGGGTCATGGTTTGTTGCCAGAAAACACACAATCGTTCATCTACTGGGCTGGGTTCAGATGTCCAAGCAAACAGCGTTTGGGCTAAACAACCATGGTTTGCTTTGTGCATGAACCAGGTTACTAAAAAGGTAAAGGGACCCCGGACCATTAGGTCCAGTCGTGACCGACTCTGGGGTTGGGGTGCTCGTCTCGCTTTATTGGCCGAGGGAGCCGGCGTACAGCTTCCAGGTCATGTGACCAGCATGACTAAGCCGCTTCTGGCGAACCAGAGCAGCACACGGAAACGCCATTTACCTTCCCGCCAGAGCGGTATCTATTTATCTACTTGCACTTTGACGTGCTTTCGAACTGCTAGGTTGGCAGGAGCAGGGACAGAGCAATGGGAGCTCACCCCGTTGCAGAGATTCGAACCGCCAACCTTCTGATCAGCAAGTCCTAGGCTCTGTGGTTTAACCCACAGCGCCACCTGTGTCCCTAGACACTAGTAATCAGGTTACTAGTGTGAATCAAATTCCCAGAATTCTCTGGCCTGGTGGTGCTCGCTTTCAGTCTACAAATGCACCTGATTCTATGCCCTCTTTTCAATACCAGCTATGTGGCCTGGGGTTCCTCCTTTCAGATATCAGAGGTGGTCTTGATCCCCCTTTAACAGTCACCGCTGCCTCTTTTTGCAGGGGAAGATGGGACCCAGGGCCACGGGGAAAATGGCAGCCAGGAGAGCCACGTGCAGACGCGGTGCGAGTCCTGTACGTCCACGTTCCTCAAGATTGTCTGGGGATTTCTGATCATCCTCTCCGTCTCCTCCTCCTGGGTCGGAACAACGCAGATTGTGAAAATCACATACAAGAACTTTGATTACCCGTTTTTCATGACTTGGTTTTCCACAAATTGGAACATTATGTTTTTCCCAGTGTATTACTCCGGGCATCTTGCAACGGCGCAGGAAAAGCAGTCTCCAATAAAAAAATTCAGGTAGGCCTATCATTTATTCCATTCCTATTCCACCATTTTCTCCAGGGAGCCCAAGGTGACTGACATGGTTCTCCCCCTCCTCATTTAATCCCCACAATGACCCTGTGAGCTAGATTAGGCTCAGTATACCTGAAGGAGCATCTCCACTCCCATCGTTCTGCCTGGATATGGAGGTCCAGCTCCAAGGGCCTTCTGGTGGTTCCCTCACTGCGAGAAGTGAGGTTGCAGGGAACCAGGCAGAGGGCCTTCTTGGTGGTGGCACCCACCCTGTGGAACACCCTCCCGTCAGATGTCAAGGAAATAAACAACTATTTGACTTTTAGAAGACATCTGTTTAGGGAAGTTTTTAATGTTTGGTGTTTTATTGTGTTTTTAAATATTCTGTTGGGAGCAGCTCAGAGTGGCTGGGGCAACCCAGCCAGATGGGTGGGGCATAAATAATAATAATAATAATAATAATAATAATAATAATAATAATAATTATTGAGGGACTGGCTGGCTCAAGGTCACATCCAGTGAGAGTTTCATGACCAAGTGAGGATTCGAACCCTGGCCTCCCAAGTCCTAATCCAGCACTCTAAACCACTACGCCATGCTGGTTCCATTACGATGGCGAGGAGTCTTCCTGGGTAGAATTGATCGAAGGCCCATCTATCAAGCAAACGCAAAGCTGGGAAGATGCTGGACTCAGGTCCCACTTTGACATTTATTTTTTGGGTTTGTCCACATCCTGGATTTTAAGACTCCTGTTTTCTTTCCCTTGTGTGTGCAGGGAATGCAGTCGGATCTTTGGCGAGGACGGTCTGACGCTGAAACTCTTTCTTAAAAGGACAGCTCCCTTTTCTATTCTCTGGACTTTGACGAACTACCTTTACTTGCTGGCTTTGAAGAAGCTGACGGCCACGGACGTCTCGGCCCTATTCTGCTGCAACAAAGCCTTTGTCTTCCTGCTCTCGTGGATTGTACTGAAGGACAGGTTCATGGGTGTAAGGGTAATGACCTCCGCCGTTCCCTCTCGTTCTCCTTCTCGCTCCCCATTGTGGGCAGGCCATGAGCCATGTTGGCTTTGCAGTGAATATAACCAGAAGGGGCATCAACTTTGGTAGAAACGGTTTTGGTTAACAGCCCCCAGGCGATTCTGAAAACCTTGGGTTGCGTTCATGGGAGTCATTTTTATGGAGAAATTTCACCATCAGGTTGCTTTTCCTTGTGATTCTTCCACAAGGAAGGTCTCATAAATGTTGCCCTCTGGTGAGGAAACTGAGATACAACAATGGGAAAACGAATCCACTAAATATACACACACACACACACACACACACACACAGTGGTACCTTGGTTCTTGAACGGCTTAGTTGTCAAACAAATCGGCTCCCGAACGCCAAAAACCCGGAAGTAAGTGTTCCGGTTTTGGAACGTTTTTCGGAAGCCGAACATCCGAGTGCAGGAAGCTCCTTCAGCCAATCGGAAGCCGCGCCTCGGTTTTCGAACGGTTTCAGGAGTTGAACGGACGTCCAGAATGGATTACGTTCGAGAAATAAGGTTCCACTGTAATGCAAACTTATTTGCATACAACTTTAACTCCTCAGGAACACATTTCTAAGGAAAACTAACTGGAAGAATGACTGGTAAATGTTGGATTGTAGACATTGCTAGTACAATTTCACCCTTATTGGGGGGGGGCAGAGGCACTCACCTGATCTCCCAAGAACTGGGTCCCTTTTGCTTCTCTGTAAAGACCGGGGTGGGTGTTGGTATTCTTGAGAGTGTGTGGATCAGGGCCATTGTGCAAAATGAAGAAATACAGCTAATCAGCCACCTGCCTTTTATCTAGCATCAATGCCAATAAGGACATGATGGAAAATATTTCCCTTAGAATTAATGATAGTGGAACAATTATGCACATTTAATAATAATAATAATAATAATAATAATAATAATAATAATAATAATAATAATATATTTATATCTGGCTGGGTTTCCCCAGCCACTCTGAGCAGCTCCCAACAGAATTAATGGTAATAATAATTTTTTAAAATGATAAAACAGCAGACATTAAAAACTTCCCTAAACAGGGCTGCCTTCAGATATCTTCTAAAAGTCAGATAGTTGTTTATTTCCTTGACATTGATGGGAGGGCATCGTTCCACAGGGCAGGCGCCACCACCGAGAAGACACCCTTTCGGAAAGATTGAAAGACGTGTGCCCAAAGGGATTGTTTAAGAAGCAAATGCTACCCATCAGTATTAAAAGGAAAGGCTTTCTTTAATGCCACCGTTCCTGATTTCTATTTCTGTAGCACAACAAAGCCCCAAATGCTCTCCCAAAATAACCCGTGCATCTTTTCAACTCGCGGCACCATCAATTAATGTTTGCCCTCGCCAGTTAAAATTGTCCTCCCGACGGCGAATTAACTGAACGAAAGCTTTCGTGGGTTAATCCGTTGATTAAACTGATTTGAGCTTCCTGCTCCAGTGTTTATTCCATGGTCCTCTCTGTCCAATTTACTCTGCCCCTTAATGAACACACGTATAAACTAGAGGAGGCAGATAAGCAAACCGGTGGGATGAGCCGATGGAGGACGATGCCTTCTTGTGCTGCGATGCAGAATGAAGGAGCCGGGAGATCTTTGCGGGGATTTGCAAGGAGAGAGGGGCTGTTGCACTCAGGATCAGCTTGTGGGCTTCCCAAGGGCATCTAGGATGCTGGAGTGGAGAGTGTGGAGGGAAAAATTTGGTTCCGTTTGTATTTTAAAATCTGCACTTCTCTGAATTTTGAGGTGCAGTTCTGCAGCCAAGGAATGTACAGTGGTACCTCAGGTTACAGACGCTTCAGGTTACAGACTTTGCTAACCCAGAAATAGTACCTCGGGTTAAGAACTTTGCTTCAGGATAAGAACAGAAATTGCACGATGGCGGTGCGGCGGCAGCGGGCGGCCCCATTAGCTAAAGTGGTCTTCAGGTTAAGAACAGTTTCAGGTTAAGAACAGACCTCCAGAATGAATTAAGTTCTTATCCCGAGGTACCACTGTAAGGGGATGCGGGTGGCGCTGTGGGTTAAACCACAGAGCCTAGGACTTGCCGATCAGAAGGTCGGCGGTTTGAATCCCCACGACGGGGTGAGCTCCCGTTGCTCGGTCCCTGCTCCTGCCAACCTAGCAGTTCGAAAGCACGTCAAAGTGCAAGTAGATAAATAGGTACCGCTCCTGCGGGAATGTAAACACCGTTTCCGTGTGCTGCTCTGGTTCTCCAGAAGCGGCTTAGTCATGCTGGCCACATGACCCAGAAGCTGTACGCTGGCTCCCTCGGCCAATAAAGCGAGATGAGCACCGCAACCCCAGAGTTGGCCACGACTGGACCTAATGGTCAGGGGTCCCTTTACCTTTACCTTTACCACTGTATACATTAATGCATGCTTTTTGTGTGAAAATACCATGTAAGTGTCTCCCCACAAACCCAGGGGTTATGTTCTTGGGAACCATGCGTATATGTGAAATCACATATGGTGGGGAGCACCACCTAAATGCCTGTAAAGGTAAAGGTACCCCTGCCCGTACGGGCCAGTCTTGACAGACTCTAGGGTTGTGTGCTCATCTCACTCTAGAGGCCGGGAGCCAGCGCTGTCCGCAGACACTTCCGGGTCATGTGGCCAGCGTGACGAAGCTGCTCTGGCGAGCCAGCGCAGCACATGGAAACGCCATTTACCTTCCCGCTAGTAAGCGGTCCCTATTTATCTACTTGCACCTGGGGGTGCTTTTGAACTGCTAGGTTGGCAGGCGCTGGGACCGAGCAACGGGAGCGCACCCCGCCGCGGGGATTCGAACCGCCGACCATGCGATCAGCAAGTCCTTGGCGCTGAGGTTTTACCCACAGCGCCACCCGCGTCCCTGTAATTGCCTGTAAACAGCCTCTAAACCTCTGGAAACCCTTGAAAAACTCTTTTAAAAATCCGCCGAACTCCACCACAATCGCTCCCTCCAAACCTCCTTTCTCAAACTCCAACTCTCCCCAGGTCTCAAAGGTCGGTGCACCAGGCTCCTGGAATTGCAGTTACAAAGGCCCCTGCCATGGCTAACTGTTTCCCCACACTTTCCGCACAATTCTTGCAGTTTCCCCACTCTTTCTGGGCCATTCCAGCCCTTTGCGCAGCTTTCTGCAGTTTTAAATCAATTTATTCGATTATTTTGCGGCGTCACGCGTTACGCACAAGCTCAAGTGGGGAGACACCTGCACAAAAGAGCATTATAGTAAGGGAAACTGCTTAGCAGAAATGGGTGTGTTTAGAGAATGAGTTTGTGGTAGAATGCTTTCGAAGAAGGTTAGAAAAATTCACAGAGGCTAAAGCTATATCGTGGCTGCCTCTGCTCCTCTTGGAGGCAGTAATACGGCTGAACATCAGTTGGTGCAAACCACAGGATGGGAGAGGGCTCTTGCACTCGGGTCCTGCCTGCAGGCTTCTTATGGAGATCTGGTTGGCCACTGTAAGAAAAGGATGCTAGATTAGATGAGCCATGGGC
Organism: Podarcis siculus; assembly: GCA_034642415.1. Lineage (NCBI taxonomy): Eukaryota > Metazoa > Chordata > Lepidosauria > Squamata > Lacertidae > Podarcis > Podarcis siculus. The sequence continues at coordinate 5,738,725 of JAXCMG010000059.1, forward strand.
CTGGTCCAGCAGGAAGTTTCTTCTTAGGTTCTCATGGCTCCAAGGCTCTTCCCCAAGAAACAGTCTCCTTCTCACAGAGTGTAGCCCACGTTGACTCATGCCTTCTTTTTCTTCTTCTTTCTTCTTTGGCGATCCCTCATAGCTGAGTAAGATTGTCTTCCATAAACACAGTTTTAAGAATGAGTCCGTAAGTGACTGTGGAGGCCAATTCTGGATCCACACATCCTTCCACAGTGGGGACATAGGTTTCCAGGCGGGAGTTGATCACGGTGAGGGTTTACCAAGCATGCCTTCCTCTTGGCACGTTTCTCCCTTGCGTCCTGAGTTCGAGTTTCTTCAAAGCCCATGACACCTTTGGTAAAGGCTGTTCTCCAGTTGGAGCGCTCACAGGCCAGTGTTTCCCAGTTGTCTCTGTTTATGCTACATTTTTTAAAGGATTTGCCTTGAGAGAGTCTTTAAACCTCTTTTGTTGACCACCAGCATTAAGCTTTCAATTTTTAAGTTGGAAATAGAGTAGTTGCTTTGGAAGACAATAATCAGGCATCCGCACAACATGACCAGTCCAACGAAGTTGATGTTGAAGAATCATTGCTCTGACATTGGTGATCTTAGCTTCTTCCAGTACACTGGCATTAATTCACCTGTCTTCCCAAGTGATGTGTAACATTTTTCGGAGACACCGTTGATGGAATCTTTCGATTTCTCACCCAAATGACAGTGTGCTATCATAAATAGGCAAGTGACAAAGATGTAGCAAGATCTCAGAGGCTGCCTGCACAGTCAAGAAACACACACCAGCAACGTACCTTACAAAGTCCTTGATGAGTACTCCTCTCGCCCTGTTAGCCCCCAAAACTGCCATTTCTTCATCCATTGCAAAAGACCGATAGCAGAAACAAATCTGGTTTTGGAGCAGCCTTGCCCAAATTGCTTTTAAATCTAAAATATCCTTAAAAATCATAGAATCAAAGAACTGTAGGGTTGGAAAGCTACACCAAAGAGTTATCTAGTCCAGGCCCTCAAGGCAGGAATCTCAGGTAAAGAATCCATGACAGATGGCCATCCAACCTCTTCTGTCAAACAGCTCTTACTGTCAAAGAGTTCTTCCTGAAAAAGTCCCTCCACCAAATTTTATGAAAAGAGGGGATATGCTGTTATAATAATAATAATTTGTTATGCATACCCGCCCATCTGGCTGGACTTCCCCAGTCTCTCTGGGCGGCTTCCAACAAAACACTAAAATACTGTAATACATCAAACATTAAAAGCTTCCCTAAACAGGGCTGCCTTCAGATGTCTTCTAAAAGTCTGGTAGTTGTTGTTCACTTTGACATCTGGTGGGAGGGCGTTCCACAGGGGGGGGTGCCACCACCGAGAAGGCCCTCTGCCTGGTTCCCTGTAACTTGGCTTCTCGCAGCAAGGGAACCGCCAGAAGGCCCTTGGAGCTGGACCTCAGTGTCCGGGCAGAACGATGCGGGTGGAGGCGCTCCTTCAGATATACTGTTACCAAGACAACCCCCTTGTTGTCCCCATAGTTTACACTGGGTGGGGGGGTCCCCAAGTGGGCAGTGGGGTTACCAGGGTGGGGAGCGCTAAGGGATATAAATGACTATCAGACTTTGCAAAGCTGGTATCGCAGGATGAAGTTCGTCCCTTTCGCTGAATGAATTAAGCTGAATAGTTTCAACTGGATCTTGAGTAAACGTGCAATTAATTGTTACTGTTCTGAATTTTATTTTGCCATCACCTTCCTTAGGGAGTCCTGCAAAGCACGATTCTGAATAAGAATGCTTTTCAAAGGGTAGGGGGCACTGGGGAGGGGTTTGTGGAACAGGGGCAGAAGCAGTGTCCCAAAAAATTTGGGAACCACTGGCCTGTGCTTCCATTATGGTGGTCTGTCCCCACTTCTTCACATGGCCCAGGGGGTGGCAACACAAGAACAGGCCTTTTCTGTGGTGGCTCCCCATTTTGAGAATGCTCTCCCCAGGGCGGCTTGCCTGGCGCCTTCATTATATATTTTTAGGTGCCAGGTGAAAACTGTTAAGTTGTGGATGAACATATCAGACGAGACAGTGATTCTTCAAACATCTCTTGTTTATTCAGAGGCCAGAACAGAACTGAGCTGAAGGGTTCAGTCAGCCTGCTTATATAGAGCTCCAGAACACATAATTGTAACAACTTTCTAAAACTATCCAATCCCTGAACGTCACTTTCGATCCCTCATTTGCATAACTATCTACAGTATCCCCCTGCTGGCCCAGGGTGAGAACTTCAGTACATAACAAAAACGTTTCTCTTCCACCAGGCGTTTGGCTAATTAACATTATATGTCCTTTTAAATGTGGGTGGGGAGTTATTGCTGTGTTCATTTTCTTATTTTTATTATGTTGTGCTTTTTACGTTGTGAACAGCCCTAAGATCCACGGATGAAGGCCATTATGCAAATTTAATGAACAAACCAACCGACAAACCTCACAGCATCTCTTTCCAAGTGCTCTAAATTTCTTTCTTTGTGGATTACGCAGATAGTTGCTGCAATCATGGCCATCACCGGAATCGTCATGATGGCGTACGCAGATGGTTTTCAGGGCGATTCGATTATCGGGGTCGCGTATGCCGTTGGGTCTGCATCGATGTCGGCGCTGTATAAGGCAAGTCCTTGCACGCTTCCTTGCTATCTTAATGCTTTGAAGGAGGAGAGGAGCAAAATTCGACCTGCAGGAGAGCAAAGCAAGCTCTCCATGCTGCGAAGGCCCCTTCCTTCCTTCGTTCTCTTCCCTCACCTGATTTACATTCTGCGCCAGGTGCGTCAGGGGAAAGTTACGACGGAGATAATTACTTTTGTGGCCCACCAAGGAATCAGCTTGGCTTCCCTTTATCGAGTCTTAATGAAAACTCTATTATTCCGCCGCGGTGAGATTAGCATCTGTGAGTCCCTCATTTTCCGCGCCGGTGTTTTTATCGACACTCGCTGTGCATGAGTGGGAGAGCATTTTGAAATGTCGAAGGAGGACCCCTCCGGTGAGAGGAGGAAGGTCTCGCCCACAACGCCCCTCTTTTTTGGAAGTCTAGCCTTACAAGGATGCGAGGGATTCTTGCCACTGTGCTAACAGTCAAGAAACAGTGAGGAATCAACTCTTGTCTAAAGTACCCTTACAAAGCTAGGAGAAGGCTTGTCCGCCAGTCCTACTGGGTGGCGCTGTAGTCTAAACCACTGGGCCTCTTGTGCTTGCCAATCGGAAGGTCAGCGGTTCGAATCACCATGATGGAATGAGCTCCCATTGCTCTGTCCCAGCTCCTGCCAACCTAGCAGTTTGAAAGCACACCAGTGCGAGTAGATAAATAGGTACCACTGTGGAGGGAAGGTAAACGGTGTTTCCGTGCACTCTGGTTTCCATCATGGTGTCCCGTTGCGCCAGAAGCGGTTTAATCCTGCTGGCCACATGACCTGGAAAGCTGTCTGTGGACAAACGCCGGCTTCCTCGGCCTGAAAGCGAGATGAGCGCTGCAACCCCATAGTTGCCTTTCACTGGACTGAGACCTCCAGGAGTCCTTTAAAGGTAAAGGTAAAGGGGCCCCTGACCATTCGGTCCAGTCGTGGCCGACTCTGGGGTTGCGCGCTCATCTCACTTTATTGGCTGACGGAGCCGGCGTACAGCTTCTGGGTCATGTGGCCAGCATGACTAAGCCGCTTCTGGCGAATCAGAGCAGCGCACGGAAACGCCGTTTACCTTCCCGCCGGAGCGGTACCTATTTATCTACTTGCACTGGTTTGCTTTCGAACTGCTAGGTTGGCAGGAGCAGGGACCGAGCAACGGGAGCTCACCCCGTTGCAGAGATTCGAACCGCCAACCTTCTGATCAGCAAGTCCTAAGCGCTGTGGTTTAACCCATAGCGCCACCCGCATCCTTTACCTTTTACCTAAGTCTCTCAGCTTCTCCTAGGTGTGCGCTCGACGAGGCAGTTGCTGCCACAGAGCTGCATGCAACCTGTTTCTGCTCCTCTCTCTTCAGTCCTCTCCTGGTCCTGGGAGACAATGGGAGCAGGAGGAGGAGCTGTGGAAGCCCTTGACTCTACCCCAGACTGACCTCTCCTTCCCTCCTCCGGCACCCATTCTTCCCTCTCCAGTCCTGCAGTTCCTCCTGCCTCTCCCTCTCGTCTCTCAGCTGTTTCTCCTGGTTCACTGATCCCTCCTTCCATGTCCGTCTCCAACCCCTCTCCTCCCGCTGCCCACTCCTCGGTGCCCAGCCAGTTCCTTACCATGCCTCCCCACTTCAAGAGATCTCTGCTATCTTCTGCAATGGGCACGACAAACTTCCAGTCTATGAACTCAAAGCAGCACCCAGGAGCTGGCTGGTTTTCCCTCCGGACTCTCCCAGGTCACGCCCACACAGGCCATGCCCCTCCATCCAGGCCACACCCCTTCCACACAGGCCACACCCCTCCTCACAGGCCACACCCCTCACCAGCCCTGCCCTTGTTGAGCAGAGAATGAGGTGGCCACTTCAGGTCGGAGCTTTTGCACGTCCCAAAAGGACAACAAATTGCTATTTCAATGGGTAGATACCGTATTTTTCGCTCCATAGGGTGCACCTGACCTTAGGGCGCACCTAGTTTTCAGAGGGGGAAATCAAGGGGGGGGGGAAGATTCCCCCCCCCCCCCAGCTCTGGGAGCAGCGGACACCTCACCTCAGCCTGTGTGCTTCTCTCAGACCTTCTCCCTGCTTTTGCGGGAGGTGGGGGAATTCCCCACCTCCCACAAAAGCCCACAGGAGCCGCACACCCTTTAAGGAGCGCGTGGCTCCTGCAGGCTTTTTGACCAAGAGGGAGAAGGGACTGACGCAGCCAGTCAGTCTTCTTCCTGGGGAGAAGCCCCCAAGAGCCGCGGGGGCTTTTTCTGCCTGCCTCCCCGCTGCATTCGCTCCATAAGACGCACACACATTTTCCCTTACATTTTAGGAGGGGAAAAGTGTGTCTTATGGAGCGAAAAATACGGTAGTCGTAGAATTGTTGGGTTGGGAAGGGGTTCCAAGGGTCATCTAGTCCAACCCCCTTAAATTTAATATGGTCGTCTTCTTGCTCCCAGGATTCTGTGCCTCAGGTGTCAAAATAACTTGACCAGCTTTGGGGAAGTTGCACCATGACTTTGGGAGGGAGGCAGACCCTTTGCTGGACTGCCTCGGGCACCGAAATATCTTGAGTTACTCTGTTCCCCAGCAACCGGGGAGGTTGCACTCAGCCTGAACTGTTTCCCCCTTCTCCCCTCTTTTAGGTTCTGTTCAAGATGTTCCTTGGGAGCGCAAACTTTGGAGAAGCGGCCCATTTCATTTCTACGCTTGGCTTTTTCAACTTGGTCTTCCTTTCCTTTACACCGATCATCCTGTATTTCACCAAGGTGGAGTATTGGTCTCCCTTCTCGGCCGTCCCCTGGGGCTACCTGTGCGGAATAGCCGGCCTCTGGCTAGGTATTTATCCCTATTTTATTTCTTTACCCGAATGTTTACGATTTGCACAACCGTATCAAGGTGCCTGCGTGGAAGGTGGAGCGAGCTTGCTTTCCCTGCTCCAGAGGGCAGGATCCGGACCAACGGATTCGAATGACGAGAAAGGAGACTCTGACTAAACTTCAGGAAGAACTTTCTGACGGCAAGAACTATTCAACAGTGGAACAGACCCAGTGCCAATTGTCAGGGGCGATGAGAGGTCCAACAATATCTGGTTGGTCACAGGTTTCTCATCCCATTCGCTCTACGCGGGGCTGCCCTTGAAGCCGTCCCAGAAACTCCAGCGGGTGCAGAATGCTGCAGCGAGGCTCCTCACGGGGTCTCTGCCATGGGAGCATATTCACCCAGTGCTTTTCAACCTGCACTGGCTCCCGGTGGAGTAAAGGGTCAGATTTAAGGTGCTGCTTTTGACCTTTAAAGCCCTTCACGGCCTAGGACCCTCATACCTACGGGACCACCTCTCCCGGTATGCCCCACGGAGAGCCTCAAGGTCCATAAATAGCAACACCCTAGTGGTCCCGGGCCCTAAGGAAGTTAGATTAGCCTCAGCCAGAGCCAGGGCCTTTTCAACACTGGCCCCGGCCTGGTGGAACGCTCTGCCTCATGAGACCAGGACCCTGCAGGATCTGATTTCTTTCCGCAGGACCTGTAAGACAGAGTTGTTCTGCCTGGCCTTTGGCTTGGAGCCAATTAGATTCCCTCCCCCTCTTTCTTTTTTCTTCTTCCTTTTTCCTCCTGTGATGAGGCTGCATTTTAATATTTTAATGTTTCAATATTTTAATGTTGTATTTTAATTTTGTTTTAAGTTGTGATCATTCAACTTGTTTTTATTATTGCTTGTTAGCCGCCCTGAGCCCGGCCTTGGCTGGGGAGGGCGGGGTATAAATACAAAATAATAATAATAATAATAATAATAATTATTATTATTATTATTATTATTATCCCTGATCTATATTATTATTATTAATATTATTATTATTATTTGCTAAATGTATTGGTTGCTTTTTTCTTGCCAATATATTTATTTCCTTGATGGATTACATGTTGCATAGTTCTTACCGGAGGGCTTTGAAGAGGGAGGGGCGGTAAGATGAAGGTGACTCATTTTTTATGTTTACTAGCTACGAGCTGGGAAAGGGTTGTAGCTCAATAGTGGAGCAACTGCTTTGAGTGCAGAAGGTCCCATTAAGGCAGAGTGAGGCATGCGCCTAACTTTCAAGTCCTGCTCCTTTCGACGAAGGGCTGCAGCTTTATTTCATTTTGCTGGGGGATATGCCCTATAAACCCAGTGGGACTTTAGGTAAAGGCCACAGCTCAGCAAGAGAACATCTGCTTTGTATGCAGAAGGTCCCAACCTGTCAGAGACGTTGCCCTTCTGACAGACAATAGAGGAATCCAGAGGGGAGGGGGAAGAGCAAGAGAGTACAGTTGTACTTCCGGTTGCGGACTGGATCCATTCCGGAGCTGCGGTCGGATCCCGAGGTTTTCGCAAGTGGAGGTGCCTGTTCTGCGCATGCGCGCGGGGTGAAACCCCAAAAAATACTTCCGGGTTTGCCACGAGCATATCCCGAAGGATACGTAACCAGAAGGCTCGTAGGTAGAGTGGTACCTCTAGATACGAACAGGATCGGTTCCAGAGCCCCGTTTGCATCTAGAGGTAAACATAACTAGAGGCAAATCGTGACCCGCTTCTGCGCATGCGCATGACGTCATTTTGAGCGTCTGCGCATGCGCAAGCAGCGAAACCCGGAAGTAACGTTCTCCGTTACTTCTGGGTTGCTGAGGAGCGCAACTCAAATGCGCTCAACTCGAAGCATATTTAACCCAAGGTATGACTGTCTCTTAAAAAGCAGAGACATCACCTTGCCAACAAAGGTCCGTATAGTTCAAGCTATGGTTTTCCCAGTAGTGATGTATGGAAGTGAGAGCTGGACCATAAAGAAGGCTGATCGCCGAAGAATGGATGCTTTTGAATTATGGTGCTGGAGGAGACTCTTGAGAGTCCCATGGACTGCAAGAAGATCAAACCTCTCCATTCTGAAGGAAATCGGCCCTGAGTGCTCACTGGAAGGACAGATCCTGAAGCTGAGGCTCCAAGACTTTGGCCACCTCATGAGAAGAGAAGACTCCCTGGAAAAGACCCTGATGTTGGGAAAGATGGAGGGCACAAGGAGAAGTGGATGACAGAGGATGAGATGGTGGGACAGTGGTCTCCAAACTACCAGCATGAGTTTGACCAAACTGCGGGAGGCAGTGGAAGACAGGAGTGCCTGGCGTGCTCTGGTCCATGGGGTCACGAAGAGTTGGACATGACTAAACAACTAAACAACAACAATGACTGTAGAGGTACCTGATTCCTGTTACCATAAAGCACCAATGCTGCAGCAAGCAAAGGCTCTAGCAGCTCAGCCAGCTGCTTGTGGCTGGAAAGCCAGACAGGATGTTTGTGACTGTTGCCATGGGAACAAAGGGGCAGTCCATTCTGTACTGAGCACCGGATGTTAGCTCAGTGTGTGTGTCATATGACCCGTACTGGAAGTACTTGTGTGGAGTTTCTTCTTGCTGTTGTTGAGTGCAGACATGATTCTCTGTACTGATATAAGAGACAGAAATAAAAGATGTAAATAGTTTTCTGTCTGCTTCTTTCCCCTCCCTGGGGGACACCAAAGGGGAGAGAGGAAGAACGGTGTGTTTTTCTCACAGTCTGGGAAGAATCGCCGAGACCTCGGCTGCTTATCAGCAGAGCGGCGCAGCCGGGAGGTCGCAAGGAATATCTGCCGGTGCCTGGAAGACTGGCACATCCCTCTGACCGGGCAGAATTCCAACAGTGGTAGCAGAGGATGGTTGCGATTCATCGAACATCTGCATGAGAGGCTGGTGAAGTGTCCGCCTCTGCTCCGAGGGAGAAGATAAGCGTCTGAGAACAGCCAGAAGCTGCACAGATCGCTGGATCCAGAGGAACGTCTGTTTTAAGGCAACAAAGCTCAAGGTATGCTGCATTTCGGGCTTAAAAGTGTGAACGCAGATTGATTTATTCTCTGGTTCACGGGAGAGCTGCGTTTGAAAAACAATAGCTCTGAAAGAAGAGGCTGCTGCTTGGACGCTCAGCCGCATTCCACAAATTCCTGTGGTTAAGATAAGAAGTCCTATATGCACTGTTGCTAAGTAACGGAAAGCTGGAAAGTTACTAGCAAAGGGGCTGGACTGTGAATGTGAGCCTGGGAAAGCGAAACAAAACCAGAGAATGTTTTGGCTACAAGTTTACGTGCTCTTGGAGGGACTTTCCGTAGCAGCCAGTGTCAGAGCTGCCAGGTGCCAAGAGTGTAAACAAGCCAGCTATTGGATTTTAGAGGCTTGTGTTTGAGAGTTAATGCAAGGACTCAAAATGGATGCTAAGAAGGGGGGAGGCTTGCCTTCTCCACCCCTCCTGTCCAATGACAATTATGCATCTTGGTCTATTAAGATGAAGGCCCTGCTGCAGAATCAGAGACTGTTTGAGGTGATTGAAAACCCCATTCCTGCAGCACCAACGCGTGCTTGGGAGTCACAGAATGTGAGGGCCAGGACTGCTATAATCCTGTGTGTCTCAGATTCCCAATTGGTGCATATCCAGCATTTAGAAAATGCGAAAGAGGTTTGGGATACGCTGCGTACAACGCATCAGAGAGATGCAGGTTCTTCAGCGTTGCTGTATTTTGAAAAGTTGACCAATCTGAGATTAGCGCCTGATGGAGATGTTCAAGCGCACCTGACGGAAATGAAATATCTGCGTCAACAGATGGTGGAACGTAATTTCCGTCTGCAGGAGGAAGTGTTTTGCTTCATGGTGATAAACAGCCTGAATCGGACTTACAAATCCGTTGCCAGTCAGCTTGGTTCGCTACCGGCGGCTCAGTTAACCTCAGAGAGGGTCTATGCAGTTGCGCTTAATGAACACGACAGACTTGCTGCACTGGAAGTGAAGGACAGGGGGAGGCAAGAACAGAGTTCAAATCTTCCCACTGCTGTTGCTACTGGAGAGAATGCTGTAGCAATGAAAGTTGTCCGATGTTACAATTGTGGACAGGCTGGGCATCTTCAGCGAAGCTGTAAGAGGCCGCGTCGGCGAAGAGGAGCCAAGGGCGGCTCCACAAAGTCTGAGGCGTCAGGCAAAGGTCACACCATCTCAAAGGCAAAACCTGCAAAGGCTATGATGGCGAAAGGAACCACGCCAGATGTTGGGAACGCGTTCATAATCGACACGGGATGTACGAAGCATCTTTGCCCACACAGAGAACTGTTTTCGACGTTGAAGAAGCAAAGCTTCACTGTGAAACAGGCCAACGGTCAAGAGCTGGAAGCGACCGGGATTGGGACTGTGTATCTTGAGAGTCTGAACTTGACTATAAGCGATGTTTACCTGGTTCCAGAACTGAGATTTAATCTGCTGAGTGTGTCGCAGATTGCAAAGAAAGGACTGAAACTGTCCTATGATGCTAAAAGATGCATCTTTTCACACAGTGAAAGCGAGATAAACTTATCTCACTCAGAAATGCAGCCTGGCAGTTCTGAAAGTAACACAGAGCGGAGAGAAGAGGATGCAACAGAAGAGGGGGAAGGATAGTAGGACCAGAGTCTCCAAAAAGTCAGAGATTGAATCTTTTGGCAGAAAAGCGCATGACAGGGAAAAGGTGGAGAGTATCTTGCTTTAACCGGAAAAAGAAGCTAGATCCGTCAACTGACTCCGAAGGTGACGAATGAGCGAATGAAGCTCAGACTGCTGAGCCCTGTAATTGCTGAATAAATCTGAAATAATAAAGCTGTCAGAGGCTGCGTCTTGTGTGGGAGAGACTATCAAACCTGACACCCCCACTCCCAGCTTTTTAGACTTTCAAATGGGTGACATTCCCAACCCAATCTCGAGATGCTAGCTAATCCGTTTGTATCCTCCGTGAATTTGTTTAATCCTCTCTTCACGCCATCCAAGGAGACGGCAGTCACTTTCTCCAGTGGGAGGGAGTTCCGCAGTCTTTCTTGACTTTTCCCAAAATTCAAAGTCCCAAACTCTATAAACCTTCCTCATACGGGAGTTGCTCCATCCGATTCATCATTTTGGTTATCCTTTCCTGAACAGGTGGGATTTGTCATCCAGGGGTCAGCAAACTTTTTCAGCAGGGGGCCGGTTCACTGTCCCTCAGACCTTGTGGGGGGCCGGACTATATTTTTTTTGGGGGGGAGGGGAAATGAACGAATTCCTATGCCCCACAAAGAACCCAGAGATGCTTTTTAAATAAAAGGACACATTCTACTAATGTAAAAACACGCTGATTCCCGGACCATCTGCGGACTGGATTGAGAAGGCGATTGGGCCAGATCCAGCCCCCGGGCCTTAGCTTGCCTACCCATAATCTAGAACCTTAGGAGAACAAGGCTCTCTGGAAGAAAGATTTATTTACCGTATTTTTTTGCTCTATCAGACTCACCTTTTCCCTCCTAAAAAGTAAGGGGAAATGTGTGTGCATCTTATGGAGCGAATGCAGGCTGCGCAGCTATCCCAGAAGCCAGAACAGCGAGAAGGATTGCTGCTTTCACTGCGCAGCGATCCCCCTTGCAGTTCTGGCTTCTGAGATTCAGAATATTTTTTTTCTTGTTTTCCTCCTCCAAAAACTAGGTGTGTCTTGTGGTCTATACGTCTTATAGAGCGACAAATACGGTATTTGCTGGTTCTGATCCTGGTGGTACAGAAGATCTCCTTTTCTTCTTCTTCTTCACAACCTCACACTTTGCTCTTTTCCTCCGCAGCTTTTAACATCCTGGTGAACGTCGGAGTTGTGCTTACGTACCCAATCTTAATATCTATCGGGACGTTGCTCAGTGTTCCCGGCAATGCAGGTATAAATAATGCCTTTTGATCAATGCAGTGGCTCTGCGGGTGGCCCAAGTTACTTGCTTATTTATTTACATAAAATTCCTAAGCCACACCCCCTAATGAATTTTAAAAAATGTTTAAAAGCAGCTTTCCAAAAAAACAACAACCCCAGAGTCCTTTTTGTTTGGGATAATTCAGGTGGAAATTCCCAGGTGTCAAAAAAGGTTATTTATGTATGCCACTACTGCGTAGATATAAGGGACGCGGGTGGCGCTGTGGGTTAAACTACAGAGCCTAGGATTTGCCGATCAGAAGGTTGGCGGTTCGAATCCCCGCGACGGGGTGAGCTCCCGTTCCTCGGTCCCTGCTCCTGCCAACCTAGCAGTTCGAAAGCATGTCAAAAGTGCAAGTAGATAAATAGGTACCGCTCTGGCAGGAAGGTAAACGGCGTTTCTGTGTGCTGCTCTGGTTCACCAGAAGTGGCTTAGTCATGCTGGCCACATGACCTGGAAGCTGTACGCTGGCTCCCTCGGCCAATAAAGTGAGATGAGCGCCGCAACCCCAGAGTCGTCCGCGACTGGACCTAATGGTCAGGGGTCCCTTTACCTTTACTGCATAGATACTGCATACTGCAGCCCGTGTTTTGTTAGCCCCAAAATGGAAAACGAGCGAGGTCCCAACCAAAGAAGAATGGCAACTTCAACTGATGGAATATGCGCAGTTTGCGGATCTAACATATAGAATAAGAGAACATGAACAACATTCGTTTAAAGAAGATTGGGAAATGTTTATTGACTGTATGGGGGGAAACTGTGTACACTTGAAAACCCTGGCAGCATTCAGATAAATTCAACAGTGTAAATAAGTTTCCATGGGTGTAATAATGGAATATATTGAATGATTTAGTTTATGTAATATGTGCAGGGATTTATGCTATGTAAAATGAACCATGGAAAGAGAAGGGAAGTCATTTTATTTTTTAAGGTTGTTTAATGAATATTCTTAATTGTAAAACAGAAAATTTAATTAAAAATTATACATAAATTCTAATCATAATAATACATTGAGTAGGAGCAGGGCTGGATTTAGGTTTGATGAGGCTCTAAGCTACTGAAGGTAACGGGGCCCTTTATATGTCCAGCTGTCCTTTGTCAACAACAAATTGCCACTGCTTTTTGTGTTGAATATATACTATATGTTAATTTATGAACCTAATAAGTATCTAAAGCTATTTGCATATGCAGAATGTAGGCACCCTATATATACAAATGAGCAAACCAGTGATATTTGAGGGAGCAGGCTAGCAGGCAGGGCCCATGACTTACATCAGAGGAGCCGACACAACACAAAACACTGTTGCTGTATGTAGGTTTTATTTTGTTTGTTTTTCATCTTATATTTTGGAAAGGTTCATCCAGATTTTTTTTCCTTTAAATTTTTTGGGGGTCCCCAAGAGAGGGCCCCCCCAAGCTATAACTTGTTTAGCTTATACGTAAATCCAGCACTGGCAGGAGTAGGAAAGGTGGAACATATATGTAAATAATAATAATATAAGAACCTCTGTCTTTCGCTGTACAAAGACAGAAGCCGCAAGAGTCCACCCACTTTCCCCTATGCCCACCCATGGCATGAGGCCCTCAGTATGAGACTGCTCCCCTGACCATAGCTGTCCCTTTTTTTGCGGGAATTTCCCTTATTCCAGCGCCGTTTCCTGCTGCTTCCTGCTGCTATCCCGGATTGTTAGATATCCCGTAGACTGTCCCCAGGACAGGTGAGGCTGCTGATCCCTTATTTTCGAGGCTGCTGATCCCTTATTTTCAAATCTGAAAGTTGACAGCTATGCCTCTGACCCCATCTCTCGCTAATGTCCTTGCTCCCCTTGTAGCCTTTCAGACCTTTCCCATTGGTTGGGTCTGCGTTGCTTCCGGGAGGGAGGAAGGAGCCAAACAGACACCGAGGTTGGTTCAGAGAAAGAGTTTTTTTATTTCTGCTTTCCGGAGCAGCAGAAAGGCACTGCATGATTGGTCACAGCAAGCACACTTAAAGAGTAGAAACATACAGCTTATATTCCCTTTAGGTCCCCTTTACCCCTCCCCAGGAATCCAGCCTCATGAGTTTGTGCATGTAAATTTGCATCCTTGAGCATGCATGAATAGAAACTTTTTCTGTACTCTTATCTGGCACTCCTGGCACCATTCCCAGGGTCTGTGTGTCACCGCGGTCAGGATAGTTACGACCCGTAAGATAAGTTGGATGCGCCATCCCGTCTCCACTTGGAACTGACAAGGCCATCTATTATGCCTTCATGGACTGATAAAGGAGAAGGCTTTGTTTATTCAGCTGGTTTGTGTTATACAGCTCAAGCTAATGCATTTTAGCTAATGGATCCTCCAAGAAAGAATTTGGGAAGTTTGGGGCCTAGTTGGGGTGACTACGCAGTCGGGTTTGGGTAACCTGTCCCTTCACTCTTTTCTCCCCAGCTGTCGATCTTCTCAAACGTGAGGTGATCTTCAGCGTGGTCCGTTTGGGGGCCACCACCATCATCTGCCTCGGGTTCCTGCTTATGCTCCTTCCCGAGGAATGGGATGAGATCACGCTGCGATTCATCAACAGCCTGAAGGAGAAGAAGGGCGAAGACCACCCGGAGGACGTCACGGACTCGAGCGTCCACTTCCGGAGCAGAAGTCGAGTCAACGGGACTGTGTCTATACCGCTGGCTTAGAGCCGGCCGGGCTTCAAGTTGCGTGCACGCCAATGTATATTCTGTGAATATGATTTAATAATTCCCCCCCCCCTCGCCCACTTGTATGCTTTAAAAAGAGACAGCTTTATTTTAAACAGGAATGGATTGTAAATTCAACGCTAAACACATCAGATACCTAAGCTGTTTACATTTGTACACTTTATCCAGGAGTAGGTGCAAATAAGGACAATAAATTCCTTTTTATACAGAAATGCAAATAAAAGAAAGCTATATATGTCTGTGTTTGGTTCTGGAGGTTGGTGGGGGGTCGGCGTTTGGAATTTGTGAAAAGCGCCGCGGGCACCAGCTACAAAATGGCTGCCGTGGGAGTGTTGGGGGACACAAAATGGCTGCCACATCTAAAAGAGTGGAAGAAGAGGCCGGTTCACAAAAAGCAGCTCATCGATGGGAAAAGGCACCTACAGCACCCACTGCTGCAATTGCAGTCAGAGGGGGTCCTTGACGCCTCTCCTCCGTTCAGAAGGGAAGGGATGGAGGGAATCCAGTTCTGGCATCTAATGAAATTTTGGGGGGGTTTCCCCTGAGGGGGGTTGGCTCAGTGTAGAAGAGGCCAAGTGAGTGCAAATGGGAACCGATTGGGTAGATTGTGGGAGCTACTGGAGGGTGCATTGTGTAATAATAATAATAACAATAATAATAATAATAATAATAATAATAATAATAATAATAATAATAATAATAATAATTAATACCTCACCCATTGTGCTGGGTCTCCCCAGCCACTCTGGCCAGCTTCCAAAAAAATATTCTTCTTTCTTCTTTGGAGATCACTCCTAGCTGAGTAAGATTTTCTTCCATAAACACAGTTTTAACAATGAGTCCGTAAGTGACTGTGGAGGCCAATTCTGGACCCATGTCCTTCCACAGTGGGTACAAGTGTGCCTTCCTCTTAGCACGTTTCTCCCTTGCGTCCTGAGTTCGAGCATCTTCAAAATCCCAACAGAATATTAAAAACACGATAAAACATCAGTCCTTAAAAACTTCCCTAAACAGGGCTGCCTTCAGATGTCTTCTAAAAGTCAGATAGATGTTTATTTCTTTGACATCTGCTGGGAGGGTGTTCCACAGGGCAGGTGCCACCACCGAGAAGGCCCTCTGCCTGGTTCCCTGTAACCTCACTTCTCACGGGGAGGGAACCACCAGAAGGGCTTTGGAGTCCAAAATGACTCCCAGGCTGCACACCTGGTCCTTCAGGAGCACAGTTGTCCCATTCAGGACCAGGGAGTCCTCCATACCCACCCTCCCCCTGTCCCCCCGAAACAGTACTTCTGTCTTGTCAGGATTCAACCTCAATCCATTAGCTGCCATCCATTTTCCAACCTCCTCCAGACACTCACACAGGAACCTTCACCGCCTTCACTGGTTCCGATTTGAAAGAGAGGTAGAGCTGGGTATCATCCGCATATTGATGGACACCCAGCCCAAACCCCCTGATGATCTCTCCCAGCGGCTGCATGTAGATGTTTAAAAGCATGGGGGAGAGGACAGAACCCTGAGGTACCCCACAAGAGAGAGCCCAGGGGTCTGAACACTTATCCCCCAACACCAATTTCTGGACACGGCCCAGGAGGAAGGAGCAGAACCACTGCATAACAGTGCACCTATAACAGTGCCCATAACCACCACAAGGTTAATAAAAGCTTTGGGGAGTTTATCCTGATCAGGGAAACAGCACCAGCAGAGTGTTCATTAAAGGTAAAGGGTAAAGGGACCACTGACCATTAGGTCCAGTCGTGACCAACTATGGGGTTGCGGCGCTCATCTCGCTTTATTGGCCGAGGGAGCCGGTGTACAGCTTCTGGGTCATGTGGCCAGCATGACTAAGCCGCTTCTGGCGAACCAGAGTAGTGCACAGAAACACCGTTTACCTTCCCGCCGGAGTGGTACCTATTTATCTACTTGCACTTTTTGGCGTGCTTTCGAACTGCTAGGTTGGCAGGAGCTAGGACAGAGCAACGGGAGTTCACCCCATCCCAGGGATTCGAACCGCCGACCTTCTGATCGGCAAGCCCAAGAGGCTGAGTGGTTTTAAAGAAGACTCCACTGGGGATTTAAGGATGAGACTTCATTTTTAAGTGAACTGAGCTGGTTCACACCCCTTGGACTAAAACACAGACTGAAACATTATTATTATTGTGATTTCAGACTTTTCTCCATTTGAATTCAGTCTCTGGCACCACAAAAGTACCAAAATGTGTCAGAACAACAATAGGCATTTTGGGATGAGATATAGTAAGACCTATGTACATTGGGATAAGATATATATTTAAATACATGCTTTGTGGTTAAAAAAATGTATTTAAATATGAATTTTCATATGGATATTTTTTTTAATGCAGAACAGGACAGGACAGACCTTTGAATAAACCCATGTGGAACTGATAAGGATTTGAAACTGACTGATCCATTCATTTCTAGAACATCCCAGGCTAGGGATGGAGAGAAATTTGATTCAGATTGTATATAAATGTGAACCTACCTAAGCCACATATTCCAAAACACTACATGAACTGAAACACAGCCGTCTTTTGAAATCTGCACTTTCTCAAATTTTGCAGTGCCATTCTCCAGCCAAATAATGTGTATTTAAAAAATAAAACAAAATGCATCTATTGGAGTGGAAGTGCACACACAAGTGAAAATAATATAAATTGTGTTGGGCAAAATTGCATACAGATATGTGTATATCAGAAATTCAGAGACATCACCTTGCCAACAAAGGTCCGTATAGTTAAAGCCATGGTTTTCCCAGTAGTGATGTATGGAAGTGAGAGCTGGACCATAAAGAAGGCTGATCGCCGAAGAATTGATGCTTTTGAATTCTGGTGCTGGAGGAGACTCTGGAGAGTCCCATGGACTGCAAGAAGATCAAACCTATCAATTCTGAAGGAAATCAGCCCTGAGTGCTCACTGGAAGGACAGATCCTGAAGCTGAGGCTCCAATACTTTGGCCACCTCATGAGAAGAGAAGACTCCCTGGAAAAGACCCTGATGTTGGGAAAGATGGAGGGCACAAGGAGAAGGGGACGACAGAGGATGAGATGGTTGGACAGTGTTCTCGAAGCTACCAGCATGAGTCTGACCAAACTGTGGGAGGCAGTGGAAGACAGGAGTGCCTGGTGTGCTCTGGTCCATGGGGTCACGA
The DNA here is from genome assembly GCA_034642415.1 of Podarcis siculus. Classification (NCBI taxonomy): domain Eukaryota; kingdom Metazoa; phylum Chordata; class Lepidosauria; order Squamata; family Lacertidae; genus Podarcis; species Podarcis siculus. The sequence continues at coordinate 5,755,986 of JAXCMG010000059.1, forward strand.
AGAGTCGGACATGACTAAATGACTAAACAACAACATCAGAAATTCAGACTAAAATGCTGGTGAAGAACTGATGCAGAATTGTAGAGGACCGAAGACTAGAAAAATGAGAAAGTGAAATGGACAGATTTCCCTGTCCTTAACCCAGACAGAGTCTTACTCTCACCACCTATGAAAACAAGGGCGTAGAGATCCTATTTTTGCAGATGAGCTTCAATGATCCGGAAGCAAAGCAATCCGCTAACTTAATTTTTTGCTGGGCGAAAACTGCCTTGGCGCTCCGAGCAAAGAAAAATACAATTTGACAAATGAGGCAGCTGTGAGATTGCATTCCTCGGCTCGTAAGGGCAATCAAGCCTCTCTCTGTCTCTGACGGGGAAAACAAAACGTGTGGCGAATAATGTCAGCTTGAGAAGCTTCCCAGAAACACAATAATGCATTTCCAAAAAGCTCTGGAAGGAAGCGGTGACAGCGGCGATGGCCTCTCATCGCAGTTCATATGCAACAGTTTATTGCTCTTCAAATTCATCTCTGCTGCAAACATGCTGCCGATGGTACTGTGAACTCCAGGCAAGACCTAATGAAATCTAGGACACAGAGCGATGTGCTGTAATCTCTGGACTATCACATTATACCACAATATTTCTCGGTGTTATTTGATCAGTTTCATGGTGTGACACGGGGCTTGACTGCCACGCTTTGTTGCCACAGGGTCTCAGAACTGAAATCAGGGCCAGATTTAGGTTTGATGAGGCCCTAAGCAGCTCAAATCCCCACGACGGGGTGAGCTCCCGTTGCTCGGTCCCTGCTCCTGCCAACCTAGCAGTTCGAAAGCAAGTAGATAAATAGGCACCGCTCCAGCGGGAAGGTAAACGGCGTTTCCGTGCGCTGCTCTGGTTTGCCAGAAGCGGCTTAGTCATGCTGGCCACATGACCCGGAAGCTGTACGCCGGCTCCCTCGGCCAATAAAGCAAGATCAGCGCCGCAACCCCAGAGTCGGCTACGACTGGATCTAATGGTCAGGGGTCCCTTTACCTTTTTAAGCTACTGAAGGTAATGGGGCCCTTGATATGTCCAGCTGTCCTTTGTCAACAACAAATTGCCACTGTTTTTTTGTGTTGAATATATGCTATATGGTAATTTATGGACCTAATAGGTATCTAAAGCCGTTTGCACATGTGGCCATTCAATCAGTCCATGCAGAATGTAGGCACCCTATATATAGAAAGGAGCAAACCAGTGATATTTGAGGGAGCAGGCTAGCAGGCGGGGCCCATGACTTACATCACAACACAACACAAAACACTGTTGCTGTATGTAGGTTTTATTTTATTTGTTCTTTTATCTTATATTTTGGAAATGTACATCCAGTTTTGTTTTCCTTAATTTTTTTGGGGGGGGGGCCCAAGAGAGTGGGGCCCTAAGCTATACCTTGCTTATCTTATGCGTAAATCCGGCACTGATTTAAATGAATATTGGAGGCCATGACCCGAAGTCAAATGGCTCTCCTTTGGATGTTTCAAAAAATAATAAAATCAAAAGTATACAGGGAAGGACCAAAGCTCAGTGTTAGAGCATCTGAAGAATGTCCCGGGTTCAAACCCCAGCATCTCCAGGCAGGGCCAGGAGAGGTCTTTGTCTGAAACTCTAGTGAACTGCTGCCAGCTGGTGAGCTGGGTGGCCTGTCAGTGTCACTCAGCATAAGGCAGGATAAAACTATCTCTGGGTGTCAGGAGCCCAGTCCCCGGCTTGATCACACAGTGTTGTTGTTGTTGTTTAGTCATGTCCGACTCTTCGTGACCCCCTGGACCAGAGCACGCCGGGCACTTCTGTCTTCCACTGCTTTCCACAGTTTGGTCATACTCACGTTCGTAGCTTTGAGAACCCTGTCCAACCATCTCATCCTCTGTCGTCCCCTTCTCCTTGTGCCCTCCATCTTTCCCAACATCAGGGTCTTTTTCAGGGAGTCTTCTCTTCTCATGAGGTGGCCAAAGTCTTGGAGCCTCAGCTTCAGGATCTGTCCTTCCAGTGAGCACTCAGGGCTGATTTCCTTCAGAATGGATTGGTTGGATCTTCTTGCAGTCCATGGGACTCTCAAGAGTCTCCTCCAGCACCATAATCACACAGTAAGCGTAGTTAATTAAAAAGGATGATTTATTGTCAAAACAACAGATCGCTCCAGATGGCTCGTAACACAGCCCTACGGCATCATCAGTCATGATGACCCTTCTGAAGACTGCTTCCGTTTACAGGAGGTATTGAACTTTCTCACTTTGCACCTCTTGCTTTGTTTCTGGTCCAACAGCCCTGCCCTTAGCCTACTCTTAAGAGGGATTGGCTCTGCTCCAATCTCTTCCCGTTCTGACAAACTGCTTCCTTCTCTGTTCGTGCCAGTTTGCACACCTTGAGAGCGTTGGCTGGGTTCCGGCCCACTCTCAGCCATTCCCTTATCAACCGGCATTCCAAGGGGTAGGGGAGTTAGCACTAGCCAATGCTCATCCTGCCTGGCAGTTAACCCACTCTGTTCCTGGCTGCTTTCTTCAGCTGGTTGTAAACCTTCCCTGGGAGCTGGCTCATTCATGACACTGAGTCACTTTTGTCTCTCCTTCCTCAGTCCAAGCAAGCATCAGGCATCAGAGACACCAACTTGAATAAAAAAATATTTTTGGGGGGACACACACACACAGATAAGTCCTGCCCCTGATCCTAGCATTGGTGATACTTACTGCTGGTGAAATGGATTATTCCCACTGCACCCCGTTTTTTATCCCCTGAACAGTCCTGTGAGGTTGACTGATCTCAGAAACAGCGACTGGTTCAGGGCTACTCTGAATTCTTAAAGCTAAAAAGGGACTTGAACCCAACTCTTCCCTGAGCTCAAGTTTCTAGATACAGTGGTTCCTTGGTTCTCAAACTTAATCCATTCCGGAAGTCTGTTCCAAAACCAAGGTGCGCTTTCCCATAGAAAATAATGCAAAATGGATTAATCCAGGCTTTTAAAAACAATCCCTATAGCAGCAATTTAACATGAATTTTACTAATTAACGAGACCAATGATCCGTAAAATGAAAGCAATAAACAATGTACAACAGTCACACAATCAATCAGTAGCTGAACTGGGTTCCACACAGTCACAAAAACAAAAAAAGAGCCAGAAAAAAAACAGACAGACCTCAGCGTAACACTCAAATGGAAGTGTGGCACTCAAATCAGAAGCGTGAAATCAGAAGCACTCAAAACGAAGCATGTTCGGCTTCTGAAAAGAGTTCACAAACCGGAACACTTACTTCCGGGTTGGCAGTGTTTGGGTTCCAAGTTGTTTGAGTACCAAGGCGTTTGAGAACCAAGGTGCCACTGTATCAGATTGCCTCTCCACTGCCACCCAAAATCAGCAAGGGCTGGCTGCAAAATTGCTTGGGCATATTTTTAGGACCCACCTTTAAGTTGTTTTACACTGCTTTGAAATAAAGGTTGGGGGACCATCTGAGAGGGATTGTTCTGCTTTGATCATTGCATTGCTGGGGGTTGGACTAGTTGAACCTTAGAGACCCCTTCCAAGTCTGCAGTTCTGCGCTCCTAACTGCTCACATTGACGTAGTAGCCAAGGCTGTGCATTCATTACCCTTTAAATGCTGCAATCTGGTGGCCAGTCTGCTGTCCGGGAAAGGGAGAAACGTGTTGGAATAAACCCCTCCCATCCCCTTCTCTTTTCTTGCCCAAAAGCTGAATTGCAGGATTCCAGAATTTAAAAGACGGGTTTTATGCATGCAGACCTTGAGGGCTACACACACTGCCTGTTGGCCGCAGGTTTCTGAGTGTGCGTTCTTATGCACACACGGAAGTAAACCCCACCAAACTCAGCAGGACTTAATTCTAATTAAGGATGCACCAAACTGGATTGTCAGTGTCAATATTCAGCAATTTCCCAACTCGCTGGGGGGAGAATACCTCCTTTGCAGCAACTCTGCAAATGTGTGTTGGGGGATTATTTCCTTGCAAAATGCATAACAAGTGTGCAAGGACGTCTAGTAACTAGCGCACAATGCGTAAAACAAATGGCAAGTTCCTGTTAATTTATCTGCAAACCGACTTTCAGGTTCAGGGGTCTGGGTTGCAATGCTATTCCATCGCAAAACGGTATCTGAACATGACTTTCCTTCCCCATTGCCAGCTTTTCATCCTCTCCTTCCCCTGTTGTTTCCCCCACTCCCTGCGAAAATGCATTCCCCACCCAGCTGGTAAGGAAAACCACCCGCAACTGCAGAGCAAACGCTTTGCGGTATAGACATTAAGCTGGTGGAGCATGAAGAGTGTTTTCGTGTGGGTGAGTAACCTGCGCTGGGGAATGTGGCTCGGAGTCATGAATTTCATTACTGCATTATGCAGCAGCGCCGCTAAAATGATTGTTCCCCAGCTTGCGGGGTGCCCTAGTCTAACAATCGCTTATGTGGGGTGTGGGGTGGGTGGATGTACTGCAGAGCAAGTGTTGTGGGATGTTAGAGGCAAGGATCTGCAGAGGAAGCTGCCTTCTAGCAGAACAGGCTATCTATCCAGCCCAATATTGTATGCACCGACTGGAAACAGCTTGCGGCCTCGGTCCAGTATATCTGAAGGAGAGTCTCCACCCCCATCGTTCTGCCCGGACATTGAGGTCCAGCACCGAGGGCTTTCTGGCGGTTCCCTCACTGCGAGAAGCCAAGTTACAGGGAACCAGGCAGAGGGCCTTCTCGGTAGTGGCGCCTGCCCTGTGGAACGCCCTTCCCCCAGATGTCAAAGAGAACAACAACTACCAGACTTTTAGAAGACATCTGAAGGCAGCCCTGTTTAGGGAAGCTTTTAATGTTTGATGTATTACAGTATTTTAATATTTTTTTGGAAGCTGCCCAGAGTGGCTGGGGAAGCCCAGCCAGATGGGCAGGGTATAAATATATTATTATTATTATTATTATTATTATTATTATTATTATTGCCAGCTCTTTCCCGTATGTGCGCAAGCGATCCTTTTAACTGGAGAGGCCGGCGGTGAATGACTTCTGCTCTGCCACTGAACTATGGTAGTTTTCTTTGGTGGGCGGAAGCAGGGATGCTGTGGTCCACCGGCCAACTTCTGAAAGATCCCCACGTTCCTGCTGGATACTGGCAATCTTGCACAGGCTGTTGGGCAAGGTTTGCAAAGTAGGGTAAAGATAAAGGGACCCCTGACCATTAGGTCCAGTCGCGGACGACTCTGGGGTTGCAGCGCTCATCTGGCTGAGGGAGCCGGCGTACAGCTTCCGGGTCATGTGGCCAGCAGCACTAAGCCGCTTCTGGCGAATCAGAGCAGCACACGGAAATGCCATTTGCCTTCCCGCTGGAGCGGTACCTATTTATCTACTTGCACTTTGAAGTGCTTTTGAACTGCTAGGTTGGCAGGAGCAGGGACTGAGCAACGGGAGCTCACCCCGTCGCGGGGATTCGAACCGCCGACCTTCTGATCGGCAAGTCCTAGGCTCAAACAATAAAGCAGAGACATCACCTTGCCAACAAAGGTCCGTATAGTAAAAGCTATGGTTTTCCCAGTAGTGATGTATGGAAGTGAGAGCTGGACCATAAAGAAGGCTGATCGCTGAAGAATTGATACTTTTGAATTATGGTGCAGTGTTCTCGAAGCTACCAGCATGAGTTTGACCAAACTGCGGGAGGCAGTGGAAGACAGGAGTGCCTGGCGTGCTCTGGTCCATGGGGTCACGAAGAGTCGGACACAACTAAATGACTAAACAACAACAACAGGCTCAAACAATAACCTCTTCAGGAAAATAGCCAGGGGTGTGTGTATTGGTTATAGTGCCACCAAGGCACATGGGGGAATATCCAGGTTCAAATCTTAGCCGTTAAGCTCACTAGGTGATCCGAAAGCCAGTTACTGCCTCCTGAGTTGCTGCCTCCATCAGCTGCATGATCTGGAGCAGTTTCTGGAGCTTGGATGAGATATTGCTGAAAAGTAACGGGAGATAGGACTCCATCAAAAATGCATCCACAAGATACCGCCAATTCCTTCGCAGGCTGCTCCAACATAAGGTGTCTCACCGGGGTTTTGCTGTTGGATAGTTTTAAAAGACGATTAGACACATTCATGGTTGACTATCCGTGGCTCATAGCTGTGGTGGCAATGTTCTGCCTCCATTGTTGTTGTTGGTTGTTGTCTGTCTTGAGTGACAATGGAGTGTGCCTCCAAGGGTAAAGTCAAACCACTGCATTAGCAGCAAGGGAGTGACCTCCTTGGGGCACAATCCTGGGCAGTGTGTCTGGAGGTCCGGGGTTGCCCAGATGACAAGACCACATTGATGTGGCCCAAAAGAAAGCAAAGCGATATATTTGGCCCCATCTTGGCTGCAGGAGTTGCTGGAAGTAGGCGTACAAGGCATCATCAAACTTGTGGGCATGTTCAGGGATGCAGGAGAGGATATATTGCTTGATTATATCCTTTCCAACTAGTGTTAACAAGTTCTACAATGTAGCAGAGTAACATTCCCCCTTTTAAACTTGCACAGCCGATGCGTTTGCTCAGGCTCACTAAAGCCTCTAAAATACATTTTCCTTTTGGTAATTCCCCATTTAGTCCCTCATAAAAAGATAGACACGGCACAATCTTCTATAAAAGTATAAAAAGAGTTTACTCACACATTCTGTTCACAATTGGATCCCAGAAGGCAGACTTAAGTTAGACTTAAGTTTCCCTTATGGGAAACTATCCCATAAAGAGAGCATCTTAGGTTAAGCAGATGTTGCTTCTTCGACGAATGTGGTCAGAGAGAGAGAGAGAGATGGCTGACAAGTCCTGCTCTTTTGTTACCTGGGCAGGTGAGGTCACACCCACCTCTAGTCACATGCAGAGGAAGTCTGTCCCAGCCTAGGAGAAACAGGAAGTTCTGACTGGCTGGTCCAGACATCCCCTTTTATGTCCACTCTAGGGATGTTGTACTTGACTGCTCTGTGATTTTTACACCCCACAAAACTGTCTTAGGGACTCCACTTTGGATATGTGTAGGGTTTACTCCTTAGATTTTTCTTCTCCCAAAGATATTGTGATGGCCTGGGTCTCGGGCTCAGACTCGGAGCTGGAGGAGTCTCAGTCTGCGCTGGATCCTTTGCCTCAGGTGGCATCTGAACCGAGTCTGGGGGCTGATTCTGAAGAGCCCCAGTCTGCACAGGTTCCCCTGCAACAAGCACCAGCTGGGCCGAGTCAGGGGCCTGAGCCTGCCCTGGCTCCAGATGCGGGGATGACCTCGTTGCCTCCAGCTGGGCCATCACTTACAGCTGCTCCACTGCCAGTTGGGTCAGGAGAGGCTGAGGCGGCCTCTGGGTCTAGTAACCCACCGACATCTCCCGAGCTGCAGAGACTCAGGTCTGAGAGGAGAGACCTGAGTACTCGCAGGAGAAGTGCTCGCCTTCGGGTGAGACAGGGAGGTGAGTAACCGGGGGATCAGGACTGGCCGTTACCCCATCAGAGATAAAAGGCTGCCGGACCCTGCCCCAGGTTGTGGGAGCAACATTGCTGCTTGCTGGAACCTGCCTGAGACCCTGTGCCTGACCTTGCCTGGTTTCCTGCCTTGGCCCTGTTGGACTGACTCCTCGCGCAATCCTTGGATTCGGGACCGGACCTGGACTGTGTGGCTCAGGTTAACCCCCGGGCCCAGCACAGATATCCCACAAGGTAGCAGAGGTTTAGGATCAGAGTCTTCCTTCTCCTGGATGGTCTCCCTTCTTACATGGACAAGCCCCACCTGCCCCTCACTTCCCTCTTCAGCACGCGCAGAAACCGCCTTCTTGACCGTTGGACTCATTCTTGGTCTCGTCCCTCAATCCACTGGAATGCTCCAGGCTGGCTTAATGTTCAGTCCCTGTGAGACGGCTCATTCTTTCATAGCAGGAAGTTCCCACACCAGGTCAATGTTTAACTGGACTTACCAAAGTATGGAGATGGGAAGAGTCTGTGAGGGAGTTGCCATGGGAATGGGTGCACTTTTGGCTCTCCTGTGCTCCAGGGAGCGTCTTGAGGGGAAAATTCCACTGGGAGACCGTGGAAGGTTGTGTTAGAAATCCAGTTTCATCTCAAAAGGTGGTCGGTCGAACGAGTGGCTCTGAAAACCTGTCGATTTTTTCCCTTCTTGGGCTTCACCCTTCCTGGTGGACATTGAACTCTGTGTTTTGAACCCGTCTTCAGCTTCAAACTTGGAAATGTCACCCCACTGCACAGAGGAATTCTCAGGCTGCGGGTTTCGTCCTTTTGGATCTTGCCCCCATTTTGATGACTCCACGCTTATGGACCTAGAGAATGGAATATAGGGCAGTTTTGGGAGTTGGGGCCCTTGGCTGTTATTTCTTTTCCAGAGCGACTCACCGCTGTCTGGAAAGATGGGCTCAAATTCCTCAAAGGCCCGTCGGAAGGTGACTAAAGTAGCCCCCATGCCCATGAAAGAGGAATGGCCGCAGGTCCCGGGCAGGGTGGCCGTCTACACGTTCCAGAGCCCTCAGAGGGAGACAAGTCGAAACACATTTGCCTCCTGGACGGAAAGGAATCCAGCATCAGACAGGCACCTTCCGCCCCTGAGAGAAATGGGACAAGGGGCATATCCCACAGGTAATCCTTCGTTCCTTTTTAGGGCGTAATGAAAAGGACAGAGGTGTCATTTTTATTGTGCCTTCCTGATGATGATGAGTGATATCATTTCTTGTTGTTGCTGCTGTTTAGTCGTTTAGTCGTGTCCGACTCTTCGTGACCCCATGGACCAGAGCACGCCAGGCACTCCTGTCTTCCACTGCCTCCCGCAGTTTGGTTAAACTCATGTTAGCAGCTTCGAGAACGCTTTCCTACCATTTTGTCCTCTGTCGTCCCCTTCTCCTTGTGCCCTCCATCTTTCCCAGCATCACGGTCTTTTCCAGGGAGTCTTCTCTTCTCATGAGGTGGCCAAAGTATTGTCGCCTCAGCTTCAGGATCTGTCCTTCCAGTGAGCACTCAGGGCTGATTTCCTTCAGAATGGAGAGGTTGGATCTTCTTGCAGTCCATGGGACTCCTAAGAGTCTCCTCCAGCACCATAATTCAAAAGCATACCCTCCAATATTTCTCTGATGAGAATAGGGACATCCCATTCCATAATGATAATTTTACTGTTTATAAACCCCACACATCTGACTGGGTTGCCCCAGCCACTCTGGGCAGCTTCCAACATATATAAAAACACAATAAAACATTAAACATTTTTTTGGGGGGGGAAACCTTCCCTATTCAGGATTGGCTTCAGATGGCTCAGGGATAGGATAACCCAACATTTCTCCAATGAAAATAGTGGCAACCTAAGGAAAGGGGGGGCATTCTGGGATCAAATCAGAAATTGGGGCGGCTTCTCTAAATCAGGGATGTCCCTGGAAAATAGGGACACTTGGAGGGTCTGGGATATTTTTTCTAGAAAAAGAGGCACCAGAACTCACCATGAACACCTCTTTCTTCGCATGGCAATAGCGCCCACCTGGGAGGTGCCAGAACTGAGTTCTGGCTGAAAACGAGTCCTGATGGTGATGGTTGTTCTTTATCCCTTTCCCAAGACCTGGACTCAAGGCGGGTTATGCAAATTAAAACAACACGGATAAAGCACAAAAAGCCAAAAACATGTACAGGGTAATCATGAAATGGTTTAAAATTGAAATTAGAACGATTTTCTAAAAACCAGACCTGTTAAAATACAGGTGATCCAGGCAGGTACATCCCCTTCATGGGAGATATTTTATCACCTAGTCAACAGATATGGGGCAGGGTTGTCTGAATACCGCAGGTGTGCACATGAGAACGTCAGAATAGAGACCTGAGGCTGGATCAGGCCAATGGCCCACCTAGTCCAGCATCCTGTTCTCACAGCCACCGGCGAGATGCTTAAATGGGAAACCTGCAAGCAGGATTCAAGCACAAGAGCCCTCTCCCCTTCTGGGGTTTCCACCAGCTGATATTCAAAAACATTGCCATCGATAGCCCTCTCCATGGATTATTTGCCTAATCCTCTTTCAAAGCCATCCAAGTTTGTGGTCATCACTGCCTCCTGTGGCAATGAGTTCCACAGTTTCACTACATGAAGAGGTACTTTATTTTATCTGTCCTGAATCTTCCAACGCTTAACTATTGACACAATACAGGTGCCTGTCCTGTACTCTTCTTGCTGCCTGCTAATAACATTGTTGTTCTTTCCAGTAGCACCTTAAAGACCAACTAAGTTAGTTCTTGGTATGAGCTTTCGTGTGCATGCACACTTCTTCAGATACCACATGTATCTGTATTTCATGTATTTCATATATCATGTATTTCATGTGCATGCACACGAAAGCTCATACCAAGAACTAACTTAGTTGGTCTTTAAGGTGCTACTGGAAGGGGAAAAATTTTTGTTTTGACTATGGCAGACCAACACGGCTACCTATCTGTAATTGTTGTTCTTGTTGTTGTTGTTTAGACTAGCCTAGCCAGATGAATTTTCTAGTTTATTACTGGGTTGTTGGGTTTTTTGAATTTTTGAATTCTTTTTACGAATAATCAGTCCCCCCAAACCTGTTGGAATGGAACAGTCTCCACCTGCCAGCAGGAGGACAGCAAGGAGCGAGCCCGTCCAAATTCTGGGGGCAGCCACCGAGAAGGCCCTCTCCTGCATCCCCACCAAATATCCCTGTGAGGGTGATGGACCAAAAGAGGGGCCTTCCCCGAAGATCTCAGAGCTGGGGGGCAGTTATACACAACCCCACCTTTCAATAGTGTTTGTCCCTGCAAACGTTTTGGGACAGAGCAATCTGTGGAATGCCCTCCCATCAGATGTCAAAGAGAACAACAACTAGCAGACTTTTAGAAGACATCTGAAGGCAGCCCTGTTTAGGGAAGCTTTTAATGTTTGATGTATTACTGTATTTTAATATTTGGTTGGAAGCCGCCAGAGTGGCTGGGGAAGCCCAGACAGATGGGCGGGGTATAAATAAATAAATAAATAAATAAATAAATAAATAAATAATAGTAATAATAATAATTATTCCCAGATGGGCCTTGGAATGAGGATGGTGGATTTGACAGGCTTCTGGTATGATCTTATGCAGGGCCGTCTTAAGCACATCTGGCGCCATGATGCAAAGATCCCTCCGGCGCCCCCCCTTTCCCAGAGTTGTCGACCTTTTTTTAGGGCTGGAGGAGGCAGGCAGTGGCTGGAGGGCGGCTCCTCCGGCGGGGAGGAGGCGGAGGCTGGACGTGGCGCCTCCTGGCTCAGCTAGCCGCTTCATGCCACAGTGGCCACGGCAGGCAGCACACTGAGCGAGTGGGCCTACGCCGAGCGAACGAAGGTCTGTGCGCTGTTCCCGCCGGCTCGTTTTTTTCCCTTTTAGCCTTCTGCCTCCCCATTCAGTGTTCTCCGGACTCTCGTCTGGCGCCCTCCAGAACTTGGCGCCCTGGCGCCCCGCGCCGCTAGCCTCTATGGGTAAGACGGGCCTGATCTTTTGCATTTCCATGAAAAGGTTTGTTTCCAGGAATTCATTTCACTGAAAATAAGGACGCAAGCCTTTCTTTGAGAAATAATAATAATCTTGCATGGAGCATCATGGATGTCTCTCTCCCCGACCCCCCCGGATGATCTCATGGTAGAGGCTGCCTTGCGCACGTGAAAGGTAATATTATCCCCCCCCCCCCGGAAGAAGACGTGGCGGTGAATACAAATGAGTCCTGGGCATTTGGCAAACGACCCAGAGCGCTTTATGACAGCAAGCGCGCTCACATAAAAACACCTGGCAGAACGATATAAGAAGGCAGATTCTGTCGGGTATTATGAAAATGTTGGTTCCTCTTCTCTTTCTTGCACAGCCGTTTTAACTTGCTCATTATGCCAGAGTAGCAAATCTGTGAAGCTGCTGGGGGGGCCTCTCCTGTGCTTTTCCTCCACCCCCTCAGTTAAAAAGAAAAAGAAAAGTGAAATGGATCTGTGTGAGAGAGAGAGAGCTCTGTTCCGCACACAAGGGGATCCGCATCTTCTAGAGCTAATTGAGTGTTTGGGGTTGCCAGTTTCCCCAGAAAGCACTCTCCCTCTCCAAGTTCTAATTTCTGGGCATTATGAATAATTTGCAAATTAGACGCCGTCCTTATTAAGTCGTGCGAAGATCCTGCAGGTGGCATAAAACGAAGCAAAAAAACAAAAAACCAAGCCAATTTAATAAGCAAAGACAAACTGCCAAAAGGGTCAGGACGATGTTGGTGGTGGATCATAGAACTGTAGAGATGGAAGGGACCCAGGGGTCGTCTAGTCCAACCCCCTGCAATGCAGGAGGCACGGCCTCCCATGTCCTCTCCCCCATGCTTTTCAACATCAACATGCAGCCGCTGGGAGAGGTCATCAGGGGGCTTGGGTTGGGTGTCCATCAATATACAGGTGATACCCAGCTCTACCTCTCTATTAAATCAGAACCAGTGAAGGCGGTGAAGGTCCTGTGTGAGTGTCTGTAGGCAGTTGGAGGATGGATGGCAGCTAACAGATTGAGGTTGAATCCTGACAAGACAGAAGTACAGTGGTACCTCACAAGATGAATGCCTCGCAAGACGAAAAACTCGCAAGACGAAAGAGTTTTCCATTTTTTGAGTCGCTTCGCAAGACGAATTTCCCTATGGACTTGCTGCGCAAGACAAAAACGTCTTGCGAGTTCTTGCAAGTTTGTTTTCTTTTTCTTAAAACCGCTAAGTACCGTTAGTAGCGAGTTTGTTTCCTTTTTCTTAATTGCGAGTTTGTTTCCTTTTTCTTAAAGCTGCTAAGTACCGTTAATAGCCGTTAATAGCCGTGCTTCACAAGACGAAAAATCCGCAAGGCGAAGAAACTCGCAGAACGAATTAATTTCGTCTTGCGAGGCACCACTGTACTGTTTTGGGGTGACAGGAGGTGTGCAGGTGTGGAGGACTCCCTGGTCCTGAATGGGGTAACTGTGCCCCTGAAGGACCAGGTGCGCAGCCTGAGAGTCATTTTGGACTCACAGCTGTTCATGGAGGCGCAGGTTAATTCTGTGCCCAGGGCAGCTGTCTACCAGCTCCACCTGGTACGCAGGCTGAGACCCTACCTGCCCGCGGACTGTCTCGCCAGAGTGGTGCATGCTCTAGTTATCTCCCGCTTGCAATGTGCTCTATGTGGGGCTACCTTTGAAGGTGACCCGGAAACTACAACTAATCCAGAATGTGGTAGCTAGACTGGTGACTGGGAGCAGCCGCCGAGACCACATAACACCGGTCTTGAAAGATCAACATTGGCTCTCAGTACGTTTCCAAGCACAATTCAAAGTGTTGGTGCTGACCTTTAAAGCCCTTAAACGGCTTCGGTCCAGTATATCTGAAGGAGCGTCTCCACCTCTATTGTTTTGCCCAGACACTGAGGTCCGCGCCGAGGGCCTTCTGGAGGTTCCCTCGCTGCGAGAAGCTAAGTTACAGGGAACCAGGCAGAGGGCCTTCTCGGTAGTGGCACCCGCCCTGTGGAACACCCTCCCACCAGATGTCAAAGAGAACAACAACTATCTGACTTTTAGAAGACATCTGAAGGCAGCCCTGTTCAGGGAAGCTTTTAATGTTTAACAGACCACTGTATTTTAATACTTTGTTGGAAGCCACCCAGGGTGGCTGGGGAGACCCAGCCAGGTGGGTGGGGTATAAATAATAAATTATTACTATTATTATTTAAGAAATAGTTGAAAAAAGTATATGCTGATGCAGACACAGGATGGACAGGGCCCCCCGATGCCTTTAGCTTCTGCAGTGAAATGTTGGAGGGTATTGAGTAGGTTGGGTTCCTCAGCCCTCACTTCAGGAAAAAAAACATGTTAAAAATATTATATTTATTTATTTATTCAAAAGCCTTTCGCAGAAACTCCCATGACAAAGATGCTCCTCTTTCCTCCCTCTTTCTAAGTGCCGAGGTCCGTTGCGCTAGACCTGAAGATGGAAGCGGGAGGACAAAGCATCATCAAACAGCACCCTCCCCGAAGACCCCAGGTAAGAGGGGGCAGAGCAGGCCAGTGACGTCAGGGGCAGGTGCCAGGAACAGGTCAGCAATAACTCACACGGTGCCTGTGACATTAACTCTTTATTCAAAGAAACAAACAGCTCAGTAGGCCAGGCCTTCGAAGCACAGCAACTCATCCCGGTAGATCTTGCCCCTATGAGGCAGTTGTGGGGCCTTCCCACAGTATACCTGAAGGAGCATCTCCACCCCCATCGTTCAGCCAAGACACTGAGGTCCAGCGTCGAGCGCCTACTGGTGGTTCCCTCACTGTGAGAAGCAAAGATACAGGGAACCAGGAGGAGGGCCTTCTCGGTAGTGGCTCCCACCCTGTGGAACGCCCTCCCATCAGATGTCAAGGAAATAAACAACTATCTGACTTTCAGAAGACAGCTGGAGTCAGCCCTGTTTAGGGAAGCTTTTAATGACTGATGTTTTAATGTTTTTTTAATCTTTGTTGGAAGCCGCCCAGAGTGGCTGGGGAAACCCAGCCAGATGGGCGGGATATAAGTAATAAATTATTATTATTATTATTATTATTATTATTATTATTATTATTATTATAGCTGTCTCTCACCTGGTGCTTCTTATTCTTCTTGCTGTTCCCCTTCCAATATTTCCCAGCTTCTGCCCTCCTCAACCTCTGAACTATGCCCTTCTGCAAACCACTGTTCCAAATCTATAATGTCCTCCTGTTCTCAGGAAGGTTCAGGAGCAGGGGGGGCAGTCCCCACCATTCCTCCTCACATCAGCCCCTGACACCTGCCTCTGAGTCTGGACTGCTCTCTGCCACAGACTCATCCTGCTCACTAAGTGCTGTTACCCCTTCAGCTGCTGACACCTCCTCCTCCCAGTCTCCTCCCTCTTCTCCCTCTAACCACTCATTGTTGTCCCATCACCACTCCTCAGGCTCTGAGCCTTCTTCCCTTGGGGGTTCCCCAGCAGGTCCCCCCCCCACTCCTCAGCATCCAGCTAGTCCATGACTAGTGAGGAGGGGTGGAACTGGCTAAACGTGGCCCAAGGCTCTTGGCTCGGGATGTTAGAAGTCATCATTCTCCTTTCTACCCTGTATCTGTAAAGTGCACCGCCGTTTCCTTTCTGCTGCAGTTCACCTCCCGCCAAACCCCACTCAATTCTTCTTGCTTCCTGCTGTGGCGAATTCACATAACTTGTGCAATATTGTTGTTGTTGTTTAGTCGTTTACTCATGTCCAACTCTTTGTGACCCCCTGGACCAGAGCATGCCAGGCACTCCTGTCTTCCACTGCCTCCCGGAGTTTGGTCAAACTCATGCTGGTAGCTTCGAGAACACTGTCCAACCATCTCGTCCTCTGTCGTCCCCTTCTCCTTGTGCCCTCCATCTTTCCCAACATCAGGGTCTTTTCCAGGGAGTCTTCTCTTCTCATGAGGTGGCCAAAGTATTGGAGCCTCAGCTTCACAATCTGTCCTTCCAGTGAGCACTCAGGGCTGATTTCCTTCAGAATGGATACGTTTGATCTTCTTGCAGTCCATGGGACTCTCAAGAGTCTCCTCCAACACCATAACTCAAAAGCATCAATTCTTCGGCGATCAGCCTTCTTTATGGTCCAGCTCTCACTTCCATACATCACTACTGGGAAAACCATAGCTTTATACATCTATTCATTAGATGCCGCCCATAGGCTTCTGCTCAATGAATTTGCCGAATCCTCTTTCAAAGCCTAGAAGGAAATGTGACTCTCATGCTTTCAAGTTTCCCCGTACGCTATCCGGTTTAGCACTTGCACCAAAGTTAATTTGGTGACATGGTTAGCACAGCAGCTAACAGGAAGCTTTCGTGATGACAGGTCCCCCGAAGGCAATAATTGCACCATTGGTCCCTTAAAACGGCCGCTGCGCAGTTGAGATTGAAATTCACAGGCCCGCGTCCCGGCAAACGTCCCTCAAAGCCAAATCGAATGATGCGGAAGCCTGTGGGAATCTTCTCCCTGAAGAGATCCCCGTTACCGTTCTTTGACTTGACAAGATCCCTTTGAAGGGCTGCCTCTCTTTCGCTCCTTTGCCTTTTCTTCCAGGCAACGTCGTCCCTTTTCATGTGAGATCCCACCAGATGCTTTTAGCTGGCTTGCTGATTCCTTTTGCTCGGCCTACTTCCTCGGGCTTTGAAAGTCTCTGTGGTGAGAAGGCTGAAAGAAGACCGCAAAGGGCGTTCCCAGGAGGACTTCCGGCCCTGAATCCCATGCAGATTCCTCACAGCTGTGTGTGAGGATCTCTGGTGCAGTCTGGAGTAGAATCGGAAGCCCTTCTTATTCACACACACTGATCAAGCAGCTAGAAAGTTATATCATCACCTGCACCGTCCATTTTAAATGCCACCCATCTGACTGGGTTGGCCAGCCACTCTGGACGGCTGCCACAAAGAACAGCAAAAGCACAGGGATAAATGTTTGAGACCCTGGCAATACAAACCAATTGGCCAAAGCAAAACCAAAGTAGGTGTGTTTTTTTTCCAGCTGGGAAAGTTACAAAGGAAATGAGTGTGGGATTGTCCAGGGCTCTCTCCCTGCAGAGGGTTCACTCTGTACAGTGGTACCTCGGGTTAAGTACTTAATTCGGTCCGGAGGTCCGTTCTTAACCTGAAACTGTTCTTAACCTGAAGCACCACTGAAGCACCACTTTGGCTAATGGTGCCTCCTGCTGCTGCCACACTGCCAGAGCACGATTTCTGTTCTCACCCTGAAGCAAAATTCTTAACCTGAGGTAATATTTCTGGGTTAGCAGAGTCTGTAACCTGAAGCGTATGTAACCTGAAGCGTATGTAACCTGAAGCGTATGTAACCTGAGGTACCACTGTATTGTAACTGATCACATTTACAGCGCCGGAAATCACTTCTGCACAGGTGCGGTTTTCGGTGTCTAGGCATGCGCAGAAGCGATTTCCGGTGCCACGGGCATGTGCGGACACAATTTCCGGCGTCGCGCTGCACCGGCCCGGCCCACGGAGGATTTCCGTGGGAGTGATCCAGCCCTTGCCAACCTCTGGTCTAGCCCTTTTATGTTTTTGTGTATGCCTAAAAAGAAGGGTTGCAGCTGAGCGGCAGACCAGCTGCTTTGCATTCAGGAGGTGCTGGGTTCAATTACTGCCATCTCCAGGTAGGGCTGGGAGAGATCCTTGCCTGGAACCCTGGAGTGCCGCTGCCCGTCAGTGCAGTGCAGCTTCCTATGTTCTTATGTGTACTGAAAAGTTGTGATTTGTGAAGAGCGTTCCAGCTGAACTGAGCAGCTGGCAGATTTTCCACCCTGGGTTCCCGGGCAAAACGGTTTGAAGAAAAGTTAGCTTTGCAGTGTTAGGTGCTGCCATCTAGTGTCCACACTCAGAAGGCAGTTTCTGCAGGGGAACAGATGGGGCTCGTCCAATTGGGAAGGAAAACTCTGATCCTAAACCTCCGCGGGCTTGCAAGGTACCATATTTTTCACTCCATAAGATGCACCTGACCATAAGACGCACCTAGCTTTTAGAGGAGGAAAACAAGGAAAAAAAATATTCTGAACGAAACAGTGGATGTATTATTTTTGTGGTTCATGCTGTGGCCACAGACATGTGATTTGACGGTGAATTTAGCAGAGACATCACCTTGCCAACAAAGGTCAGTATACCATACTTTTCGCACCATAGGACGCACCAGACAATAGGACGCACCTTGTTTTAGAGGGGGGAGAACAAGAAAAAAAAAAATCTCCCCCTCTCTGCCCAGCGCCCCTTCAGCGAAGCGGCAGGAGGCGCTGCACAGAGAGGGGGAGAATTCCCCCCCTCTTGTTTTCCCCCTCTAAAACAAGGTGCCGTTTATTTTTTTATATATATAAATTTTTATTAGGATTTTTTATAACAACAAAGACAAAACAAAACAATACCATAAACACAACAAACATATAACAAGTACAATTTCACAATCTTATTTTCTTATACCTTACTTCCCCGACTTCCTCATACCTCCCCTTTCTGTATTCCAATTTCTAATCAGCTATTCAGCAAATCCTTCCCTTATTTTGACTTAAATTCTAATTTTACTCTCTTTAACTTATCCAATACCGCTGATAACCACTTATTTTCAAATCCAACGTCATTTTAACATTCATTAATTTTACAATATTTCTCTAAATAGTCCTTAAATTTTTTCCAATCTTCTTCCGCCGTTTTTCTTCCCTGGTTTCGGATTCTGCTCGTCATCTCTGCCAGACCCATGTAGTCAATCACCTTCATCTGCCATTCTTCCAAGGTGGGTAGATCTTGTGTCTTCCAGTACTTTGTGATGAGTATTCTTGCTGCTGTTGTAGCATACATAAAAAAAGTCATATCCTTCTTTAACACCCCTTGGCCGACAATACCCAAGAGAAAGGCCTCTGGTTTCTTCGGGAAGGTATATTTAAACACCTTTTTCAACTCATTATATATCATTTCCCAGAAAGCCTTAATCTTAGGGCATGTCCACCAAAGGTGAAAGAATGCACCTTCATTTTCTTTACATTTCCAACACTTGTTATCAGGCAAATGGTAGATTTTTGCAAGCTTGACTGGGGTCATGTACCACCTATAGATCATTTTCATAACATTCTCTCTTAAGGCATTACATGCCGTAAATTTCATCCCGGTGGTCCACAACTTTTCCCAGTCAGCAAACATAATGTTATGACCAATGTCCTCAGCCCACTTAATCATTGCCGATTTAACCGTTTCATCCTGAGTATTCCATTTCAGCAGCAAGTTATACATTTTTGATAAATTTTTAGTACTGGATTCTAGCAACTCAGTCTCTAATTTTGATTTTTCCACCTGAAAGCCGATTTTCCTGTCCATCTTAAAGACCTCCATTATTTGGTAATAGTGAAGCCAATCTCTCACTTTCCCTTTTAGTTTCTCAAAAAGCTGCAATTTTGATCTGTCCCCTTCATGTTCTAAAATTTCCCAATATCTCGGCCATCTAGATTCCATATTAAGCTTCTTAACAGCCTTAGCTTCCATTGGTGACAAAAAAACAAGGTGCCATTTAAGGCGCGTTCAGTCGCCTTCAGGCGGCTACCTTGGAAGCCTGGAGAGCGAGAGGGGTCAGTGCACACCGACCCCTCTCGCTCTCCAGGCTTCAGGTTCCTTTCGACCTGCTCTTTGGGGCTGGCGGGGGGGAGCCCACCACCAGCCCCAAAGAGCAGGTCGGGGAGCAGCAGAAAGCTTCTATAGCTTCTTTAGCCCCGCGCACGCTCTCCCGGCTGGAGAGGTGGCGCGCGGCTAAAGAGGCTCCTGCCATAGCCGCGCGTCACCTCTCCAGCCGGGAGAGGGTCACGGGGCTATGGCGTCTTTGCTCCATAGGACACATACACATTTCCCCTTCATTTTTGAAGGGGAAAAATGCGTCCTATAGAACGAAAAATATGGTAGTTAAAGCCATGGTTTTCCCAGTAGTGATGTATGGAAGTGAGAGAGAGCTGGATCATAAAGAAGGCTGATCACCAAAGAATTGATGCTTTTGAATTCTGGTGCTGGAGGAGACTCTTGAGAGCCCCATGGACTGCAAGAAGATCCAGCCTCTCCATTCTGAAGGAAATCAGCCCTGAGTGCTCACTGGAAGGACAGATCGTGAAGCTGAGGCTCCAATACTTTGGCCACCTCATGAGAAGAGAAGACTCCCTGGAAAAGACCCTGATGTTGGGAAAGATGGAGGGCACAAGGAGAAGGGGACAGCAGAGGACGAGATTGTTGGACAGTGTTCTCGAAGCTACTAGCATGAGTTTGACCAAACTGTGGGAGGCAGTGGAAGACAGGAGTGTCTGGCATGCTCTGGTCCAGGGGGTCACAAAGAGTCGGACACAACTAAACAACAACAACAAATGCAAAAATCCTGAGAATCCATGTGGATCTGTGCTTTGTAACCGTGGTTTTGTGCCATTGCGGCCCCACACAACACTGGGTGCGTGATTTTTTTTGGTGCAGGTTGTGGCCATGCTATGTGATCTGATGGTGAATTTGGATGACTTTGGGGTGACCCAATGTAAAAATCCTGAGGATCCATGGGCTTTTACCTCCCCCCTCCCAGGCAGCCTCTGCTAGCATCCCTTATCTCTCTTCCGATCCCACTGATTAGCTGTTTCCTTTCAACACTGTATACAAATATTGAAAAGCACTCCTCTCCTAAAAGATACCTGCTCTGACGGGCGCCCGAGGTCTCAGGAGCTCAGAAGGGCTCCAGAAAGGTCTTGCTGCCTCTCACCACCCTCCATTCTGGGTCCCGTGCCCTGGCCACCACAGAGCCATTTCAGGGCTGGGCGGAGGGCACAGATGCTTTTCTGAAGAGGCATCTGAGAGTAAAATTTGCAAAGTTTGGGAGACAGTGACAGCTGACAGGGTCCTGCTTCCCTTCAACATACAGAACCAACGCACAAAACAACACTGATTAAGAAAGGAGTTCTAGTTGTCCTGTTTATTATTCATACATGCATGCATACATACATACATACATACATACATACATACCCCACCCATCTGGCCGGGTTTCCCCAGCCACTCTGGGTGGCTTCCAACAAAAGATTAAAAATACATGAAATAAATGAAAACATCAGTCATTAAAAACTTCCCTTCATATGTCTTCTAAATGTCAGATAGTTGTTTATTTCCTTCACATCTGCTGGGAGGGCGTTCCACAGGGCGGGTGCAACCACCAAGAAGGTCCTCTGCCTGGTTCCCTGTAGCTTTGCTTCTCGCAGTGAGGGAACCGCCAGAAGGCCCTTGGCGCTGGACCTCAGTGTCAGGGCAGGACAATGGGGGTGGAGACTCTCCTTCAGGTATAGTGGGCTGAGGCCATTTAGGGCTTTAAAGGTCAACACCAACACTTTGAATTGTGCCTGGAAACGTACTGGGAGCCAATGCTTCAGCTGTACATATACTAAAATTGGAACAATACAGAGAAGATTAGCATGGCTCCTAGTAAGGGAGCCAGTGTGGTGTAGTGGTTAAGAGCGGTAGTCTCATAATCTGGTGAACCGGGTTCGCTTCCCCGCTCCTCCACCTGCAGCTGCTGGGTGACCTTGGGCCAGTCACACTTCTTTGAAGTCTCTCAGCCCCACTCACCTCACAGAGTGTTGGTTGTGGGGGAAGAAGGGAAAGGAGAATGTTAGCCGCTTTGAAACTCATTAGGGTAGTGATAAAGCGGGATATCAAATCCAAACTCTTCTTCTTCTTTCAAGACTAGTGTTATGTGGTCTCAGCAGCTGCTATTTCATTTATATACTGATTGGTTGCAAACAAAACAAAAACCCTCAAATATCTCAAAGCAAAACAGTTTTGAACAGTCCAACTCTCTCTTCTTGGCTTTGCAGAAGTTGGAGCCTTTCATTCTTGCAAAGGACATCCCTGCAGACAAGTTCTTAAGCCTGCCGTGTGGAGGAGCAGCATACAGAGCAAAGGTTGGTAGAAGTTCGTGAAGGAAGGAAGGATGGAGGGAAACGTTTATGCAGTAAGTACAGGGTAATCTTTACTGTCCAACCACATGCTGCAGTTAGTCGTTTTTAAGGAGGTGCGGTTAACATTCTGGCCATGGAAGTATCGTATCAAACGCATGCACTGCTCTGCTTGGGCAAGAACTCCCATCATCCCTGACCATTGGCCATGCTGGCCAGGGGTGCTGGGAGTCCAGCAACCCCTGGAAGGCTAGATGTCCCCTTTTCCAGATAGACCAGTGTTTCCCAAACTTGGGTCTCCAGCTGTTTTTGGACCACAGCTCCCACCATCCCTAGCTAGCAGGACCAGTGGTCAAGGGTGATGGGGATTGTAGTCCAAAAACAGCGGGAGACCCAAGTTTGGGAAACCTTGAGACAGAGAATGGTCTGCCCATCCAATAGGGCTGTTTAATTTCCATGCCCCCTTCTTGAGGAGGGGATTAAACTATCCTAATTTAGGCTAATGCTTCAATTTTTTTTCAGTTTAATAATCCTCAACACATACTTCCTTCAGGGACATAATATGTAGAACTTTAGCATGGGAATCTGCTTCCTATGTCCCATGGTTGCAAATACTCACTAGTTGGACCAGGTTTTGCTTCAGCAAACTAATTCCTATGCCCATAGCTTGCCCATTCCCAGGAAGAACTATAATTATACTCACACTACGGATGAATGGAGAATTTTTTGCATTTTAAAGCAAATTGGTCTCGTTTGCACCTCCTGGCCCTAAGTCACAGACTGGAACATAACGATCCTTCGGTTTTTACATTTCTCTGAATTTTGCAATACATTTCTCACCCCCAAATACATTTAAAAAGTGTGCATTTTAGGATAAAACACATTTAGGAATGAATGTATTTGGAGATTATACACATGTATTTAAGTAAGTACACATGCAAGTATGAATTTAAATAAGAATTTTCTTGTGGGCTTTTTTTTTTTTTACAAGAAGAAAGATAAAAACCCACAGATTAATGCAGAAACCGGATGGATCAGATTTATGAATGTACGCATGCAAACCTGCAACAGACCAGAAAGAGAGTGATCCATCATCCTTATATCACCGCCTAAGAATCTTTGATTTTAGAGAGCATAAGAATAGAACAGCAGTCGAGCGTGTTTTTTGTGTCAGCTACAGATACCCTTGTTCACCTTGCCCAACGAGTGATGGATAGGATCGTGATGGAATCATGAGTTTGTTTTGCTAAATATGGGTCTCCTCCCCCCCTCCTTTTCCCTTGGAAGGAGCAAGATAAAGGAGGGAAGACTGTTCTGCACCCCGCTGGAAGACGGCAGTATCTACTGAAGATGAAGATGCTGGAACAAAAGAAAGAGGTAATGGCCATGGGATGCCCTTGGTGGATTCAAGAGGGAAACGTGGATAATTAAGTAAAACGATGGAACTTCCGTTTTGTGCATTAGAGAACACCACTGCAGGAGGGACTATGATAAGAGATGGTATCTTTCTGAATGGATTCACTGCCATAACCATAGGCTTCCGACATTCAGTTGTTTAACAATTCCATTAATTGTAGAGAAGTCAATCCAATTAAACAGATTTTAATCGATTCATTTTATTTGACCGATTTAAGGGGTATTTTTTATAGCGCGACTGTATACAGGTCCAAATCAGAAGTGGGTTTGGTGAGATTTACTCCCAGGTAATCTCCATAGGAGGGACACGGGTGGCGCTGTGGGTTAAACCACAGAGCCTAGGACTTGCCGATCAGAAGGTCGGTGGTTCAAATCCCCGCAACGGGGTGAGCTCCCGTTGCTCGGTCCCAGCTACTGCCAATCTAGCAGTTCGAAAGCACGCTAAAGTGCAAGTAGATAAATAGGTACCGCTCCGGCGGGAAGGTAAACG
>JAXCMG010000059.1:5779348-5831593 GCA_034642415.1 Podarcis siculus
TGCTCTGGTTCGCCAGAAGTGGCTTAGTCATGCTGGCCACATGACCCGGAAGCTGTACGCTGGCACCCTCGGCCGATAAGGCGAGATGAGCGCTGCAACCCCAGAGTCGTCCGCAACTGGACCTAATGGTCAGGGGTCCCTTTACCTTTACCTTTTATACAGGTCCAGATCAGAAGTGGGTTTGGTGGGATTTACTCCCAGGTAACCTCCATAGGATTCCATCCTTAGGGCCAGATCCAGCTACATAGTTGTGCTAGCTGCAGCCAATGCAACAACGTGTGCGAGTGTAATAGAGCTGTCTCCTCTCTCCTCCCCGCACTGCACCCCCCCCAAAATTGGCTCCAGGAAGTTGAGATAACACCCAGAATAGCACGCAGGGGGAAGGAGAGGTGTGATAGTTTCACCAGGCAAGCAGAAATCTTTGTGCCAATGAAGCACTACTTTGAATTCCACCCAAAGTCAAATAATCTACCAATTAAATGCACACGTGGGTTATAACAGCAATGCAATCTGTTTTTAACTGTGACCTGTGTTCACTGCGACTTGCCCCGAGACCTTAGGGTGAAGGGAATAAAATCAAAATAATAATTATTCCTATTCTTATTAGTTCTGAAGCAGGAAGTCTATTTTCTTTTCAAAACTGCAATAATGCTTGCAGTTCAAACACTGTGCCACCCTTTAGTTAGAGCAAACGACCTGCTGCATTCTTCGGAGTATCTCTCTGATGCAAAAACGAAGGTCAAATTTATTCCTACTGAATTGGCGCGGCACCCTCAAAGGATCCTGGGAACTGTAGTTCGGGGAGGATTCCGATCGCAACCCTCCGGCAGCTGCACTACAGCTCCCAGGTTCCCCTGGGGAGAGCGAAAGACTGCTAGATCTGTTTAAGGCCCTTCTGTGAATATAACTAGCTATTTATAAACCCAGGCAGAACTGAAGAGATGTTTGCAGGAGGAGGCAAGACTTAACAAGTCAAAAGCGAGGGACCTCAGCATCAGCGAAACTCTTGGGTGTGTGCCGGGGAATAATAGCTCCGAAGATGAGGAGCTTCTTGCCCTTGAGCGTGACCAGACATTTGACGGAGACCACGGTAAGTGATACTGGGGAGCTGAGCAGGTTTTCCGGTTTAAGCAACCTTCTGCGGTTCACACTGCTGCAACTGCCCTATAATTAAGACACCACTTCCCGCACGGATCACGTTCGCAACCCCAGCGTCCACTGTAGTTTAGTGTAACAATTTGTCAAAGAAGCACGCTCCAGATCCTTCCAATAGCTTGTTACTATGAGCCTGGCCGCTAGTCAAAGAGAACTCCTTAAGAGATTTGAACTGTTAAGTTAGCATCACCTCCCACAAAAAGACTGAGCAGTGCCAGCTCTGGACATGTAAGGACGTTTCGTCCAGTAATTGCATTTACATCCACAAATACTTCCGAAAATGAGCCACTTTCTCATGTGTCTGATCAGACAGCAAGTCCCAGAGCTGCAAGATATATCGGCATTCAGGTCAAATGCCCACAAGTCACCAAGTGCCATTTTGTGACTTTCCTGGTTGCCATCAGGCGACAAGGCAGAAGGTGGGGAAATATCTTCCACTCCGATGTCAGAAGTCCAGTCCCCGGCTTGATAACACAGTAAGCGTAGTTAATTAAAAAGGATGATTTATTGTCAAATCAATCAGATAGCTCTGGACGACTTAACACGGCTCCCGCCATCATCGGTCAAGATGACCCTTCTGAAGACTGCCTCCCACATGACCAGAAGCAACTGAACTTTCACTTCTTAAGTCTTGTGTTTTGCTTCCTATCTTGCAACCCTCCCATTCGCAGAGACCTCGGACTGAGGGCGTCAGCTCCCACCTCTTCCCCACTCTCTGAAAGGCTGTGTCTTAACTCTTTCCCTCCTGTTTGTGCTTCCGGCGAGCTTTGGCTGTGTTCTAGCCTGTTCTCCGTTACTGTCTTATCAGCTTGCACGTCAAGGTCAGGACGAGCCTCAGTATGCAGCTTTCCTCTGTCTGACTAACATCAAAGCAACCTCTCTGATCCTGGTTATTTTCTGCAGTTAGCTGCAAACTTTCGCTTGGTGCTGGCTCTTTCCTAACACCCAAGGACCACATTTGTTTCTGGGCATCCTTCGCAGGGTCATGCACCAGGGGTGGGTGGGGCCAGAGGCAAAAGGGGGTGGATCAATGGATGCAAATTTGTACTGTAGGCTAGTTTCTGCCCCCACATCCAAACACCCCTGGGTCCTGCTTCAACCGAGGCAAGGAAGAGGCATTCTCAGAGTTCCAGGACATATTCCAAGCAACCAAACACATTTCAGGTACAAAACAGCACCAGTGGGGCCTGGGGGCACTTCCAAGGGCCTGGTAGAGAGCCCTGGAGGGCCACATTGAGCCCCCAATCCTGGGATTCCCCACTCTTCCTCTAGGCAAAACTACTGCAATCGATGAGCCACTCCAAGGTAGCCAAACCCATTACAGTGTTGTTATGAAGCTTCCTGTGGCGACCAGATACCCAATGCAGTAGAACTTCCTGTTTCTTTTTATTAGGCGATCGGTGGAGCGGAGAATTTCCAAAAGAGCTTGGACCTTCTGAACCCCACCAAGGACAGAGGGGTAAAGTGGAGACATGGTTGCTAAAGCAGCAGGCAAGAAGGGAATCTTTCTGGGATGCATCAAGCACGGACTCCGAGAGCTGGGAAGGCGACTTGGGGAAACCTCGCCGGAGACCAGCCTTAGTGAGGACTAAGACGGAGAGGATTGCTCTGTTCGATGAGTTTTTTGATAGAGAGTTCTGAGCTAGAGAGTCCCCAGAAAGCCGCCAGAGGGAAGGTCAGGTTGGCGAGGAAGACGGAGCGAGCCTTCAAGCCAACAAGGCAGGTGTCCTGGCGGCCAAGAGGCCATCTCACTTATGCTATGGACTCGCAAGCTTCTCTCTTGCTCAGCAAAATGGGGGGTTTCAACATCTTACCTTACAGGGTAGGTGTGTAACACATTGGGCATACTTGGAAGTTTTATACCAATGCTAAGTATTAATACAAAGCCCTCAATGGCTCGAGATCAAAGGGCCTGCAGGAGTTACTATATCACCAGGCCCTGTTCTTGATGCTTCCTGGTTGGCACTGACCCCATGACAGGGCCTTCTTTGTGGTGGTCTCTTTGTGGAATGCCTTCCCTGGTCAACTGAGTCTCTCTCTCTCTCTCCCTCCCTCCCCGACTTTCAGGAGAAATTTAAAGGCATCCCTGTTTACCCAGGCATTTGAGGGCCTTGAAATTAGGAGCTGCGAGGGAAATGTGATTGCTTTTCAATCTTGTTATATGTTCTCAATGGTTTAAAATGGTTTCTAAATGTTTTAAACATGTGTTTTGTTTTAAACTGAATTCTTTTAACATTTGCTATATTTGCCACCTTGGGCTCCTTTGGGCAGACGGGCAAGATACAAATTTAATAATAAAATAAAATTATAAAACCCTGGTCCAGCTGTTGGCATGGCTTGGTCAATAACTAAACTAAGTTGCATGGGAACCGCAGGTTTTGCTGCAGTGCTCTGCTGAGATAAGCACTGTTAAGTTGTGGGTGAACATATCAGACGACACAGCGATTCTTCAAACAGCTCTTGTTTATTCAGAGGCCGGAACAGAACTGAACTGAAGAGCTCAGTCAGCCTGCTTATATAGAGCTCCAGTACAACGTTACTGTAGCAACTTTCTAAAACTATCCAATCACTGAACGTCACTTTCGATCCTTCATTTGCATAACTATCTACAGTATCCCCCTGCTGGCCCAGGGCAAGAACTTCAGTACATAACAAGGACATTTAACAGCCTTTATTCCAGCTCAGCCGAGTATAGTCTGTTGTCGCAGCGACTCTCCACGATTTCTGGTGGAGACTTTCCCCATTCCAGCTACCTGAGATAATTACCTGTTGAGTGGAGAATTACCATTTTAGCAGAGCTGCTAAAAACTACAGCAAACTGTCAACCTAGCTGGTTTGGGGGGGTCACTCCTGGTTCTGGTGCAGTTCAAATAAACGAGCCCCTGCCTTCCTCGTTCTCTTCGATTCAGGCAGATGTCTAGGGCAGCTCAGGAGGGTCCTCGTGCAAATGCGCATGCGTGCAACGGTAGAGGCCTGGCCGGAAAGCTTAAATCCTGCCGCCACTACACTGGAGAGGGATTGGAGAAAAGGAAATATGAATTGGCCCCACCCTGTAGCTTGACCAATTGTGGCTAGGAGCGGCTAGGAGCCAAGTAGAGTCATAGATTTAAAAAGAAAAAAGGTGTAGACTCGCACACACTGGCCAGCTTCCATTTTGACTTGAAATGTTCATGTTGGGCTTCTCTGAAGTATGTAAAGGCAAGAAGCGGGCAGGGGGGGCACCGGCTCACAATGGCACCCACCCAAGAGGTGCAAGAACTGCTCTCTGGCCTATTCCAGGCTGAAAAAAAGCACTGTAAATAACTATCGGTCTTTGAAAAGCTGGCATCACTGGATCAAGGACTTTGGTTGAATGAAACGAAATCATTTTTGTGTGTTTTGAATAAATGTGCAATTAATTGTTACCGTTTTGAATTTTATGGTGCTATTTGTCATGTGACAAAGACACATGAGAGCAGAAGCAGCAAAGCAGGCTGGGAAGTGCTGGGACTGCACAATCATTTGGGCCTACTGAAGGTAGGCAGGTTATGGGCCCAGTGTTTTATGGATGGCGAATTGCTAAAGCTGGAAAATCAGGGTGTTGCTGGTGAGGACCTCGAAGGGACTGAAGGTCCAGTGGTGAGACCGCGTACCGAAGAAGCATACCCGGTGCAGCAAGGAGCAGAATCCAGGTCAGCTCAGCAACCTGCAGAGTTTATTAATCTTGGCAACACTGCCCAGATGGAACGTCTGAATGGTAAGAATACCTGACTTGGGCTCTCAAGCTTGAACTGGTTCTAAAACGTGATAGACTTTGGCACTGTGTGGAAACTGGTTTGAATCATGTTGTTTATGAAGAAGTTTATTTTAACTCAGTAAAGCTATTATTCTTTAAAACTCTGCATCATTAATTTACGCTGCACGTCACTATTATCTTCCTTAGTGGGTTGTGCAAACTGCTGTTCTGGGTACCATGTTTTTATAGGGCAGAGTAGGGGGTACTGGGGGTGAGTTTATGGAACCAGGAGAGCAGTGACCTGCAAAGGTTTGGGAACCACTGGTGTAATTCAGCTTTGTGCTGTGACGTACATCCTGTCTGTGCTTGCCACATGGTATTAATCACCATATGATTCCCCACTCGTCCCCCTGTGTGCTGTTCCGGGGGTTCTCCTGAGCACCACGATACCTCGAGCCACCTAATCCAGAACGCGACAGCTAGACTGGTGACTGGGAGCGGCTGCCAAGACCATATAACACTGGTCTTGAAAGACCTACATTGGCTCCCAGGACGTTTCCGAGCACAATTCAAAGTGCTGGTGCTGACCTTTAAAGCCCTAAACGGCCTCGGCCCAGTATACCTGAAGGAGCGTCTCCACCCCCATCGTTCTGCCCGGACACTGAGGTCCAGCACCGAGGGCCTTCTGGCGGTTCCCTCACTGCGAGAAGCCAAGTTACAGGGAACCAGGCAGAGGGCCATCTCGGTAGTGGCACCCGCCCTGTGGAACGCCCTCCCACCAGATGTCAAAGAGAAAAACAACTACCAGACTTTTAGAAGACATCTGAAGGCAGCCCTGTTTAGGGAAGCTTTTAATGTTTGATGTATTATAGTATTTTAATATTTTTT
Source organism: Podarcis siculus (assembly GCA_034642415.1). NCBI lineage: Eukaryota > Metazoa > Chordata > Lepidosauria > Squamata > Lacertidae > Podarcis > Podarcis siculus. Next base: position 5,785,107 of record JAXCMG010000059.1, read on the forward strand.
TGGAAGCCGCCCAGAGTGGCTGGGGAAGCCCAGACAGATGGGCGGGGTATAAATAATAAATTATTATTATTGATGTTTTCATGATTTCCTGTTCTGTTCCCTTCACCCCCCAGGTTAGGGTTCTGGCACTCCTAGGTGAGGCTGAAGTGAGATGCCTCTCTATGTTTTGAGCTGGCTCAAATAAAGGAAATTAATGGGCTTTTTGAACAAAGGAATAAGCAACTGTCCAAAAGTGAAAAACAGTATTTATTTCTGTTTAAGGGCTGGGAAGGGAACCGGCATGTGTTTTGAAAAGGAGAGAAAGAGGTCCGGCTTCATTTCAGTGAATCAATAAGTAAGTACCTGACATTTAACCTTGAAGGAATGTTTCCTTTCCTCGCAAGCCGTTTAAGTAACCCAACGCCAGGTGAAGAAAGCCAAGAACCGGCTCTCTTTTCAGATAAGAAATGTCAGGCTAAATGCTTTAGATGAAGATAACTCGCCACGCTGAAACTGCGAGCTACCCTCATGCTGCCTTACTCTCAATTTGTTAAGACCAACTGTCGTGATTTGGTGGATGGCCTGGGGGTGTGTGTGTCTAATCCGATCCTTGCAGTTTATCTTCCATCAGCAATCCTCCTTCTTCCTGAAGTCTCATAGGAATGTGAGAAGAACCTGCTGGATCGGGTCCATGGCCCATCTCAGTCCAGCATCCTGCCCTCAACCATAGTCAATGAGATGCCTCCATGGAAAGCCCACAAGCAGGGCACAACAGCCCTCTCCTCTCCTGCGGTTTCTAGCTACTGGTACAGTGGTACCTCAGGTTACATAGGCTTCAGGTTACACACTGCGCTAACGGAGAAACAGTGCTTCAGGTTAAGAACTTTGCTTCAGGATAAGAACAGAAATTGGGCTTCGGCGGCGCAGCGGCAGCAGGAGGCCCCATTAGCTAAAGTGGTGCTTCAGGTTAAGAACAGTTTCAGGTTAAGAACGGACCTCCGGAACGAATTAAGTACTTAACCCAAGGTACCACTGTACAGGGGATGCGGGTGGCGCTGTGGGTTAAACCACAGAGCCTAGGACTTGCCGATCAGAAGGTTGGCGGTTCGAATCCCCGCAACGGGGTGAGCTCCCGTTGCTCGGTCCCAGCTCCTGCCAACCTAGGAGTTTGAAAGCACATCAAAGTGCAAGTAGATAAATAGGTACCGCTCCAGCGGGAAGGTAAACGGCGTTTCCGTGCGCTGCTCTGGTTCGCCACACGACCCGGAAGCTGTACGGCGGCTCCCTCGGCCAATAAAGCGAGATAAGCGCCGCAACCCCAGAGTCGGTCACGACTGGACCTAATGTTCAGAGGTCCCTTTACCTTTTTTACCACTGTATTCAGAAACATCACTGCCTCTGACTGTGGAGGCAGACCATAGTAATTGTGGCTAGCAGCCACTGACAGCCTTCCCCTCCATGAATTTGTCCAGTCCTTGTTCAAAGCCATCCGGTTGCCATCACTGCCTCTTGAGGAAATGAGTTCCATGGTTTAAAATGTGGCACGTGAAGTTATTTTCTGTCATGTATCTTCCAACCTTCAGTTTCATTGGATACCCAATTCAACATAGCGCTATGACAATTCAGCGCCGTCTGTGCTAACATTCCAGCTGGCCACATGCAGAGATCCCCCTCTCTATTCCACCCCCCATGTGCTATTCCAGAGGTTCTCCTGACCCCGAGCCAATTTTTTAGGGAATGGGATATTATGTGGGTTTTTCTATCCATTTCCTCCACACCACGTATAACTTGATGGGCTTTGATCATGTCACCTCTGGCTCAGTTTTCTCTAGAAGATCTTGATTTCCCAGAGGTCCTGTTCTAAAGACCAAGTGGGATGCATGGAAACCAGATGTGCTTCTTAAGGGTTTCTTACACGAGTCAGTAGGGATGTAGGAAGACACAGTGTTTTCTGTTCTGCTCTCCACTTGTCACAAGCAGCGCTGCTTCCATTCCTCTGCAGTCCGACTTCAGCCAAAAACTATATTGTTCATTTCACTGGCTGCTGTAGCCAAATTATGTAATTTGACCTAATTATGTAAGTTATGTTGTCATTACATTATTCCACCCCATTATATTCAATGCATTAGCTAGCTAGCAGGACCAGTGGTCAGGAATTGTAGTCCCAAAACAGCTGGAGACCCAAGTTTGGGAATCCCTGGTCAAGACCAACATCCTGTTTCCAACATTGACCAACCAGATTTGAGAACCCAACAAGCAGGGAAAGTATGATTGGGCACTGTGGAGAGTGACATAAATAGAAAGGAATGTAAGTTCTTTTTATATGCAATAACAGCAGCAAGAATATTATTGGCCCCAAAATGGAAGCAAGAAGAGTTACCGACGATTGAAGAATGGAGGATGAAGTTAATGGACTATGCAGAATTAGATAAACTAACAGGAAGGATTCGAAACCGGCGAGACCAGAAATTCACAGAAGACTAGAGTAAATTTACGGACTATTTGAAAAGTAATTGTAAAGAACAGACGACGTTTGTAGGTTTGCAAGAAGTTTTGTGAGGAGTATTATTGGAAGTATTGTAAGAATGGACAAGGGGGAGGATGATTTGTTAAGAGATGTAAAGGCAATATAAAATTAAGAAATGCATAAGAAGTGGTGAAAACGGTGGATCATCAGAGGTGCTGATGGAAGTCTAAAAAGATTGTATGTGATAAGTTTTGTGGTACATTTTATAATTTATATGTTAAAATTAATAAAAAATATTATAAAAAAGCAGGGAAAGTATGGATCTTTAACAAAGAACAGTGTGGTCTGGAAAAATAAACCATTTTTTTTTATTCTAGAGCTCATGGACTCAGCATTTTGGTGAACTTGGAAGCAATTCACTCTGCTTTAATGGCAAAAGGCAGTGTGCGCTGAAAATTCAACATACTAAATCTAGCCTTGGCTAACCTGGTGCCCTCCATATGACTTGGAACTATAGCCCTCCATCAGTCTGTTGCTTCTTGGGGCTGTAGACCAAGATATTCGGATATTCAGAGGGTATGCTAAGCAGCTGCAGAAAGGGGCAGATTACCATTTCACTTTTGGGGTTACCGGGATACAGAACGGTAGGCAAAACCACAGATGAGAGAGGTAACCACTACATATTATGGCAGATAGTCCTTACAGCCAGGGGCTAAAGGTAAAGGGACCGCTGACCATTAGGTCCAGTCGTGGCCGACTCTGGGGTTGCGGCGCTCATCTTGCTTTATTGGCCAAGGGAGCCGGCGTACAGCTTCCGGGTCATGTGGCCAGCATGACTAAGCCACTTCTGGTGAACCAGAGCAGCACACGGAAACGGTGTTTACCTTCCCGCTGGAGCGGTACCTATTTATCAACTTGCACTGGTGTGCTTTCGAACTGCTAGGTTGGCAGGAACAGGGACCAAGCAACGGGAGCTCACCCCGTTGCGGGGATTCGAACTGGTGACCTTCTGATTGGCAAGCCCTAGGCTCTGTGGTTTAGACCACAGCGCCACCCACGTCCCTTACAGCCAGTAGCTACTTCAAATTAAATACAGAAATGCAGCATTGTCATCCAGCAACAGGAAAAAACCAAGGCAAAATCAGCTGTATTTTTTGTTTTGATATCTGCTTGAAGTTTTCAACTAATGAACACTATCTGAATCAAGTTTTTCCCCTCACAGTGATTTGATGCAATGCAATTGTCAGGACTGCAAAGAATGCTTTTGTACTTGAAGACAAATCTCTTTTGGAGAAAACATTAGAAACTGATTGGTTAGTTGAAACTGTTTTGTTTTTTTAAAAACCCTCATCTTGCTGCTGCAACTGCCCTTCAGAACACGCCTTTTACCTTCTGAAATTGGGAATAGATGAGTACCTCAAACACAGTCCCAGTACTGTTTTGCCAGAGTTACTAATGCTTCAAAGCAGCATTCTTCCAACACAGGAAAGATGTACACAGCATGCTCAAGATTGTATTTGAAGTGGACTCAATAGGGGCCTTCTGGAGGACTTCAGCCAGCTGGGAAGAAAAAATACAATCTACAGATTAAATATTCCTAAAATGCACTTGGGACAGATCGTTCAGGATTATGGCACTTTGGATTTTAGATGAGAGGTTAACACGTGGGAGCAGTTAAACATGCAAGAACAAAAATGAGAAACTTTCTGTATGCAGAGAGCTAGCATATTCAGAAGTAATTGAAGTTAAAATGTTTCATGAAATGATTTTCATATTGCAGTGGGTCCCCCCCCTAAAAAACCCCCAGTGTATCCAAACATGCAATGTACACCTACAGTTGAAAAGTTATATAGTCCAGGAAGATTTATCCCTTGTTTTTAAAAAGATTTCTAATTGTCACCAAAACCCTCAATAATTAAATAATAAGAGGGTTAAGTAAAGGTAAAGGGACCCCTGACTATTAGGTCCAGTTGTGGCTGACTCTGGGGTTGCGGCGCTCATCTTGCTTTATTGGCCAAGGGAGCCGGCGTACAGCTTCCGGGTTATGTGGCCAGCAGGACAAAGCCGCTTCTGGAGAACCAGAGCAGTGCACGGAAACACCGTTTACCTTCCTGCTGGAGCAGTTCCTATTTATCTACTTGCACTTTGACATGCTTCCAAGCTGTTAAGTGGGCAGGAGCAGGGACCGAGCAACGGGAACTCACCCCGTGGCGGGGATTCAAACCACCGACCTTATGATCAGCAAGCCCTAGGCTCTGTGGTTTAACACACAGCGCCACCTGCGTCCCATAAGAGGGTTACCAGCACTTTAAAGAAAATCTCATGATTTTATACGGGAAAATTCACGTCAATTACTCTTACGGTGGCTAGATGCAGACCTCCAATCCTCCTGGCTTACTTTCTGTAGTGTCAAACAAAATTATATACTGGGGTGGGAAGCAGTAACAAAAAGATGCTTCCATTATTATGTCTTCGTAGCATTTACTTAGGCAACCCATTGCCCAAACTCTTGGCTTTATTAGTGGCAAAGATGGACTTGCACGATTGTTCAATAGCTAGACTCTGGTAGGAAACAGATGCCTGGTGATGCCCAACAGGACATTATCTGCTGCTGCAAACATGGTGAGTCCTGCTAGCAGGGCACTCACTCGAATTGATAAAGAGCTACAACTAAGGCCTGATTCAGAAGGGAGTGGGCCATGGTGGAGGGAGAGATGAGCCACACAAATTGTGTCCAGAGAGAAGTGCCAGTTTTAAATTAAAATCCTTTATTTTTCCCAAATACAATTCACAACTTATACATAGTGGGGAAGATGCTCAGTCTGTGCAAAATAGGGATGGCCTTCCTTTAAACTTACTAAGCTGTCCAGAATGTGTTGTCCTTCTCCAAAGGGTGACGGGAAATCAGGTACTCTCAAATGTACAGTTAACTCAAACCATTGCTGCTGTTGTTGTTGTTTAAGACAGGTTGAATCCTTAACAAACAACATAGTAAGGCAAAGTTGAATTCTGAAGATTTTCCTTCCGCTATAAGGAAACGGTTTCTTTTCCCATGAGTCATCTAGGGTCATTTTAATGTTTTGCTTATATATATATATATTGTATATAATATATATACCAACGCTGTCATTGCTGAACTGCCAAAAAGAAATGATTTGCTTTACATATTGCACTGACAGACAGAAGTACACACTGTGGAGCTGCTGAAAAAGGATATTGGTTTTAACAAGCCGATGTAGCCCATTCTGAAAAGGGGGTCGGGGTTTATACCAAACCTTTGAACACCTCTCTGCCAAATTAATCCGAAGAAAATTAAAACTGCAAGAGTTTTGGCTTTCGTTAAAAGGGGGGGGGGGGAAGGAGAGAAAGCGAATGCAGCTTAAAGATGGGTACGGTGCAACTTGAAATTTATTTCCAAGACCAAGAACTGAAAACTGAAACATTTTTAAGAACACAGAAGCAAAGCAATGTGAATCCAAAACAAAATTACGTTGTTCCAACTGCTTTAAAGTAATGCCTCTTTCGCTATTCTAGTGATAATTTTGATTAAATTAAACAAAAATCGATCCAATCTACATTAATTTACTGCTTTGTGGTTTTGTTTTTTTTATATATAAAAAAAGATCCCTCGCTCTCTTTAAAGAAAAAGTGCATCAGACTCCCTTTTAGCAGCCACTCAAAAAAAAAATAGCTTACACTTCTTGCTGTAAGAGACGGGCTTTTTAAGCCCTCACCTGGGAGAAGTTTCCAAATCATAAATGAAATAATTTATTATCAAATCCAGAGTTTAAATAAAATCTGTTCTTGCAAAGACCAAAAAAAGGGGGGGGGGGTCAAGAAAAGAAAAGCATGCACTCAAAAGTCAGCGGTGGAGACAAATATACTATCTATACAGGCACTGGCAGACGCAATTTTATTGTCACCGTTACTCGATGTAACACACACCCCACCCTACAATACATTTTTTCATCCACTAATCACTGAGGTACCAATATTTAAGAATGAAAAGTTCAATATTGAAAAATAAAACCTAAAGTTGAAGCAGTTTTTATTTTCCCCAGAGGAAAAAAAACCTATGGTGAGTTTTGTATGAAATGTTAGTATACTTATAGTATTTTTTTTTATTTTCTTTTTACAATCTACATTGGCTTATCTCTTTCTCTCTCTCTGGAACCGGGGGAAAAAACGTTGTGTTCCACATTACACAGGTTCTTGGATAAAATGTTCACCATCTTATATATCAGGAGTCAGTAGACTTGCAAATGAACAGGGATCTTGGCTACCTACTGGCACATCTTCCTGGTTACCAAGAGGATCTGAAGTCTGAAACAACCTGTTGCAAATTCAGAACAAGACGTGCCATGCCACACAGTGCAACGATTTAGGTGCGACGTTCGATGAGAAACTCACAGAGAAGAGCTGCATGGAAGTTATTATGTCCACCTGCAAAGCAATTTCACACAAATTGCATTGCATGCAAAGGACGCCGCTGCCCGGCTGGTTGGGGAGAGGAGTCCTGGGCGCAAGGATGGCCTCCTATCAACGCAGCCACAGTTTAAGACGCAGTGCATCAACTCCATTTAAATAGTATCTGAACAGCCTCTTGTCTCGAACAAAGCCAAGGTTTTCATAAAGTTTCAACGCGGACTTGTTGGTGATCTCAGTCTCCAAGACAACCTGCAAAAGAAGATGACAAAATTTTCAAGCAACACTGCATTTTTCTGAAATTCCAAGGTTCATCAGATTGATATCTCGTATTTTTCACTCTATAAGACGCACCAGACCACAAGACGCACCTAGTTTTTGGAGGAGGAAAACAAGAAAAAAAATACAGCAAGTGGGATCGCTACACAGTGAAAGCAGCAATCCCTCTTGCTGTTCTGGCTTCTGGGATAGCTGCGCAGCCTGCAAATGTGTGTTCGCAGACGAACACACATTTCCCCTTACTTTTTAGGAAGGTAAAAGTGAGTCTTATAGAGCAAAAAATACAGTATATATATTTAAGCAGCAGTCAGATTCTTGTATTTCAGCTTCAAATTATCTATAGTCCCGTAGAATATCACTATAGAAACCCCCAGAACTGACCAAGGAATCAATTTGCGGATTCAAATGTGCATGTTTAAATCACCTGTGCAGCATGAAGGTTTTTTATTTGAAAAAACAACTAATGCATTTATAAAGGAGGACCAAGGTTTGCAACTACAACAATTCAGAGTATTGACTGCGACTAGAAAGATGTGGGTTCATATCTCCACTCAGTCATGAAGCACTTCAGGGGATCTTGGCTGAGTCATATCCTCAGCCTAACAATTCCCTCACAGTTTTGCAAGAAGACAGAAAAGGGGGGGGGCACATTTCATCTCTTGAGCTCCTGTGGCATAAGGATGGACAACAATGTTATTTTTAAAAAACCCCAAAAGACCCAAAACAAAACCCAACCACCATAATTTCAAATGGCGATACATTTTCACTGATAACCTGTTCTTCCATTAACAGGATGTGAACATAGCAAGCTAAATCTGGGATTGTTGATCTGAGAAAAGGCGTTTCATAGAGCCAAGATATGCAATAAATATCTTATGTGTGTACATGAATCCATACAACCGGTTCTCTAAAATGCTGAAGGACATATTCTATGTTCTCCTAATGGCAGCCTGGTGCTAGAACAATCTAACCATCTCTCAGATGGTCAGACATTATATAGTTAAGCTGGCATTACCTAGATGAGGGCTGCCCAAGACCATAGAGGGTAACGGGAAACGATGATTGACTATGCCTCTGAAAGATCCTCTCAAGAAGGGAAATTGGCTGTAGTAAAAGTACAGAAGGCAGCAATACGTTTTATCTTTCTGTGCACACACTGGGTATGTAAGTAGGTAAGTAAGTCTCTCTCTGTGTAATACAGACATTTCTTTTATGTATGACATTTGTCATATCATTACTTTAAAAAGTACAATACACTTGAGACATGTTTTTTCTTATAAGAGGAACAGAAAGCTAAAGTTACACCACATCTTGATTGAAGTTTCTTAAGAGACACTAGAGCCCTGATTTAGCCTGCCAACAGTCAACTGGCCATCCCAGTTCTATACAACTGCTCACCTTTACCAGGTCTTAGAGGCAGCTGTAGTAATAATAATAATAATAATAATAATAATAATAATAATAATTTATTATTTGTACCCCGCTCATCTGGCTGGGTTTCCCCAGCCACTCTGGGCGGCTTCCAACAAAGATTAAAAATACATCAAAATGTCACACATTAAAAACTTCCCTGAACGCCTTCAGACGTTTTCTAAATGTTGGGTAGTTGTTTGTCTCTTTGAGATCTGATGGGAGGGCGTTCCACAGGGCAGGCGCCACCACTGAGAAGGCCCTCTGCCTGGTTCCCTGTAGCTTTGCTTCTCGCAGTGAGGGAACCGCCAGAAGGCCCTCGGCACTGGACCTCAGCGTCCAGGCAGAACGATGGGGGTGGAGAAGCTGTTATTCCCGGTTACCTCCTGTCCCTCTCCGAAACCCTTCAGCATCCTGAGAGGCTCTGAAGTGGAGACTGAGCTTCAGAGGCAGTCTGAAGCTGGGAGTCGTTTTACTCTTTTCTGGAGACTCTGAAGCCTAGTGCAATTCAGAGACGGTCCTCTAGGCCACTTTGTACAGGGGCAGGTGGTTTGGCTGATTAAAGTTTTATGGTTTCCTCTGACAGCTGCATTTGCAGACTCTTGCCTATGAAGCGAGCACATAATGATGATCAGCATCAACGAGACCATACTGCTTCTTGCATGCACCTCTGCCCCTTCTTGCTATCCGCTGCCACATGGGTAGTCCACAGCCCTACTGCTTCACTGCCCCACCTAGGAAGTTTCCTATTTCCCCAATACCCTAATTCAATGCCTCCTCTTCCTCCAAATGTATCCAGCCATCACTACCTATTGCAAGTTAAGCATATCCACAAATGAAGCTGCTTCACGTCCATCAGCACCGTCACGAGTGGAAAACCACAGATCACAGTTGCCTCCCAAAATATCCATAAAGCCAATTTATTTACGTTGAGCTGGGGTGGCCAGGAATGAGGGAGCTGAAGTTTCAAGCTGCAACAGATTTTGTGATTAACAACACTATGTCCACCCTGAACTCTAAGGATGGAATGAGCCATAAGCCAAACAAACTCCACTAACATTATCTCTAGAAGTATTTGCTTTTCTAACTACACAGGCAGCATTCACTTCCACCAGTGCTATTTTAAGATACTGGCTGTGCTCAGACATTCAAAAAGCCACAGAAGCCTGGGCTCTGCCGCACCACTGTGATAGTCCAACACTGCATTGCCCACAAATGTGTATTAATTACTCTGTAACTGCATTAGATTATAATATTATGGTTATGATTTGATAGTGAGAAGATAGGCTGCAGAAGGGGAGAACAACTCCTCCGTGGAAAAAGGAGTGGCAAGCCAACCAAAATGAGAAAAGACGAAATTGTGTTTAGAATGTATGTGTTAAATGCTGAAACTCTCTCTCTCTCTCTTGGGGTGTGTGTGTGTGTGTGTGTGTGAATTATTCAGTAACTGCTACGTAAAGTGACCGTACGCATGCATGAAATAGTAATAATAATAATAAATTTTATTTATATCCCGCCCTCCCCAGCCGAAGCCGGGCTCAGGGCGGCTAACAACACTAAAATAGTGCAACAATTATAAAAACATTATAAAATTAATTAAAATCAAAATTGATGGCAACCATAAACTCAAGTTTTGCAAAGATTGCCAAAGGAGGGAGTCAGGCTGCGCCCTGAGCAAAGGCCTGGTGGAACAGCTCTGTCTTGCAGGCCCTGCGGAAAGATGTCAAGTCCCGCAGGGCCCTAGTCTCTTGTGACAGAGCGTTCCACCAGGTTGGAGCCGCAGCCGAAAAAGCCCTGGCTCTAGTTGAGGCCAGCCTAACCTCTCTGTGGCCTGGGACCTTCAAGATGTTTTTATTTGAAGACCATAAGTTTCTCTGTGGGACATACCAGGAGAGGCGGTCCCGTAGGTACGAGGGTCCTAGGCCATATAGGGCTTTGAAGGTTAAAACCAGCACCTTAAACCTGATCCTATACTCCACCGGGAGCCAGTGCAGCTGGTATAGTACCGGATGAATGTGATCTCGCAGCGAAGACCCCATAAGGAGTCTCGCCGCGGCATTCTGCACCCGCTGGAGTTTCTGGGTCAGTCTCAAGGGCAGCCCCACATAGAGCGAGTTACAATAATCCAGTCTGGAGGTGACCGTCGCGTGGATCACAGTGGCTAGGTCAGGGCGAGAGAGGTAAGGAGCCAACTGCTTAGCTTGGCAGAGATGAAAAAATGCCGCCTTTGTTATGGCTGCAATCTGCGCCTCCATAGAGAGGGAGGTATCGAAGATTACACCCAAACTCTTAACGGACGGTGCTGGCACTAATTGCACCCCCGCAAGAGATGGGAGTTGCCCCCTCAATCCCATATTGTCCCGTCCCAGCCAGAGGACCTCTGTCTTCGAAGGATTTAACTTCAACCAGCTCCCACGTAACCATCCAGCCACAGCTTCCAAGCATCTGATCAGTGCGTCTGGGGCCGAGTCAAGATGGCCATCCATCAACAGATAGAGTTGGGTGTCATCAGCATACTGATGGCAACCCAGCCCAAAACTCCGGACAAGCTGGGCGAGGGGGCGCATAAAGATGTTAAAAAGCATCGGGGAGAGAATCGCACCCTGAGGCACTCCACACACCAAGGAATGGCGCGATGACAATTCCCCCCCAAGCACCACCCTCTGTCCCCGACCAGAGAGAAACGAGCGCACCCATTGAAGGACTGTGCCCTGGATCCCCACGTCGGCAAGGCGGTGGTCCAGGAGTTCGTGATCGACCATGTCGAAAGCTGCTGACAGATCTAGAAGAATCAGCAGCCCCGACCCGCCTCGATCCAGCTGTCTACGAAGATCATCTGTTAGGGCAACCAGAGCCGTCTCGGTCCCATGACCAGCGCGGAAGCCGGACTGGAATGGATCCAGAGCCGATGTTTCATCCAGAAACCTACCTACAGTGGTACCTTGGGTTAAGTACATAATTCATTCCGAAGGTCCGTTCTTAACCTGAAACTGTTCTTAACCTGAAGCACCACTTTAGCTAATGGGGCCTCCCCCCAAAAAAATATAGCCTGGCCCCCCACATGGTCTGAGGTACAGTGGACCGGCCTCCTGCTGAAAAAGTTTGCTGACCCCTGCTGAAGATGTATCCCACTGGTTTTCATTTTAATTAGAATTGTCTCTGTATTTCTTTTTTCTTTTCCTTTTTTGGCTCAAGCAATGGTCATTTCCACAATGAATTTTTTGCTACTTTTCTGCCTGAGTGGGCTTATTTGTACTGTTCTGTTAAAATGAAATAAACACCTCAGTCTTTGATAGCCATCATTATTTTCCTGGCCTTTTACAGTTAAGGGGAAATAATATTTATTAACTTCCATAGTGGTTTTTAAAAAATGAATTTTGTACATTTATGAAGCAAATGAATCTATAGCTGTCATATGCAACACCTTTGTTTTCAAGGCAGGGCAATAAATCATCATTGCAAGTAGTCAGCACAACCAGCAGCATTCATTCCATTGTTTACTCTGTTGGTTCAGCAGGTGTGAGTTAATGCTGAAATTCTTGTTTATTGGTATTCTAAGTACTTCAAGGTTCTCTTTTGTGGTTGTTCAGGAAAGCCTTTCTACCAGTTTGCCCTTTCAAAAACAAGCTGCTTCCAAGTCAAGATTTCAACATTAGTTCTGATCGGTTGATTTTATTAGGTTCCTATTCAGAGCTCCTAAAAAGCAGTAACTGTTTTAAGATGATTGAGGATGTTTGGCTCAATGTCCGATTTGACAAGCCATGGTTTGCAATTTGGCAGAGAGTTGGAATTAGAAACCGTGGCCTGTGATATGAGTTTGCAAACTATAGTTTGTATTAGTTATGGTTTGCTGTGATGCCAAAGCTGAATAAGTTACAGCTGCTGCTGTATGTCTGGAAGCCACTAAATCTTGAGACCGGAGTGCTGAGCAAAGAGGGAGGAAATGGGAAAGAAACTCTAAACCATAGTTGGGACATTTGAATGCTCAGACCAGGGCTCTGAGCAGTGGTTAGCATAAACCATAGATTTGGTACGGTGTCTGAACCAAGCCATAATTTCAGATTTTTCGCCCATCAACCTGGTTTGGTCCTAGTTCAGTGGAGTAAATTTGGGCAGCAAAACACAAATCAGTTTTAAGAGAGTTCAAGCAGATCAAGGGGAGGAGGCAGGGAAGGCTGCAGGGAACAGCATCAAATCAGGAAAATTAGCAAAACAGATCAACAAAAGGATATCCCACTGATCAACAAAAGGAATGGTATCCTGTATTGCGCTTTTAAGGGTGGGTGTCTCCCTTTAGGTCACATGTAGTTCCTCCAGCAAAGGCCCAACATTATTTTAATCAAAGTGTGCCACAAAAAATTCCCAAAAATTCCTCATAAACAAAAAGATGGGGGGAAATTGCTTTCAGATGATGTGTGCGAGAGAGATTTCATGCTTTTACATGGTAAATTTCACTGCCAGGTTTTTAAATGCAACACATCAGCTATGCGCAAGTGATGCCCTTCATCGGTTCTTCTTGCTAAGTGGCGCCAACTTTATAATAAAGCCTAGTGGCTGCTAAGAGGGATGTTTGGGTGGAAAACCACTTCTGGGCCCAGACTATTGTGAAGAGAACGCATTAGCCCCAGAGAATACTGAAGCTGCTGATACCCAAGATGTGTTTTCATGTAATAAAGCCTTATTAGTCATGTGGGGTTTTTTAAGAGTAAAAACTGTCACAGTTTTGCATAGTCTACAACACCTTAAACCTTTAGTACACAAGCCAGAAATGCTACTTTAAGGTGCCCTTACTCCAGACAACTGTTAATTTTTCCAACTGTTTTTGGATGTTTGTAAAAACAGTCTTTATAGACACCACTGCCCTGTCTAAAACAGTCAAACAGATGCTAACTCATTTCCTAGAGTCACAGAAAGCTCTCAGAATAATGTATCTTTCTGAATGTGTTCTATATTCTGCTCTAACAGAAGAGTTGCTTACATAGCAAATGGCATTTGAAATGATGGCCTTCTAGCGAAGTGAGGAATGAAAACATACTTCCTTCAAATGAAGAAAAGACTCACCTCATCGCAATCTCCTTCTACCATGGCATAAATAGCTTTCTTAACCAAGTTTGTACCTGGAACAGAGATTAAAAGCAACAAATTTAAACCACTGGCACAAATTATTTCAGCACCAATTAGCTCCTAGAGTTCAGGCTATGGCATAAAAGCAAATGTACATAATTAATGATTACTATGGCTATTCTGTACAACCAAGATAAAATACCTTCTCTAATTCAAAATAAAAAGGCCTCTTAGCCCTCTTCATCAAATTGGGCTGGGCATTTCCTGTCTCCTAATTCAAACTGAAGCACTGGCCTTATTGAGGTCTTTTTTATTTTGTTTTTACTGAAGCAGAAGCACAAAGCAGCTTCCAGGAAAACAACCACCGGACAATAAATCAGATTTAAATTAATGAAGGTGTTACAACAGCCAGGGCCACCTAGCCTGCAATAGTATGGCCAGGGAAGATTCTGGGGTACAGGATAAGGGGCTAAAAGTGGGTTGTGCAACTAAGGCCTTGGCATTAAAAAACAACAACCTTCAATCACCTGCGTTGTCAGAGATTTGCATCTCACAAAATGTCATGCTTTGGACCCTCCCCTCACCCAAGTTTTGTATTTGTTCCATTAGTTTAGTTCAGATTTCCGTCTAGACGTGTTTTAACCGAGGAAGTCTACCATCTGAAGATGTCTTACAAGGCAAGGCAGCCACCTCGAAGAGCATGCACTGCACATAAAAGAGGCATGCCAATCTTAAAATAGGATGCAACTAGAATGAACGCTGGGGGAGAGATAATAAATGAGTTTCTATGTCAGTGAATAAGCAGGGAACCAAGCTGTGTCCAATAAGTTGCTGCTGTGGACAGAGAAAACCAAAGCACCCTGGTGTGCCTGCACAAGGGACTCTTTAGATCCCTGCCAGTCAACAGTGTGCTGTACCAGAGATCTGAAGCAATGGCCCGTGAATTCACTTACTCCCAACTGCCAAGGCAAGCTTTCCTCTCCCAGTTCCCGCAAAGCAAGCCTTCAGAGCTCAGGGGGCCAAGGCAGAGGACAAGTGTGGAAGCTAGTCCCATCTCCTTGTGGAACCCTGGTCCGAACAAGGTGGTTGGGATTAAATTGGAAACCACCAATTTCTGTAACCAAGCCTAAAGTGTATTTGGGGAGGAACGCCCAACAAATTCCTTCTAAAATGGGAGTGGGAGAGTAGTTTCTGCTTCATATCCAATTTACCATTCATTCATGGCGCCTACATTTGCATTAAGGGATAAAAAAGGGTTCTCCCCTGGCTTTTGGTTCATTTAAGGCATACATAAAACGGCTGGCAACTGGTAGTTGTCAGGCTACATCTGGCCACCTGAGGGATGCCATCTGTTCACAGCAAATGTAGGTAGATAGATTAGGGGTTTTATCGTGTAGCAGCCACGAGGCCCCGTAGTGCCCAACACTGGCAATTTCCTTCAGAATGCAGCCATGACACACTTCAATGAATCCATGATGGCTCAATTTAACAAACACAGCAAACTTGCTGTGAAGGTGAAGTTATCACCTGGTGGTGGGCAAGCTGGTGAACTCACAGAGGCCCGGTTTCAGCTTTTTATTTAATTTTTGTTTGCTGTTCCCTCAACACAGACACACACATACTGGAGGGCTTTCGGTGATTTGCATGATTGTGCTTAAGACATGATTTTCATAGAATGACTTGCATATTATTTTTATGAACATGGGATGCACCACACAGCTGTAAGTATTCCACAACACAACGGTGCAGCTACTCTAAATAAAAAAAAGATCAACTCTCTTTTCTCCCCATGATGGAACTCTAAACTGGGTATCTGAGAACTCAGACTGAGACCCAGACTGGTGCATGTCTGGTGCATCTTATGTTTTCCGGTCATGCCCTGTTTCTCCATCTTTTGTGTACATTATGATTATTTAAAAGCGAACTATAGTCATATGGAATTGTTAATGAACAAGCAAAAGCTGATTATTATCAGGAATCTATTATGGACTTCAAAGACTGTAGAGACGGGCTGGAGAACTGAAAATTTTCTCTCCTAAAAACAATAACGTTCAAAAATAACTTGTAACAGGGTGTAATCGAGATTTTATCCCAAAGCAGCAACTTATCAGCAACTTTTAGATATATTTTTATTTATTTAAAAAAGGACACAAATGCTATTCTTACCTATGCCTTTTCTTCTGTATTTGGAATCCACTGCTAACATGGCTATATAACCTCTGCGAAACATCTTTTTGTGCATATCCAACTTGCAGACGATGGCACCTACACACTCGTCTCCTACCATTGCCTTGAAAAAAACAACAACCCAAGACATTTTTGTAGATTAAGAGGGCAATATGCAGTGCCAGAAAACCCACCATTCTATATGTACATTTGCAGCAAGATTGCTTTCTGGAAGTTATTTGCTTTACAAATAAAGGCAGATGCATCTCCCAGTAACTAAAGCGTACACTACACATTTTGTAATATGGCAAATTTCGAGGATGATTTCTCAAATTGTTACATTGACTGGCTTGGATTCTAAGTAGCACAAATTTAAGAAAGCTCACTTTCCTGTTCCCTCGAAGCCCCAGCATCCTGAGAAGTCTCTCTCTCTCTCTCTCTCTCTCTCTAGAGGGGTGGAGGACCCTCTCCACTGTGTAAGACAGGGCAAGGAGAGCTGCTGGGGGAGTTGCCCCCAACTGGGCAGAGGGACTGTCTGCACGCTTCATCTGCAGAAGGCATCTCTGCTCAAAAGCGTGTCCCCCCCATGCCTTTTAGGAACACCCTCCTGCCTGGCCTCTCCTCAGGGGCTTTTGGGTGGATGCAGAAGAGACAGGAAAGTCCCCTTGTGCAAGCTTGTTTCTGCTTGTCATTTAGGATACACGCTACTGATTTCAGCCTAGTTCCTATTCTACACAGAACTCCTAAAAGATTATGTAAAGGAAAGCCTCATGCAATTCAAAGAATGCATTGATACCAATACAGTGGTACCTCTAGTTGCAGAAGCGGCGCCTCTGGATGTGAATGTTTCGTGGTAAAAACAGACCCCCCGGAACGAATTAAATCTGTATCCAGGGGTACCACTGTACTGCACTTTCAGGATGCACTTTTCACCAGTGCTGGTTTTTATCAGGAGGTACTCACAGGTACTCAGTACCAGCACCTATTTTGTTGTTGAAAAGTGTGGCACTTACTGTAACAACTTCATGGTGAGTACCAGCACCTTTTTTTCTAGGAAAAAAAGCACTGCCTATTACTCGCCTGAAGAAAATAATTTTAAAATCCCCAGAAAGAATAAAAACAATCTAAGCATTATTTAAGTTAGCAAGCTGTTCCAATGATATACAGCCACTGTCCTCTAACCATGAACTAAACTGGAAGTCACAAACAAAGCTGCAGTCAGAGAACTCCAGAAGCTATTCTGGAATAACTGGTTTGAGGACTGCAAAGAAGGACTGTGAAGAAGGGAAAGAAAAATCTACACTCCCCAAACCACCTCTTTCAAAAAATATACACAAAGGTTTTTGATATATACGTAGATCACTTGCCATAACTAAATTTGTTTCAGAATTCTTATCCTTTCAACAAAATACTAATTACTGATAACTTAAGCACTCATGGAAGTTAACTGTACACTTCCTAATCCACTTATGACACGCCTGCACATGTAAATAAACTCTTGAGGAAAAGAAGCTGCAAAATCAATTCATTTGAAAAGATTCATAAACCTATGTGATAAAATATACTGAATGTGTAAAATTTACCACCAAGGAATACCTTAAGGGGAGATTCCATGCTAAATCTGCACCTCTCTCCTCTCAGATCCAAGTCTCTACCCACAAAACCTGCGCAACAGGACAATGCAGAGACCAACCCAAGCACTCTGACTCAGAAGGAAGAGTTACTGGATTTAAAATTCAATCCATCACATCAAAATGTTTTCTTAATAAAATCTGGCATAGAAGGGCCCCAAAAGTTTTTTAAGATATAAAAAATTAAGCAGCAGCAGTGAGTTGCAGAGGAGCTCAACTCCCTTCTCAAGTTCTCAAACACAGGGGGAGGGGGAAATCCCCAACCTATGCTGAATTCTTGCCTTAGGCTGAAACCTTGCACACATTTTGTATGTACCAGCCAGATACCGAGAAGTGTCACCGTAAAGCTGAATATGCTAAGAGAACACCAATTTTTGTGCAAAGAAGCTCGAATGTATTACGTGACTGTTCATGCTATATCTTTTGTTAAAGAGACGCCAAGGGTAATAATGCATTATAGGCCAAACCACTTGGAATCAGGCAGCATTATAGGCTAGCAGCACAAACCAATTACAGTTAAGCACCCTGAATCCTGATCAAGTTCAACAGGAGGGATTTAAGCAGGTACTTAACTCTCCCATTGTGATCAATGGGGGCACGGTTTTTCTTCCTAGCAAACCTTTTGGAACAAGTGTGCATTCATGTAGTGAGTTCAAGGGCACACACACACAGTATACAATAGGCTTACTCGCCTCTTGCCAGGGAACAGCGTTTGCATTGCAGGATGAAGAGAGCCAGCTGCTTGAACTTAGAAATGCTTACGCTGGCATACAACATAAGCATTTTGTGCCCTCATGCTGGCACAGCTGTTCTCTTACATTCTGTCCTTAGAGGTTACATGGAGTCTTAGATTTGGTAGGTAGGCAGGCAAGAGTAGATTTCATTGTGCAGCAGCAGCAGAAGCACCCAGGCTATGTTATGACATACAGAAGATGACATTTCAAGCAGCTTTCTCTTAAGATTTCACTCAAGTCATGAATAAAAGCAGGTCCCACTTCGTTCCTAATGCCTTAAAAGGGCACCCAGCCAATTATTGTTAGAAGCATGGAGAAAGTATGCAAGTTAGAATCCACTTCGAAGCGGTCACACACATGAAGATAACAAGACCTGCAGAAAACTTTGGTAGTATTTTAAGAAGGGGGCACAAAATGAGACCTGCCTTAAACTTCAGCCGCAAATCACTTCTCACTGACAGACTGATGGCCTTGCAATAGTGAAGACAAAAAATTCTAGAGATAAGCAGCTGTAAGCTAACGTCTTTCATCTTTGAAGCCAATGAGCAATACCTGAATTCCTGTTGTCACTTTATTATCCGGAAACAATAACTTTCTGTCTCTAGTTCCAGCAACACAGCTAAATGAACAGCGTTTCACTTGGAGCTCAGAATTTAACCAAAGCTGCTTAGAATTTACTTCTCCAGCTTTTATTCACGGGCCTCATTCAATCGCCACACTAGTTCAATCTACAAACCATAGTTTAGAGATCAACAACATGTGACAGGTTTCCATTCTCTCTCTGCGTTTCCTACTCTCAAATGTGTGCATATACTTCCTTTCTTCCATGGTTGGTTTTGAGGTAGCGCTAGTTAGCATTTATCATTGTTTGCATCTGAATCAAGCAAATCATGGAAAGAAGAGAGAATCTTTGAGAGGGCAGGGCTGCAGCTCAGTGATAGGGGATCTAGAAAGTCACAGCTTCAATTCATGACATCTCCAGGCAGGGTGGGAGAAACCCCAGTCTGAAACCCTAGAGCCACTACTGGTCAGTGTAGACAATACTGAATTAGACGGACCAACAGCCCGATTCAGTATACGGCAGTTTCCTATGTATGTTTCTATGACAGATAGAAGGGAGCAAGCATTACTGAACGCTAGGTTTAGACTAGGCCACTGGACAATAATCTATAAAACACAAACTGCAACCAAACCAGAAGTTTACCATCAAGTACCACCATTTAGAAACTTGACCTAGTAAAAATTTGGCCCTTATGAGGCCACCTTTAAATTTCTCGTTTTATGTTCTGTTACCATTCATGTTCAACATTCACAAGGGTCCAAGCTCACCAGACTTGTAAACACACAAGCAGGGAGAGACTATATCACCAGCATTAAAACTTTAAGCAAGTAAAGTCCCATTACTATAGGAAGCTTAGTGCTTCACTCCAACACTACCACTTAAAAAAATAAAAAAAATCAAGCTTGACTTCAGGGATGTTGAAAGTATCAAGCACAGACTAGAGACAGATTAATTTTGTTAGAGGCTAATCAATCCAGCAGGACTAAGCATCTTGCAGCATTATTAGTTTTAATATGTTCAGAGAAGAGAGGCCATAAAGCTTCAGGAAGAACATTTTGTATTTGATAATTAGAACGTCCACAGATCTATTAGCACCGATAAACCGCTGAAACCCATAAATGCGATGTTTGCTTGCTAGAAGGCCTTCCAAAATTCAGTTTTGTTGGGTGCTCTTGTTCAGCTTTCTGGAACATCAACCCTGCAAATGAGTGTTTAAAAACCAGCCTCACAAGTGCCAGGAGCTGTGTAGAACAAAGGTATTGGCTGACTCAAGTTGAAATGCTTAATCACTTTTCTTAAAAGCAGATGCTTGTGAACACCCTCAGTCCCTTTACCAAATGCAGCATGTAGGCAGCATTATACTAAAACAACATGGTGTTCAGTTTTGTTACTGGGGCCCAGCCAGTGGCTTCTGAGGTCACATAACCAATCTGCTGCAACGATACACAATGCCTGTGTGATTCACAGACCTAACAAGAAGGGTGATGAGCATTTGGACTGATGTTGCCAGTATGAAGACCCACCCCTTAAGATTTTCCCCACAAACCATTTTTGTTCTCTACCTAGCCAATTGATGCTTGCCCATGAGTGCTCTCTTCTCCACATCACAAGCCCTTAAAAAGCTGTCTAACTAGCAGTTCATAAACATTTTAAAATCAACTGATATAAAATCCATAGGTGGCATTTCCTTGTAAAAATTAAGGAGACATTTTATTACACTCTCATGAAATAAATTCCAAGGATTATAATATTAAAAGGCTCAACAAAATACCTGTACAAACAATGTTTAAAAACCAGAAACAGTTCACAAAGTCTCCACTTATAATTGTCTTTAGAAACATAATATTTGCCTTTCCCTTGAATGTAGTTTACCTCTACTCTCATCATCCGGTAACAGCACAGCTTTGACCCTGAAATTATTTACTACTTCTGCATGTGCATCCATAAAAATAAACATAAGAGTGGCTGACAAGTCTGAGTTGACCATATAAGTCTGCAGTCCAGTCTGATTGTTATTTCGCTATATGGTGGGACACTAATATTTCCCTTTAGCATCGACAAGTTCTTTAACATATATAATGCTGTAGGAGCACTCGATTAGGTGTAGGTTCCCCCGTTCTCTCTAACATATCACAAGCAACAGTTACCCTTCAATAGAAAATTCCCCAAAGCTTCCACACACAGTCTCTCATCTATATGGGTGGACCAGCTGCTGTTTCTGTAACTAAAATGTATACTTCAGACATGCGTTTTTATGACTTTTGATGATACGAAAAAGTAAACTTTCTATTTAAAATTGGCACGCCACAGAAAAAAAGAGAAACCATCAGGTTTCTAGGTCTGTGATCACTTCTTTCAGCATTCTGAAATCTCTACAGGCCTCAGTACATTACCATCACAGAATAATATCTAAAAGAAGGTGAGGCAGCCAAATGAATAATAAAAATAGCATCATTTGATAGAGACTAAGGAGGAACACAATTTTCAATGTATGACAGATGACAGCTGTGTTCCAATTTCATTAGGGAGAATAAGAACTGAATACAATGCAAAAGAGATTTTCAGTACAGCACAGTTCCAAGTGGAAATGTATTACTATGTAATGACACAGAAGATCCATTTTAGAGGCTTTTAAAAGGTGTTGAATTGCTTTTCAGAAGTAATGTGGGCTTAAATCAATGCCAGTCTGAAGGAAGATGGGACTAGACAATATCCAGGCTAAAATTTTTCTAAAAACTTCTGTACAGATATGAAGGCTGCCAGCTGTCAATTGATACCATTAATATGGCTAATTCTCATTTTTACTGGGCTGAAGTTGAGAGAGGGAATGCTAAAAAGAAATCAAATGGGAAAGTAATGTCAATGACAACTAATGCACACAGAAGGTTGAGGGTCTTACTTGTACACGCACACCCCAAATTTGAAGTTACACAGAAATCTCCATAAACTGAAGACTTAAACATTCCTATGCCAAATCAGTTGAGCCACAGAGGTCACCAAGCCAGTATCATTTATTTCAACCACAAAGTGACCAGATGTGGACTAGCTTCCCCTGCGACCACCGCCACCCCAACCCTGCACCGGCCACCCTTCCTCTACACCCCTCAATGCAAACTTCCTTGACCATGCCTCCTTCCTCGCCCCCTCCCCCAACTTACCAAAAAGCAAAGCTGAGGCCAGTTGTGGATAAAATACCTATATGTGTAAATGGAGTAGGGTTCAGACAGATCTTTGGTGATCAGTCTCATGATATCGGGCATCTGCAGCTCGGACTCATAGCGGACGTATCGTATCGTCAGGTCCCCTTCCTCCTCCTCCACCTGCTGGGGGCCCCAGGAAGAGTCCGTGGTGGGGGGCCCCGGGGAGCATTTCTGCAAGCTGCAGTTGGAGGCCAAGGACCTGGACAGGAGCAGCAGGGAGGACTCCTCCTCCTCCTGGTGGCCTCCTCCTCCTCCTCCTCCTTCCTCTTCCTCCTCCTCCACCCCTCCCGCTCCAGCCAGCCCATTCCTGTCCCCTTCCGAGGGGGGGGCAGAAGCAGCGTCGTGGAGGCGCTTCTGCTGCTCCGGGGGCTGCGCAGTCCTTGCTTGGGAGCGGGGGACCCGGTGGTGGTGGTGATGGTGGTGGTTGCTGAGCGAGGAGGAAGGCTGCTGCTGGGGGGGCAGCTCGGGACCCTCTTCCTGCTGCTGCTGCCCGTGTCCCATTGTCTTGCCAGCGGAGCCGGGGCTGCCGCCGCCTCTCTTGCTGCCCGGCGGGCGCTGCTTCTCGCCGCCGCCGCTCAGGACCTTGCCCTTGAGGGGGCCGCGCAAGTGCCGCAGGTCCGGCCCGGAGATGAGCCCGTTGAGCTGGTGGTTGCGCCGGTGCGGCGGGCAAGGCCGGCGGCGGTCCCGGGCGCCTTCATCCCCGGCCTCCTCCTCTTCTTCCTCGCGAGGCCTTCTTCTTCCTCCGCCTTCCTCCTCCTCCTCCTCTTCCTCCTCCTCCTCTTCCTCGGCGGCTCCCGGAAAGGGCAGGAGGAGCGAGGCGGCGTCTCCCGGCGGCGAAGCGAGGAGGCTGCTAGGCCCGGGCGGAACCTCGGCCATGTCCTGAGGCGGGAAGAGACCGGGAGAAGCGTGAGAAAGAGAGGCGACCCCCGCCCAAGACCTCGCCCACACGCGCCGGCCCCCCCCCCGGCGCCCCTTCCCCGCCGCCCCGTCTCCGCCTCACCCCAAAATCCCCTCAGCAGCAGCAGCAGCAGCAGCCGCGGCGCCTCCCGCTCCCCTCCTCCTCCTCCTCCTCCGCTCCTCCTCATCCAGCGGCCGTAAAGCGAGGGCAGGTTTCCCGTCAGGCCAGGCCGCCGCTCTCGCGCGAGGGCGGACGAAGGGAGAGCGCGACACTTCGCGCCGCCGCCTCGCTTTACGGCCGGGCCCCCTCAGGAAAGGGCTGCGAGGGAAAAGGGAAGGAGAAACGGCGTATAACGGGGGGGGCGGGGCCTCGCCGAGAGGGCGGGGCGCCGTCGCGGCCCCTCCCACCCTGCGGGGCGACGCTTGCGCGCTCGCTCGCTCGCCTTGTGCTAACGGTCCCCGTCCTCCTTTTCTTATCTCTATGGTCCTAACAAGTCGCGGAGACTCTATGGTCAGCGAGAGAAAGAGAGGCCGATATATTATCTATTTCTCTTTTGAAAAGCTGTCCCTTCACGGATAGGCCCTCGCCACGGTGGGAGAGCTGCGCAGGCGCAGATCGTGCTTTGGCTGAGGGCTAGGCGGGAACGAGCTTGAGGGTGGGGGCGGGGCTAGCGGTAGGCAGACGAGGGGAAAGCCATCCTGTACACGTTTCTCACGACAAGGGGGGAAGACACGTGTACAGACGCATGTGAGTATGGGCGTACACGTGTGCGGTTTTCGTCAACTATTTTTCGGGTGACGACTTTGACTAAAGCTCTTCATTACATCCCCCTCAAATTAAGATGATCATCTCCATCTGTTAATTAAATCACCCTTTATCTCCATGGAAGCCAAGATGGCATATAGTAAGAACAATTATAATTATTAACTACATTTGTATACAGTGGTACCTCGGGTTACATACGCTTCAGGTTACATACGCTTCAGGTTACAGACTCCGCTAACCCAGAAATAGTGCTTCAGGTTAAGAACTTTGCTTCAGGATGAGAACAGAAATCGTGCTCCGGTGGCGCGGCAGCAGCAGGAGGCCCCATTAGCTAAAGTGGTGCTTCAGGTTAAGAACAGTTTCAGGTTAAGAACAGATCTCTGGAACGGATTAAGTACTTAACCCGAGTTACCACTGTACTGTCCTCCATCACAACGTAAAAATGCAAAATGAAAATACAAAATACATAATAAGACAGAATCAAACCTACAGTATAACCCCCCCTGCCACAAACACAGGCCATAGAATGTTAGTCAGCCCACAGCCTGGTTATAGAGATTGTTGTTGCTGTTGTTTTATTCATACCCTGCCCACCTGGTTTCCCCCAGAGTGGTTTCCCCAGCCACTCTGAGCAGCTTACAGTATACATATAAAAACATGTTTTTCTCCTGGTCCGTAAAGATATAAAGGGGACGCGGGTGGTGCTCTAGAGCCGAGGACTTGCCAATCAGAAGGTTGGCGGTTCGAATCCCCGTGACGGGGTGAGCTCCTGTTGCTCGGTCCCAGCTCCTGCCAACCTAGCAGTTCGAAAGCACATCAAAGTGCAAGTAGATAAATAGGTACCACTCCTGTGGGAAGGTAAACGGCATTTCCGTGCACTGCTTAGTCATGCTGGCCACATGACCCGGAAGCTGTACGCCAGCTCCCTCGGCCAATAAAGCGATATGAGCGCCGCAACCCCAGAGTCGGCCACGACTGGACCTAATGGTCGGGGGTCCAGGGGTCCTAATGGTCAGATGGTGGCCCACCTCTGGCAACTCCCCTCAGCCCCTGGTAGGGGCTGGTGGGAGTTGTAGTGCAGGACATCTGGGCAGCACCAGGTTGCAGAAGCTTTTCCTCTCCATCCCCTTGGATCCCCAGACCCGCCCATTCTTTGAGGCCACCTGTTCGCTACTCAATGGACAGTTGCCTCCATGAATCCCGCCGTCTCTCCTGCCATGTGCAAAGTGGCCGGTGTGCCATGGAGATCAAGCAGGACAACTTGTCCAGGTTTCACGAGAAAATGCCCCCTGAAAGGAACTTGGGTCATTTGCTTCAGGCTGCAGAAGCTGTGTTCTCTCGGCCTGAAGTCACAAAGCTTGCGGTGATGTCAGAACTGGCTGCAGGGTGGATGTCTGTGATCGATACTTCAACATCAACTTTGTTTGACTGGTCATGTTGTGCGGATGCCTGATGATCGTCTTCCAAAGCAACTACTCTATTCCGAACTTAAAAATGGAAAGCATAATGCTGATGGTCAACAAAAGAGGTTTAAAGACTCTCCCAAGGCAAATCTTTAAAAATGTAGAATATAAAGAGAAAGTTCATGGAAGTAAAAATTAGGCTTAGGGGTAAAATAAGATTAAAAGGTAAAGGGACCCCTGACCATTAGGTCCAGTCATGGCTGACACTGGGGTTGCGGCGCTCATCTCGCTTTATTGGCCGAGGAAGCCGGCGTACAGCTTCCGGGTCATGTGGCCAGCATGACTAAGCCGCTTCTGGCGAACCAGAGCAGCACACGGAAACACCATTTACCTTCCCGCCGGAGCGGTACCTATTTATCTACTTGCACTTTGATGTGCTTTTGAACTGCTAGGTTGGCAGGAGCAGGGACCGAGCAACGGGAGCTCACCCCGTCTCCGGGATTCGAACCGCCAACCTTCTGATCGGCAAGTCCTAGGCTCTGTGGTTTAACCCACAGCGCCACCCGCGTCCCAAAATAAGATTATGTTGTCAATAAATATTAAGGATTGGAGTATTAATAAAGGAGAAGAAGTTAGTAAATGAAAGAAGTTAATATTATTAGAATATGAATTTGGAGAAGTGCTAAACAGGTGATGTAATGAAATTCAGTTAGAGGGGATTCGAGGATGTCAGTTATCAATGTAATGAAATTAGGATTGGGAAGTTAAAATCTTTTTTTATGTGTTTTTCTTTATTTTTATGTATTGTAATGTTTTTCTTTTTTTTTTTTGTTTCTTTCTTATGTGATAAATGTGAAAATCAATAATTTGTTTTTGAAAAAAATTAAAAATTTAAATGTAGCATAAACACCGACAACTGGGAAACACTGGCCTGCGAGTGCTCCAACTGGAGAACAGCCTTTACCAAAGGTGTCATGGGCTTTGAAGACGCTCGAACTCAGGACGTGAGGGAGAAACGTGCTAAGAGGAAGGCACGCTTGGCAAATCCACACCGTGATCAACTCCCACCTGGAAACCAATGTCCCCACTGTGGAAGGACGTGTGGATCCAGAATTGGCCTCCACAGTCACCTACGGACTCATTGTTAAAACTGTGTTTATGGAAGACAACCTTACTCGGCTATGAGGGATCGCCAAAGAAGAAGATAGCCCAAGATCACATGGAAGATGGAGCAAGATTGTTTTCTCCTGCTTCAGAGAGTAGGACTTGAACCCATGGCTTCAAGTTACAAGAATGGAAATTCCGACTAAACATCAGGAAGAACTTTCTGACAGCAAGAGCTGTCTGCATTTTATATGTGACTTGTTCAGATGTTGTGAGTTTGTACATATATTCTATGGAGGGGACCCCATTTATATTTTTCCGGTTCTTCAACACCTGTCTTCCACGCTGGTGTTGTTGGTGCAAAAATGGAAAACACATAACGAAAGAAAAGTGGCGTCTCGAACTGCTAGAATATGTGGAGTTAGCAGGCATGGCCCCCCAGAATAAGAAACCAAAATGATGATCCCAGGAGTAAAAAAAGGTTTTATTTAAATATGCAATGACATCAGCATGAATATTATTAGCTGTAAAGAAGCAGGTGTCCCAGCGAAAGAAGACTGGCAAGTCAAATTAATGGAATATGCTGAAATGGCTAAATTGACATTAAAACTAAGAAGAATAGACGACAACGAATTTAAAGAAGAATGGAAGGACTTTATTGCATATATACAAAAGCATTGCACACAGGTCAATACATTGGCAGGATTTTGAAGTACTTGTAACATGATTATAAATAAGATGATAAGTAAAATGACTTTTCAGACTACAGAGGACATGTGAAGAAATACAATGTAACCAAGGAAGGGTTCAGGGGGAAGTCAATTTTTTAAATATTTGGACATAAGTATATATTGTTATTGTATAAGTTTGTTATTTTTGGAAAATTAATGAAATATTATATAAAAAAAGAAAGAAACCAAAATGATAAAAGATATAAGGAGGACTGGATATTATTTATTGATTATATGAAAAAAAATTATAAGCAGGCAATTAGCCTAGCAGGATGGTAATATTTTCAGCAGCCTAAGTTAGAACTAGAGTTAATGGAAGCAGCAGGGAAAGATTGGGGAAACTTAAGAAGATGAGAAAGGAAGTTGAAGTCTGTCAGTTACCGTATTGTTTTAAAAAATGTAATAGAATATCTAACATGTAATTTTCTTTTTCCCATTTCCTATTACTTTCGGGGGGGGGGGGGCGTTCCTTGTGTTGAAATGTATCAGAAATGGAAATTTTAAAAAACCTGTCTTTTTGCAGTAGTAAGGGAGTTCATTCTTATTGTCCCCTTGTTAGGTTCCATGTATTGGGGATATAATTCAAAAGGGTATTTTCCTCTGCAAATTTAAGATTTTTCCATCCAGTTACATTAATTGTCTCTGTTACCCTATGCTACAAATTTGCAAATACATTGGTAAGAACATATGTTTTAAAAAAGTATTGACCCTGTTCAGGGTGGATTTGATTTAAATCAAATCAATTTAAATCACTAGTCAATAAGACTTGATTTAAACCACATCAGCAAGACTTGATTTAAACCATTTTTCTACAGAAAGACTCATTCTTGCTGGTATAATCTTAATATTTACAACCAGGTGAAGGTTTCATTTTTGGAATAACAAATTTTCAGAGTAGTTTTTACAGTTATATCAAAAATTACTGATTTGGTTCTACTATTAGAAATACATTGACAGATAATTATGAAATTATTGTGAGGTTTAATAAGTTAACTGTTTATATTTGGACAACTTTTCTGCTGTACTTTATTGGAAGGAGAAAATACTCATTTCCTTAATAACAATTTAAATAATTCACTTAACTAAAACAATAACATTATAGCATATGTCTCCATGTTTGTTAACTGATGTGGTTAAACAATTTTTTTAAAAAAAACCTTAGACTGAGTTTTAGCACACATGAAAAACTAAAAACAAATCCTTATTTCCTAATGAATAGCCTTTGGACTACAATGTAACTTAAATAGAAAACTATCTTTAGAAATATTTTCCCTCCAAAAGCGTTTCACTTTAAAAATCCAATTTAAATTTTAAAAAATCAGATTTAAATAAAAAAATCAGATTTAAATAAAAAAATCAGATTTAAATAAAAAAATCCAATTTTTTAATAGATATATATTTTTAAAATCACCAATTTTTATCCACCCTGACCCTGTTACATCTCCAGCAGCTAATGTTTTGTGCCTCTTGCACTGCTTAGATCTGGAATATGGAAAGCAGTTTGCATTAACAAACATAATATCGCTAGAGGGCAATGTTGCATAGCTTTCTCTGCCAGCGCTGAAAAGCACCGGGATAAATTCCCTTTCGGTTGCTCTGGGCGCCTCTCCCCTCATTAATTTTTGATATGCATACCCCTAAAAAGCGTGAATGCGGTGTACAAGTTTGCAAAGACAGGGTCTCATGCAGGTAGGGATGGCCAAGAAATGCAATTCAGTTTACATTGAGAAGTGAACTTACTCGATCCGCACTTGCGGAAACAAAATGTAAACCGGAACCAAAACAAAATTTGCACTTCTCTGGATTTTGCAATGCAGTCACCCAGCTAAGCCTTATGAACGAAAATGGGATGAAGTGTGTTGAAAAAATGGACACGTGTGAAAATAACATCCAAAATGCATTATATTGCGGGTGGGAATCCTTTGAAAATGTGTATATCAGGCAAAGTGGAAAGAAATCAGTCTGTTGACTTCACTGTACCTTTTCAGACACCTGCTAAACACATTTTTGTTTATGCAAGACATTTAGAAAGTTGATGTGTGTTTTAAATATGTTTTTGCTGACCATTCTTCCTTAGGCTTGGTTTCCAGACCAGTTATCCTCCTGGCCGCCCTCCTCTGAAGCTTGCCCCTTTTGTCTGACTGACGAAGAATTCTGCATAACCTGTAAGCATGCATGCTCTTATATTGGCAGATAAAGAGACACGCATCTCAAACCTTTCCTTTTCTTTTAATTCTTCGTAACTTACATCTCAGATTCTCCCCCTGCCCCACACCCAGCCATTCGACTCCTGGATATCACATTGCAAAAAATGAATTGAGAAGTCAGAAGGGACTCATTTGGACACTTTGTTTTGTTTCTATGGTGTGGGTAGGCAAACTATAATAATAATTTTTATTTATACCCCACCCTCCCCAGCCAAGGCCGGGCTCAGGGCAGCTAACAAGCAATAAGAAAAACAAGTTGAATGGATACAACTTAAAAACAAGATTAAAATACATCATTAAAATATTGAAACATTAAAATATTAAAATGCAGCCTCATCACAGGGGGAGAAAGGAAAAAGAAAAAAGAAAGAGGGGGAGGGAATCAAATTGGCTCCAAGCCAAAGGCCAGGCGGAATAACTCTGTCTTACAGGCCCTGCGGAAAGAAATCAGATCCTGCAGGGCCCTGGTCTCATGAGGCAGAGCGTTCCACCAGAGACGTTGCTCAGTCCCTGCTCCTGCCAACCTAGCAGTTTGAAAGCACGTCAAAGTGCAAGTAGATAAATAGGTACTGCTGCGGCAGGAAGGTAAACAGCGTTTCCGTCATGGTGTCCCGTTGCGCCAGAAGTGGTTTAGTCCTACTGGCCACATGAACCAGAAAGCTGTCTGTGGACAAACACCGGCTCCCTCGGCCTGAAAGCGAAATGAGCGCTGCAACCCCATAGTTGCCTTTGACTGGACTTAACCGTCCAGGGATCTTTTAGCTTTTACCAATAGTAATAATAAGACATAAACCTTGCATGTAGAAAGCAAGCATATAAAGGAAGTTGATTTTAGCCTTCATACTCACATGCTAGGTTTCTTTTGGAAGGATTTTTCATTTCCATTTTCTATTAAGGAACATTCAGTCAACACCATGGCTGCTATGATTCTTTTTATTTATTTCTTAATGGAAAGAACCATGGTCTCCTAATCATATGTGGGTGCCCCCTGAGACCCCAAAGCACACATGGTGTTAAATATGTATTCTGTCTTTCAGTTACTTACTGTTTAAAAGAAGAAGAAAGGCATCCCCAAAAATGGACACAGATTTGCACAATTTTCGTGTGCTGCTTTTTATGTATAGATGCAAATTTGCACTGAAACAGAAGAATTTTCAAGAGTATTCTTTTACTCTTATTATGAAAACTGTGAATTGTTGTAGAAACATGGAGAACTGAATTTGCAACTGGGAAATGGAGAAGTTGAGACAGATTCATCTGTCCTTACAACTTAAGGGAAAGCAATGGCTTTTTCCATTCTCTGGCCCTGGGAGCCTTTCCCAGACCATGACTTTGGGAACAGCACAAGCAGCTGGGAAAAGGAGTTCAGGGATATATATATATAATATATAATCATAAGTTATGTGTCCTTGTTTCTCAGTGTGATTCTTTTACATGGATTTGTATGTTTTGTGATATTTTATGCGTTGTGTCTTGCCGTTATTTTGATTATAGTTTAGTAATTCTTTATCGTAACTGATAAGTGTAAACTGTTTAATTATTATTTGCTGATATTTAATTTTACTGTTTACTATTTTATTCTAATGGATCATTGAACATTGTTTTATTTGATATAAGTTGCACCTTTTAAAGTTATTGTGGCTTTTTGCATTGGATCAGATGGTTATTAGGCGTGTGATCTTCGCTGTCTATTTTGTCGCTTCTTCAGCTTCTAAACCGCTTTGTGTATAGTAATATAGAAGGGCGGTATACAAATTAACAGTGAAATGAAATGAAATGCAACTGGCTGGGTTCGGCAGGGTTTATTGTTCCTTGCGAACACCTTTAGCTGAATCAGAAATCACGCAGAGTTCAGAAGCATCTCTGCCTGGAAGTGGTCCAGCCAGGAAAGTACCAAAGAGTTGTGTTTATGTTGCAGTTGGGGATTAAATGGAAAGGGACCAGATGGCAGCAGTGACCCCTGTTAAAGAATCTTTTTCTTTTTTTGCTCAAGAAGGATCCTCCACTAAAATTGCTACTGTTCTCCCATGTCGTGCAAGCACCCTCTGGTGGAGAAAGATAGCTAGTTCAACCATCGCGCCTTGAAAATGTGATCGCAAAAAGGAAAACTCACTGCAAACTATGGGTAGCGAAACTAAGGCCTGGGGGCCGGAT
Organism: Podarcis siculus; assembly: GCA_034642415.1. NCBI lineage: Eukaryota > Metazoa > Chordata > Lepidosauria > Squamata > Lacertidae > Podarcis > Podarcis siculus. The sequence continues at coordinate 5,816,286 of JAXCMG010000059.1, forward strand.
CCGGCCCAATCACCTTCTAAATCCGTCCTGCGGACGGTCCGGGAATCAGCTTGTTTTTACATGAGTAGAATGTGTCCTTTTATTTAAAATGCATCTCTGGGTTCTTTGTGGGGCCTCCTGGTGTTTTTACATGAGCAGAATGTGTGATTTTATTTAAAATCCATCTCAGTTATTTGTGGGCATAGGAATTCGTTCATTATTTTTTTTCAAAATATAGTCCGGCCCCCACAAGGTTTGAGGGACAGTGGACCGGCCCCCTGCTGAAAAAGTTTGCTGACCCCTGTAACCATCTTGTACCTACGGGACGCCTCTCCTGGTATGTCCCACGGAGGACCTTACGGTCTTCAAACAAAAACATCTTGGAGGTCCCAGGCCACAGGGAGGTTAGGCTGGCCTCATCCAGAGCCAGGGCTTTTTCGGCCATGGCCCCGATCTGGTGGAACACTCTGTCACAAGAGACTAGGGCCCTGCGGGACTTGACATCTTTCTGCAGGGCCTGCAAGACGGAGCTGTTCCACCAGGCCTTTGGCCAGGGCACAGTCTGACTCCCTCCTTCTGTAATCCTCATAGAACTCTAGCCCAATGGTTGCCATTAATTTGACTCTGAATTGATTTTAGAATGAATTGATTTTAGAATGTATTTCAATTAATTGATTGTGATTCTATGTAAACTGTGTTATTTTTACTATTGTTAGCCGCTCTGAGCCCAGCTTCGGCTGGGGAGGGCGGGATATAAATAAAATATTATTATTATTATTATTATTATTTTGATCCAGTGAGCAACCTGGCCTCTGTATTCTGCACTAGCTGAAGTTTCCAAACCATCTTCATAGACAGCCCTACGTATAATGCATTGCAGTAATCTAACATTGAGGTTTATCAGAGCATAGGTAGTTAGGCTGTCTGTGTCCAGATAGGGGCGTAGCTGGGCCACCAGCCGAAGCTGATGGAAGGTACTGTTCGCCACTGAGACCACCTGAGCCTCAAGCGACAGCATAGGATCATAGCTGTCAACTTACAGATTTGAAAATAAGGGACCCGCAGCCTCGAAAATAAGGGATCAGCAGCCAAAATAAGGGATTTTCCAAGCACAGGTATGTTCAACTTCTGAGTCCTTCCGAGCCAAAGGCAGAAAGCCCAGCCAGCAGCCAAACAAAGCCTCAAGCGGTGGTTCCCACAGCACAGCAACCCAGCAAAGGGGATGCAGCAAGGAAAACCACCATCACCTCTCCGCTGGGAAGCGCTGAGCAAAGGCAAGTCCCCAGGCAACGCGGCCGATTTGATTGGCACAAGGCATGCAAGCTCCACCCCCTGTCGTTCTTAGACTCCTTATTGGGTGAGCAATGCAGCCAAGTAACACAGCTGGAGCCTCCCTCCTCCCTGGCCGGCAGGGAGGGAGGGAGAGGAGCTGCTTCCTTTGAAACCCGGGAAATTTAAGGGACATCATCAATAAGAGACAGCAGCGGGACACAGCACTGGGATAAGGGACTTTCCCGCCAAATAAGGGACAGTTGACAGCTATGCATACGATCCAAGACCTGCTCCTTGAGAGCAAATGTAACCCCATAAAGAGCAGGCGACCTTCCACCCATCCGGTTTAGGGGACCACCCACAAATAGTGCCTCTGTCTTAATCCGGATTGAGCTGCGGTTTGTAGCATGCAGAGACCAGAGAGCAAAATGAAAGCCAAAGACTGCAATCAGCTGGCGATCGGAGCAGATGTGTTTGTCATGCATGGCATGTGTTTTTGTGAGAATGTGGGAGTGCAAGACCAGCCCTGCAAGATCAGGCCAGTGATTCATCTCGTCTTGAATCCTGTTCTCACAGCTGCCAAGCCAATGCCTCTAGAAAACCTACAAGTAGGAGTTGAGCAGGGCTGGGCGATATATCTATATATTGCCCCAAACCAGTTCAAAGTCCATATTGTGATACCAGTTTCATAATTTCCGACCTGGCAATATATCGCAAATCATGGTGTTGATGGGTGGGTGTGCTTGCATGCTATGCAAAAATCACAATGCGGGGAAAACCGTGAAGCCAGCCAATGTCTCTACACAGCACCATCCTTGTTTCAGACATTGTGATATATCGGTATATCAGGATGTTTAGCTGGTGATATAGCATAGGGTTGAAAACCAGGTACCCCCCAGCCTTACTGTTTGCCTCTACATAGTTCCATCCTTATTTCAGACATCACGATATATCACTATATCGTGATGTTTAGCGATATGGATATGTCGAAGTATCACCCGAAGTATCACTTTTCTCTAAACCAGAAGGTCCCAAACGCTGCAGCTTCTCATAGGGGAGTCGCTTGACCTCCACGATCATTTTGGTTACCCTTTTGGGAACCGTTACCAACTCTACAATATCCCTTGCACACAGCTAAACATTCAGGTGGATGGATCGCGCCCTACAAAACAGCTGGACGACATTGTCAGCTAACCATAAGGCTGGCTTTGCTAGAAACCCATATTTAAGTTCTCCGATTCCAGAAGTCCCAGCTGCTCACAAAGGACACCGTTTCAAGGAAAATACAAGAACAACGGCATCACCTGATGCATGTTATCATTTTATTTTGCTGCTGGTGGGAAACTTGCCATATTTGCATTTTTGAGCCTGAATAGTTCTAATTTCCCATTTTTTAATTGCAGAAGCTCAAGAGGAACATTTACTTTGTTTTCACTGAGCAGTTATACAATTATTCCTTTTCAGATACTATGTGAACCATGAACCCTAATAGGCTAGGCTTTGTTAATGCAATTTGGCAGAGGTATTTACATGAAAACAGAAATCTAATGAATTTTTCAAATGAGTACATTGGTAACACAAAGTAATTACTTTTTGGGAGGTGGAGGAACCCAAAATTCATTAAACTTTTTTTTTTCTCAATTAGCAAAGTGACTTGCTAAATAAGCTGGGGATGGATGGAGAAGTGTTTTATTATAAACATGTTACACACATACCGCTCCCCAGCCAAACCAAGCAAATTTGCTTAGAGAGGGCAAGCTTGCCTTGGTGTTTCAAGGCCAAGCGAGGACTGGAAGTTTTTGGAAGAATTCTCATAGAGCTGGGAAGGGGAAAGGTTGTGGCATTGTAAATAGCAGCAGATGGTGCCCATTGGGTCTGATAGGATGAAATGCAGGGAGGCCAACAGTAGGTGGCGGCAAAACTTAAGACTAACCTGCTGGATCTGACCAAAGGCCCATCTAGTCCAGCATCCTGTTCTTACAGTGGCCTGTGGGGAACCAGCAAGCAGGATTCTAGCACAAGAGCCCTTTCTCCTCGTTTTTAATGATGGTGATGGTGATGATGGAGGGGAGGCTATCCTCCAAACCATGTGGAGAGGATTTTTTTCTGAACTCCCTCATTACTCATGGTTGTTGTTAAGTCATTTAGTCATGCCCGACTCTTTGTGACCCCATGGACCAGAGCACGCCAGGCACTCCTGTCTTCCACTGCCTCCCGCAGTTGGGTCAAACTCATGCTGGTAGCTTCGAGAACACTGTCCAACCATCTCGTCCTCTGTCGTCCCCTTCTCCTTGTGCCCTCCATCTTTCCCAACATCAGGGTCTTTTCCAGGGAGTCTTCTCTTCTCATGAGGTGGCCAAAGTCTTGGAGTCTCAGCTTCAGGATCTGTCCTTCCAGTGAGCACTCAGGGCTGATTTCCTTCAGAATGGAGAGGTTGGATCTTCTTGCAGTCCATGGGACCCTCAAGAGTCTCCTCCAGCACCATAATTCAAAAGCATCAATTCTTCGGCGATCAGCCTTCTTTATGGTCCAGCTCTCACTTCCATGCATCACTACTGGGAAAACCATAGCTTTTACTATACGGACCTTTGTTCAGCCTTTGGGAAGTGGTAAATCTGCAAGCAACACAAAAACCTTTGATTTCTTTCAGTTCGACGGAGAATACCCGAAGCCTTTACGATGGCTCTTGATGCACAGTGTTAAATACATCGGTTGGTGGGGGTCCCCTTTGTCTCTTCCCCCAGTGACCCACTATACTTTCCATAAGCAAGGCCGGCAAGGGGGGGGGCGAGGTATACGCTCTTTCCTTTTCTGAATATTCTCTCATTAGGCTGGAGGGGTGCACTCCAGAAGGGCTAATTGTCGGAATCTTTAATTGTTCCCCTATGACCCCGGCTTCCCTCGGGTGATAGTGGGCCACCACTGGATCTAATAGAGAGAAAATCTGACTGCCGCTCCGACTAATGGAACACTTTCCCCTCATTTTCTCCGTAGGGGGGGCTGTGGGAGTACAGCGTTCTAATTGTTGCTCTTACGGTAATTGGAGGTAGTAGGTGTACGAATAATTTCATTGTCTTTCCTGCAAGGGGGTAGGTTTATTTACGACCTCTTTGATGCCTCTTAGACCCCGGCAGCAGCGCGGCGAAGATTGCATTAGCTTTCCTTGCTGGTTGAGCAAGGGCTACCCGAAAGCTGTCATTAACTCGGGGAGAAGCCGGGAACCCGGCTGGAGAGGCAGGTCTGGAGCAAATCGCGGCAGCGCGAGGTGCTAAAGAAGGTGCCGTCCTGCCACAAATCTTGGGGGTTTTCTTGGAGCCCCCAAGCCCTCTCTGCTCTGGGCTGAAAAGCAGGATGGTTTCAGGCTCTTTCCTGAAAGGAAGCTAAATTGCAAAAGCCTCCCACTTCCTCGAAAAAAATCCCAATTTCCTGCCACTTTTGCCACTTTTCTCTTCGCCCTAATAATGTTTCGATCATCTTCTTTCTGCAAATGCAAGAGGGAATCCCAGGATGGTGTCACAGCACCATGCGGCCAATCAGAGGTGGCCGTGTGACTAAAGGACAAAGAAAGCCAATTGAGAGAGAGGACAATGCGCCCAGGATCTTGCAGTGATATTGCTGTGGCTAACCTACGGGAGGCTGGCAAGCAGGACCTGAGTGCGAGAACACCCCAACTGTAAATCCCAGCATACTGTCTCCGATATTGAAGAATATAGCCTTATTATAGAAATATAGTGGGTGGCACTGTGGTCTAAACCACTGAGCCTTGGGCTTGCCAATTGGAAGGTCGGCAGTTCGAATCCCCTCGACGGGGTGAGCGCCCGTTGCTCGGTCCCAGCTCCTGCCAACCTAGCAGTTTGAAAGCATGTCAAAGTGCAAGTAGATAAATAGGTACCACTCTAGCGGGAAGGTAAACGGCATTTCCGTGCGCTGCTCTTGTTTGCCAGAAGCGGCTTAGTCATGCTGGCCACATGACCTGGAAGCTGTCTGCAGACAAACGGCAGCTCCCTCGGCCTATAGAGTGAGATGAGCACGCAGCCCCAGAGTTGTCTGCAACTGGACCGAACAGTCAGGGGTACCTTTACCTTTAGAGTTGGAAGGGACCATGAAGGCCTTCAGTCTAAGCCTCTGCGATGCAGGAATACTTTTTGCCCAACGTGGGGCTTCAATCGATGAGCCTTACATGAAGAGTCTCATGCTCTACCAACTGAGCTATTGGATGAGGCTCATGATAAGGATCAGGGAGCTTCATCATGCTCAGGAAGCTGTATAATGATGATGAGCTGCCATGGATGCTTTAGCTGAGATTTCTGCATTGCAGGGGGTTGGACTAGACAACCCAGCTCTGTGATTCTATGATGATGAAGAGGAAGAATTTGGATTTGATATCCCGCTTTATCACTACCCGAAGGAGTCTCAAAGCGGCTAACATTCTCCTTTCCCTTCCTCCCCCACAACAAGCACTCTGTGAGGTGAGTGGGGCTGAGAGACTTCAGAGAAGTGTGACTGGCCCAAGGTCACCCAGCAGCTGCATGTGGAGGAGCAGAGACACGAACCCGGTTCCCCAGATTACGAGTCCACTGCTCTTAACCACTACACCACAAAAGCTATGGGATTTGCTTCTTCACACACACTATGTATGTATGTATGCATGTATGTACAGTTTGGTTACCAGTTTTTTTTCAACGGATCTGGGGACCCCTGTAGCAACAGGGAGTCAGTAGTGGGGATGGTGAGGCAAAAGACCCTGGGCCCAAGCACCCATGCATATCGTATAAAGGTGCAAAGCCCTTCTTTCGCACCCTGCGAAACATAAATGCGCAGTCTTTTACAAAACTGGGCAACAGCACGCTGCCTGCCCATGACTCCCGAGCCTTCCCCAATCTCCTTCCCCCTTCCTCCTTTGTTCTGACAGATCAGGGGAGGCTAGGGAGTCACGGGCGGGCGGCTGTTGCCCAGGAGGGGCCAGTCTGATAGTGCAGATGGCTCTGGCTGGCTTCAGGAGCTGCTCGCTGCCTGCTGCCGTGGTGCAGGAAAAATGGTGGGTGCGACGGCAGCGGGCAGCTCCTGAAGCCATCCAGAGCCAACTGCCCTACCAGGCTGGCTCTGGACTTCTGAGGCTGCCGCTGCCACATTTCCTGGGGACACATTTTTCAAATCTGGGGACATTCCGGGCAAGGAACTTGTCCGGAGACAGATTTGCAAAACCGGGGACTGTCTTCGGGAACGTGTGATAACCCCAATGTACAGTATGTATGTATGTATGTATTAAATTTATAGATCACCCTCCATCGAAAGCCCATAGGGCATTCTACGGTGTAAAAATACAGAATGTAATCACGAAATAGTATCATCATAACAAGAAACAACAACAACCAATAACAACCTCCCACTAACAAATTTAAAAGACTATAAAATGGTTTTAATCAGCCAAATGCCTGTTTATAGAGGAACGTTTTCTCCTGGCAACTTTAAGCCTCTCATCATGGCTTATGTGGGGCAATGTTTGCTGGAGCAGCCAGCCGTACCTGTGTGTGTGCAAAACTTACCTGCATACCTTTATAAACCTTTCCTATTCCCATTCCTGCTTCCGTCGCAGTTGCCTTCCTGTCACCCTTACATCAGAGCCGTGTGCCAGGAGAGGTAATCCAGACACGAAGGGGATTAACAGGGAATACGTGGACAATGACATAATGCTATGAACCGATGGTGCCCTTTTTGTGGTTGAGATGCTAATTTGTATAGCGTTTTCCTAAGTGCTCAAAAGCCCTTAGTTCACCCAGAAAGTGAAGTCTCAGCATCCCTTGGACCTGTCCAGGATATTCGCCCCCAACATTATTCCAGGTTTCTAACATTACTTTGGAATAATTTTGGGATGGGGAACCAGAGACCCTCCACCTGTACTCAACTACAACTCCCATCATGCTTTGTTCATTGGCCATGCTGGAGGGGGGAGTGTTTGATAGGAACTGGGTTCCCCTTTGAGATCCCCTTTGTTTTGTTCCAGGGCAAAGGTGCTCCTAACATGTTTAGACTGCTGAAGCTGTTTTGGAAGCCTCTCTGCTACATTCATTCCAAATATATTCTGGGCTGAACTACAAAACGACAAACTGTCTAAGTGCAAGTTCAAAGCTTCAGCGTTTATTGGCTATCACCTATAATGGCATGGGAGAGGGCGGAAATCTCCCGTTACCAGAGCAGTTGTGGACTTTTTTCTCCAAAAAAAGGTGTTTGCTTAATTGAGTGTTGAGTAAACAGATATATGTTCATGCAACACTTTAAAATTAAAAAGGGCAGATAACTTAAATGAAGCAAAGGGGAGAGGTAGCTCAGTCGGTAGAGCACGAGACTCTTATCTCAAGGTTGTGGGTTCAAGTCCCAGGTTGGGCAAAATATTCTTGCATTGCAGAGGGCCGAACTCCTTCCAACTCTGTTGTTGTTGTTTAGTCGTTTAGTCGTGTCCAACTCTTTGTGACCCCCTGGACTAGAGCACGCCAAGCACTCCTGTCTTCCACTGCCTCCTGCAGTTTGGTCAAACTCATGCTGGCAGCTTCGAGACCACTGTCCCACCATCTTGTCCTCTGTCGTCCCCTTCTCCTTGTGCCCTCCATCTTTCCCAACATCAGGGTCTTTTCCAGGGAGTCTTCTCTTCTCAGGAGGTGGCCAAAGTATTGGAGCCTCAGCTTCAGGATCTGTCCTTCCAGTGAGCACTCAGGGCTGATTTCCTTCAGAATGGATAGGTTTGATCTTCTTGCAGTCCATGGGACTTTCAAGAGTCTCCTCCAGCACCATAATTCAAAAGCATCCATTCTTTGGCGATCAGCCTTCTTTATGGTCCAGCTCTCACTTCCATACATCACTACTGGGAAAACCATAGCTTTTACTATACGGACCTTTGTTGGCAAGGTGATGTCTCTGCTTTTTAAGATGCTGTCTAGGTTTGTCATTGCTCCTTCCAACTCTACAATTCTACAATATGACCAGTGATCTATCCAGCTCTGTATTTGTTAGTTTGCATGTCCGTCATTTTGGTTGCAAAATGGCCCGCTAGCCTTTTCGATTCGCCTCTGGTCACGCAGGATTCTGAAACAATTTGGAAAGGAAGTCTGCAAAGGGTGGAAGCCGAGTGTGTGAGCTCCGATTCCTCTTTCAAGCTATTTCAGCTCTCCGGAACGGATGGGAAGATCACATTTCTCTGGCTGTTTTGAAGACGAAATGGTTGTGCTGAATACAGATTTATTTTAATCTATTTATTTGCAAAAAAATAAAATAATGTCCGCCCCACCAACCTTAAGAAAAAAAGGTGTCATGGCGGCGAGCAGAATATGATCCACAATAAAACTGCATTCATGGAGCGAGTGCAAAATGCATCGCTAATCAGTAGAGCAGCTTAATACACCAAACTTAGCAGGATCACCCCTCGGGGGAAGCCTGGATGAGCAGATGAGCTTTAAGCAGGCAACGAAATGCCAGTACTGTAGGTGGCTGGCTGGGGTTCATGGCATCTACCTTGCAAAGCACACAGCGAAGAAAATCCAGCCCCTGTCAGTTGGCAAACAATACCGCATCGGAATGCCGTCTTCTTGGCTCGCTGTCCATCTTTGGACAACTCCCCCCCCCCTCAAATCACACACACTCCAGCCCCTTTCCCAACATCTCCTTCTCAAGGTGAAGCGAAATCAAGACAATCCACCAGCCTCCAAAATAGAAAGCATAAAATGGGAGTATATAGAAAGTCAATCCTTCACTCCTCTTCTCCGCCCTCTCTGAGGATTTAGAAGCAAACAAGAGAGCGAAGGGGGGGGGGGAGAGAGAGAACAAGCTGACCCACTTTTTCCAGCTAGCAGAAAAACTCCAGAGATAAAACAGGAGAATGGATCTTTGCATTTCACAAACATCAGCGGCACAGGAGGGGGCGGGGGGGACCACTTCCGCATTTTGAGATGCAAAGCTTGCGGCTTGACCAGGGGTCGGCAACGTGCGGTCCATGGGCCAGATGCGGCCCACAAAGACCATTTTACTGGCCCACGAGCCGCCCCCAAACCGAGCAGCCCGCTTGGCGAGTCCCCCACACGCTGCGTTAAACTGGTGCAGCACGGCGCAGGGACTCACCGAGTGGCGCTGGAAATCGCGTCTGCGCATGCCCAGACGCCGAAAATTGCTTCTGAGCAGGCGGGATGCTTGGTGTCTGGGCATGTGCAAAAGAGAAGAAGAAGAAAAGTTTGGATTTGATACCCCGCTTTATCACTCCTCTAAGGAGTCTCAGAGTGGCTAACCATCTCTTTTCCCTTCCTCCCCCACATCATCTCGCTTTACTGGCTGAGGGAGCTGGCGTTAGTCTGCAGCCAGCTTCTGGGTCATGTGGCCAGCTTGACTAAGCCGCTTCTGGCGAACCAGAGCAGCGCATGGAAAGCGATGTGCAAATCTAACGAATCTCAACCTAGGGAGCCGGGCTACATATTGCAAAGGCAGACTTTAGCGCTGGCAATGGGACAGCGCCCTCCACAGCAGGGGAGGAGAAAAGACATGGGGAAAGCTGCTTCCCAGCACAGGTTGCCTCACTCTGCCTAATGGTAGTGCCGGCCCTGATATCCATTTCTGGCTGCTGGATCAGGAGCATCCTAAGCCCTGAGATTCGGAGCCCAAATCTGAGACCTACAGGCAGCCCCTTGGGGTGTCATGGAGGAAAGCCACTGGTGGTTCGCCCTCTGGGCTTCCTCCCACCACTGAGCCTGGAAGATGGAAGTTAAAGGCGAGAGAGGTGTAAGGAGCATAGGAGGACAGACCCCACCGCAGAGAGGCTTATGCAATAATTTGCAGTGGGTTCCTGCCAGGCTGAAGATTTCTTTTCAATTTCTTTTTATTGATTTTCACAAAATTAAAAACAGACTCACAAACAAACAAACAAACATAAATCATAACCTTATTAAAACTAATCTTCTTAACATTGTTAGGTGATTTCCTTGTATCCCCCTAGTTGAATTTCAGTGCTTATCATTTTAACGGTTTTCCAAATCAAAGTTCTTATAATTTTAACTTAATCACTTAACATCACTCTTTCTTCCCAATTCAGCATTAACCATAATAATTCGTCACATTACTTATTTATGTCCTAAGCCTAACTGGTAATTGCAAGCTTTTTCCAATTAATTTAACTTAACGTATTTAACTAAATAATCATTAAATTTCACCCATTCTTCCTGGTACTCCTCCTCCTTCTGGTCGCGGACTCTTCCGGTCAGGTCGGCTAGCTCCGAAAAGTCCATCATCTCCATCTGCCATTCTTCCACAGTTGGTAGTTCTTGCGTTTTCCATTTCTTAGCTAGTAAAATTCGAGCAGAAGTTGTGGCATACAAAAATAATTTAACATCTTTCTTGGGAAATTCCAAACCTGTTATTCCAAGAAGAAAGGCCTCTGGTTTATTTATAAATGTATATTTCAACTTTTTTTTCCCAATTCATTATAAATCTTTTCCCAGAAGTCTTTCACCTTGGGGCAGGTCCACCACATGTGATAAAAAGTTCTGCCAGGCTGAAGTTTTCATGCATGCTCTTATTAATAATAATAAAAATAAGAATTTTAAGGTGCTCCTGCCCACCTGGAGATTCAAGCCTTCCTGCTGCTGCCTGGAGACATCAGGTTAATCCTGGAGATCTGGCAAACCTGGATGTAAAACTGTGTTAGAATAATAATAATAATAATAATAATAATAATAATAATAATGTATTATTTGTACCCTGCCCATCTGGCTGGGTTTCCCCAGCCACTCTGGGCGGCTTCAACAGAGACCAAAAATACACTAAAATGTCACACATTAAAAACTTCCCTGAACAGGGCTGCCTTCAGATGTCTTCTGAATGTCAGGTAGTTGTTTATCTCTTTGACATCTGGTGGGAGGGCGTTCCACAGGGCGGGTGCCACTACCGAGAAGGCCCTCTGCCTGGTTCCCTGTAGCTTTGCCCACAGAAGGTCTCCAGTTCAGTCCCCAATAGCATCTCCAGGTAGGGCAGGAAGAAACCCTCGTATGTGTTAGGATATTTCCGTTCCACCTTAAAAAGGGGACAGGCTGTTGTGAGTCACAGCCTATGTATTTCCTGCTCACAGGAAGTTTATGTTTTATACATAGCTTTTGTTTCTCTCTCTGTGCCTGAACATCGAAGCAGGCAGTCATGTTTTTTTCTTTGTTCTGACCAACGCTGAATAAAGTTGTAAATAATGCTCTCCTGAGTGCATCTTTCGCTGTGAGAACTCTGCTGAAAGAGCGTGCACAAGCCCTGGAATGTGGCAAGCTATTTCTGAGGCTTGTGTCGCTAATTGACTGATACTGCATTTCTACGGGAGGTTGATGGATCGTCCGGAGACGGCGTGGGGGCATGATGGCCTTTGTCTCCCTGGCAGTATCCCAACAGTATGGGCAGTCTATCTGGAAGATAATTGCATTTTGAGGAGATAGTGATCAATTTAGCATGGTTATCCTTCCTGCCTCTGTTTACTTCCCCTTCCCTATCTCTTGTTAAGCTCTTGGAAGGCTGAGAACAGCTTAAATGTCCTAATCTATTGGAAGGAAGCGATGGTACTGTTATGTACTGAGCTGAATCCTAGAACAATAGGATCCAGAATGCAGCGGTTCCATTGGCCCGCAGGAGCCACCCAATCCAGCTCCAGGTGGAGGTGAATCAGCAACCTGATTGGCCTTCAGGAGCAGCCAATCAAGGTCCTGGATGAAGTGAATCAGCAACCTGATTGGCCTGCAGGAGCAGCCAATCAGGCTTCTGGAGGAGGCGAATCTGCAACCTGATTGGCCTACAGGAGCAGGCCGGAATTAACCAATCACGCGGGGCCCATTGTGTAAATAATCTATATATAGCTAGACGTTTTGGGGAAAGTTTCATTCATTGCTACTATGAGTTGAATAAAGAGCATGAAATTCACACTCGACTCCGAGTATATTTCAGGTACCTTCTGACCTTTGATGTAGAACATTGTTTGGAGTAAGTGAGGCATTGGGAAGAGGGTGGCTAATGACTCATCTGTACGTAGCCAGTAGCAGGTAGCCAGTTGGCAAGCCACACAGGCTAACAAGCTAATTCTCTATAAATCAGATGTTGTTGGGCAGGGATTTTGAGAAGCTCGTCTACTTTGCCACTTCTTGAGGGCTTCCCAGTGGCAGATCAAAGTGCTTGCTTGGTAATGTATATAATGCTTGCTGTTTAGAATAAAATCTTTAATTCTCTCGTGTTTTGTATTGCCTCTGAATCTCTTTTTTTAATTGTGTATTTTAAGTTCATTTTGCATCACATACACACACACTCAAACTAAACAACAACAACAAAATAATACAAATAAGATGAAGGTACGTACAAAAATTTATACAGAACAAATAACAAATACAGAACAAATAACACCATGTTTTAAATACATATTTCAAATACAGAACAAATAGTCACCATACCATATTTCGGTTCTTCTTTTCTTCCAAATGACTTCCTTCATCCTCAACACAGTTTACTTTTCATTTTTGGTAAACTGTCTCCTTATTTCGCTATTACCGCCTTTTTCTTTCTGTGTTTTTTAAAAAACCTTAAATACCATAATTTATTTTGCAGAAGTTAAATGAAACAAGTCCAAGTATTTATTTGAGGGCACTGCTTTTTAAGGTATTCTCTATATTTTTCCCTTTGTTTTTGAAATTTTTGTTTGGGCTGACCCCTTCTAGCCTCTATCAATCTGGTCAATTCAATATAATCAAATAGTTGTATTGCCTCTGAATCTCATTTTAAAAGAACCACCTTGCCTTGGGCAAGACAACACTGCATCTGAAATCCTGGAGAGCCTTTGCCAGTTGGTGGAGACCAGTGGTTCTCATTCCCCCCCCCCTCTTGGCCACACATTCAGAATAAAAATTTGCTCATGCCACACTGACTTTTAATTGATAAGAAGTACAGTGGAAAACAGGGGCGCAGGTGGCGCTGTGGGTTAAACCACAGAGCCTAGGACTTGCCGATCAGAAGGTCAGCGGTTCGAATCCCCTCAATGGGGTGTGATCCTGTTGCTCGGTCCCTGCTCCTGGCAACCTAGCAGTTCGAAAGCACAAAGTGCAAGTAGATAAATAGGTACCACTCCGGCGGGAAGGTAAACGGTGTTTCCGTGCGCTGCTCTGGTTCGCCAGAAGTGGCTTAGTCATGCTGGTCACATGACCCGGAAGCTGTATGCCAGCTCCCTTAGCCAGTAAAGCGAGATGAGCGCCACAACCCCAGAGTCGTCCACGACTGGATCTAATGGTCAGGGGTCCCTTTACCTTTACCTTACAGTGGAAAACAAAAAGAAACAGCACCTTACCATGCTTGCTTTATAACACAGAACACAACCACTTTATGACTTCTAAAAGACATCTGAAGGCAGCCCTGTTTAGGGAAGCTTTTAATGTTTAATAGACTATTGTATTTTAATATTCTGTAGGAAGCCGCCCAGAGTGGCTGGGGAAACCCAGCCAGATGGGCGGGGTATAAATAATAAATTATTATTATTAATTTCACAGAACATCCAGAAAGTATAAAACTGTCTTAAGTATCTTTGTATGTATACAAACTCAATAAGAGCTGTGAGTTTGCTTTTGTCAGTTAACCTCATTTATGTCAAGTCTAATTTGAGACAAACTCTCATATCCATTTTTAATAACAATTTTTATTAAGAGTTTCCAACATAAAATACAACAAGAGCCAAATTAATCTAAAGAAGACAAATGGGGGAAGAAGCACGAATAAGCAAAAGAAGAAACTAAACAAGTAGAAAACGGAGAGAAGAAAAAGAATAAAAGAAGGTCCTCTATCATAATTTTTATTTATTCCTCGCACAGAAGAGAGAACCCTCCCAGCTCTCACTTGGCAGCTTGCCCCTCTTGTCCCAGCCTCAAACTCTCATCTCCACATCAACCCAAAGAAGCCTTTCTCTTTTCAGATTTTTCATATTTGTCAGAGCTGGAAATCCTTGCTCACGACAATATGTCACGGAGAACTGTTGAGGAATAGCCAATGCTCGTGAAGAGAGGAATAGATACTATTCGTTGTTGTTGGGTGTTCATCAGTATGTGGATGATACCCAGCTCTACCTCTCTCTCAAATCAGAACCAGTGAAGGCGGTGAAGGTCCTGTGTGAGTGTCTGGAGGTGGTTGGAGGATGGATGGCGGCTAACAGATTGAGGTTGACAAGACAGAAGTACTGCTTTGGGGGGACAGGAGGCATGCAGGTGTGGAGGACTCCCTGGTCCTGAATGGGGTAACTGCGCGCCTGAAGGATCAGGTGCGCAGCCTGGGAGTCATTTTGGACTCACAGCTGTCCATGGAGGCGCAGGTCAATTCTGTGTCCAGGGCGGCTGTCTACCAGCTCCATCTGGTACGCAGGCTGAGACCCTCCCTGTCCGCAGACTGTCTCGCCAGAGTGGTGCATGCTCTGGTTATCTCTCGCTTGGACTATTGCAATGCGCTCTATGTGGGGCTACCTTTGAAGGTGATCCGGAAACTACAACTATTCCATAATGCGGCAGCTAGACTGGTGACTGGGAGTGGCCGCTGAGACCACATAACACCGGTCTTGAAAGATCAACATTGGCTCTCAGTACGTTTCCAAGCACAATTCAAAGTGTTGGTGCTGACCTTGAAAGCCCTAAACGGCCTCGGTCCAGTATACCTGAAGGAGCATCTCCACCCCCATCGTTCTACCCGGACACTGAGGTCCGACTCCAAGGGCCTTCTGGCGGTTCCCTCCCTGCGAGAAGCCAAGTTACAGGGAACCAGGCAGAGGGCCTTCTCGGTAGTGGCACCCAATCTGTGGAACACCCTCCCACCAGATGTCAAAGAGAACAACAACTACCAGACTTTTATAATGCATCTGAAGGCAGCCCTGTTTAGGGAAGCTTTTAATGTTTAATAGGTTATTGTATTTTAGTGTTCTGTTGGAAGCCACCCAGGGTGGCTGGGAAAACCCAGCCAGATGGGTGGGACATAAACTATTACTAATAAATTATTATTAATAAATTATTATTAATAAATTATTATTAATA
>JAXCMG010000059.1:5831603-5853372 GCA_034642415.1 Podarcis siculus
TTATTAATAAATTATTATTAATAAATTATTATTAATAAATTATTATTGATAAATTATTATTGATAAATCATTAATAAATTATTATTGATAAATCATTATTAATAAATTATTATTAATAAATTATTATTAATAAATTATTATTAATAATAATATTAATATTATTATTGTGTGTTATGGAACTTGCCATAATTGAGTTCTGGCGCCTCTCTGGTGGGTGCCATTGCCATTCTAAGATAACAAGGGAGTTCATTGTGAGTTCCGGCACCTCTTTTTCTAGAAAAATAGTTCTCCCTGTGTGTGTGTGTGTGTGTATTTTGATACTATACTACCCTAAAATGTTCAAATGTTTCTTGGATTGCCCTTGACTCTTCCTGCCACACTTGCTGTCCTCTCCTGCCACACCCTTTGAGAACCATGAGGGTGGACCAGGGGTAGGCAACCTAAGGCCCGTGGGCCAGATGCGGCCCAATCGCCTTCTCAATCCGGGAGTCTGCGGATGGTCCGGGAATCAGAGTGTTTTTACATGTGTAGAATGTGTCCTTTTATTTAAAATGCATCTCTGGGCCATTTGTGAGGCATAGGAATTTGTTCATTTCCCGCCCAAAATATAGTCCGGCCCCCCACAAGGTCTGAGGGATGGTGGACCGGCCCACAGCTGAAAAAGGTTGCTGACCCCCTGGTGTAGACAATACTGAGCTACATGGACCATTGGTCAAATTCGGTATACTGTCATACCTTGGTTGTTGAATGCCTTGGTACTCCAGCCATAGCTGTCAACTTTTCCCTTCTTGCGAGGATTCTTATTTGGAATAAGAGAATTTCCCTTTAAAAAAGGGAAACGTTCAGCTATGACTCTGGCTCCCGAACGATTGAAACCTGGAAGTGAGTGTTCCAGTTTCCGAACGTTTTTGGGGAAGCCAAAAACGTCCGATGCGGCTTCTGCTATTGTTTCCGGCGCACCTGCGCAATCGGAAGCCAATCGGAAGCCGCGCCTTGCTTTCTGAACATTTCGGAAGTCAAACGGACTTCTGGAACGCATTCTGTTTGAAAACCAAGGCGCCTTCCTATGTTCCTATGCTTTCTGACCCAGATTTGTGGGTAGTGTGTGTGGGTAGGTGTTCTGCTTAATGGAGAAATCCATGGAGGGCTTTATTTTTTCAGGGTAACTCTGGGTGGTTTGCTGTGATGCTTAGTGGGTGCAAACGAAACATGGAGGGAGTTGGGTGAGTTGGGAGAGGGAGGAGAAGTAATGCATTTTTGCATTAGCAAGCCACAGCCAAGTTACAGGGCTGCCTCTTTCCAGTGACTCACGAAGCAATTTCTGAGCCAGTGAGCGCTACAGGGTAAATCTGACTTCTACTTTTAACCCCGTTAAGAGATAAGAAATGATTATTCCCCTAATTGCCGTGCCGTTACTTTATTGGTTAAATTAACATTCAATTGCAGGGGGTTTGCTGTGCAATATACAATATTATTTTGCCTACTGCGCGTTCAAAGTCTCCTTGTCACAGCAACAGCAGGCCAGCAGGAGAAATCCTTTTAACAAATAGGTAAATATAAGCCTTGGGGGGAGAGGCGAGGGAGGGGGAAGGGGGTAATTATTTCAGCTATGTTAGTGGGTGAAGGGGGAAAAGGGGGCTAAAAATAAGTCAAAAACGCTGGAAATTATATTAAACGGTCCACAGGGGAAAGCGGCTGCGATTCGAGAAGCGCCAGCGATGTTGGAGCAAATGGAAAGCCTTGCCAGATCATCTGAATCGCCGTAGAATTATAGAATTGGAAGGGACCCTAAGAGCCATCCCCCTGCAATGCAGGAATTGTTTAAAATAACCTTTTCTAAGAAACCAGAAGCTTTTCTTTTAGGAATTGTAGGTGCTGGAATTCCAGGTGACCTGGAAGAGACTATTTATGTACATGACTACTGCTGACCGGACACTATTAGCCCAGAGGTGGAAAGAAGGCACAGTTTCTACCAGGGAAAAACGGCAGATTAAACTGATGGACTATGCAGAAATGGCAAAACTTACTGGAAGAATTTGGAATCAGGAAAACCAAAATTTCAACAAGGAATGGGAAAAATATATAATTTATTTTTTAAAAAAAATCATTGTCAACAATGAGAAGAATCTTTCTTTGCATCAGCCACTAGCCATAGCAATAAAAAATAATACGTACTGAAGATATAGATAAAAACTTAATTATACAAACTACATTCCAGAGGTTTACATCAATAATCAAATAATCAAACAATTAAAATTATTAGTAGGATTGGAATGATAATTGTAGTTAAAAGTTGACTGTGGTTTTATTGAAGATTTAATAGAATTGGATTAACAGAGAAGATGCAGGAGAAAAAGTTAACATAAGGACCCCAAAAAGGAGAGAAGGGAAGTCCAAGGGGATTTATGGATATTGTCTTATTTGTTCTCTTTGCGATGGTTTGTAAATCTGAAAACCCCAAAATAAACGTATTAAAAAAAGAGAGAATGCAAATTCCATCGCCGACTCTTTTTCTCTTGAGAGCCAGCGTGGTGTAGTGGTTAAGAGCGGTGGACTCGTAATCTGGTGAACTGGGTTTGATTCCCCGCTCCTCCACATGCAGCTGCTGGGTGACCTTGGGCCAGTCACACTTCTCTGAAGTCTCTCAGCCCCACTCACCTCACAGAGTGTTTGTTGTGGGGGAGGAAGGGAAAGGAGAATGTTAGCCGCTTTGAGACTCCTTAGGGTAGTGATAAAGCGGGATATCAAATCCAAACTCTTCTTCTTCATCTTCTTTCCTCCACCGTGAATTTGTCCAATCCCACTTTTAAAGCCATGTAAGGCATGTAAGTGAGAGCTGGACCATAAAGAAGGCTGATCGCCAAAGAATTGATGCTTCTGAATTCTGGTGCTGGAGGAGATTCTTGAGAGTCCCATGGATTGCAAGAAGATCAAACCTCTCCATTCTGAAGGAAATCAGCCCTGAGTGCTCACTGGAAGGACAGATCCTGAAGCTGAGGCTCCAATACTTTGGCCACCTCATGAGAAGAGAAGGCTCCCTGGAAAAGACCCTGATGTTGGGAAAGATGGAGGGCACAAGGAGAAGGGGACGACAGAGGATGAGATGGTGGGACAGTGTTCTCGAAGCTACGAACATGAGTTTGACCAAACTGCGGGAGGCAGTGGAAGACAGGAGTGCCTGGCGTGCTCTGGTCCAGGGGGTCACGAAGAGTCGGACACAACTAAACGACTAAACAACAACAAGTCATGTCTTGTGACAGCAAATTCCACAAGTTGCTTGTGCGCCGTGTGCAAAAGTTATTCCGTCAGTCTGCTCCGAACCTACACTGATCAGTTTCCGTGGGCCTTGCGTTGTGGGGTTTTGTCATTCAGGAAAATTAGGCACGTTGGCTTGGATCATCTCCTCCTAGGCCTGGTCGCCAATCTCTTTTAGGTTTGTGGGATCTTTGAACCATTTATATGGCAAATTCATGGATTGGACAAATCCATGGAGGGGAAGGTCATTCGTGGCTACTAGCCATGATGGCTATGCTCTGCTTTCCACAGTCAGAGGCAATTGGAAACCGCAGGAGAGTTGCTATTGTGCTCAGATCCTGCTTGCAGGTTTCCCACTGGCTGGCCACTGTGAGAACAGTACTCTGGACTAGATGGGTCTTTGGTCTGATCCAACAGGGTACGGGATGCGAGTGGTGCTGTGGTCTAAACCACTGAGCCTCTTGGGCTTGCCGATCAGAAGGGCGGCAGTTCGAATCCCCACGACAGAGTGAGCTCCCGTTGCTCTGTCCCAGCTTCTGCCAGCCTAGCAGTTTGAAAGCACACCAGTGGAAGTAGATAAATAGGTACCACTGTAGCAGAAAGGTAAATGGCATTTCCATGCGCTCTGGTTTCCGTCATGGTGTCCCGTTGCGCCAGAAGTGGTTTAGTCCTGCTGGCCACATGACCCGGAAAGCTGTCTGTAGACAAACGCCAGCTCCCTTGGCCTGAAAGCAAGATGAGTGCCGCAACCCCATAGTCGCCTTTGACGGGACTTAACCGTCCAGGGGTCCTTTACCTTTACCTTTGTTATTGTTATGTTATTTATTAGATTTACAGTGGTACCTTGGGATGCGAACAGGATCTGTTCCGGAGCCCCGATCGCACCCTGAAGCGACCACAACCCGCGTCTGTGTGTGTGCAGGTCGCGTTTTGCCGCTTCCGCGCATACGCATGACGTCATTTTGACCGTCTGCACATGTATGCGTGGCGAAGCATGGAAGTAATGCACTTTGTTACTTCGCTGCGGAGCACAACTCGAAAATACTTAACTTGAAGCACATTTATCCCGAGGTATGACTGTATATACGGCCCATCATAAGATTCCAGGGAAGTTCACAGAATAAAATATAGGGGGGACAAAACAAGTAAATAAGTAAAACAAAGCAGCAAAATAATAGCCCCCCCTCACTTATGTTCTTATGTTCAATCAATCAGTCAACCAACCAACCAATCAATCAATCAATCAATCAATCTATTGCAGTCAAAGACCATTTGGCAGAATGAACAACAGCAACATATACGATATCAGTACCAAGGGGCAGACTCAGTAATTGAAATTGAAATTGAAAATTCCCTATAAACTTCATCGCATTAAAAATAGCACTTCTTCTGCTAAAAGCTATATTCCAGAGTTTAAAATCAGCACTCATTCATCACGTTCGCATGATATTCTCATAAATTGATCGCAGTTGCATTTTTGGTGCAAGACGTGCTCCATTTCCCACTGCCCAAAATGAAACATTATGAAAAGCTGAATTATCTTCTTTTTTTTACACTCAGAACTGACACCCGTTGCTATCGGCCGCTTCTCAACCTGAAAAGACGAAGATGCATTTCCTTCTGCCGTCGTAGTTCAAAACCAAGAATTGATGCACACACACCCCTTGCTCTGAGAATGCTCCCTTTGTTCAGACCCAGCCCCGAAGTTTCTCTCTCCCCCCAACCTCTGACTCCCAGCAATGAGTCGCTCGGAGCTGGTGGTGAAAGATTTTTTCAACAGCAATTTGCTTGTTCCAATTTGCTTTTCAAGGTCTGTGATCAGGATTGTGAAGGAAGCCTGTAAAAGGATCTAGTTCTATTAATTTGGCCTGGTAGTTTCTCTTGTTTGACTCGTATTCAGTTTCGCTGGCAGTTCCACTTGGTGAGCTAATTGAATCCAGAGGGCCAGCGCTCGGTCCCACACGCGGGGCTAGAGTTTCACGTCCAGACCTGAGCTGGGCTCCGGTGCAGTAACAAGATATACTACACCTGTTGAAAAGGTGAGGAGAGGTGGAAAGAGAGAGGTTTGAGGGGAGCTTCTCAGTCGGTCCTGCTTCGTAGCTGCAGGTTTTTAACAGAAATTCTCCCGGAGAATTCAGCTAAGACATTTATTTACGGCATAAGATTTGGGCGCAACTCGAGTGCGAAAGACGCACACTCACAAAGCGGTTTGCAAAGAAAGAAAAGCAATGACAAACCTAGACAACATCTTAAAAAGCAGAGACATCACCTTGCCAACAAAGGTCCGTATAGGTAAAGCTATGGTTTTCCCAGTAGTGATATATGGAAGTGAGAGCTGGATCATAAAGAAGGATGATCGCCAAAGAATGGATGCTTTTGAATTCTGGTGCTGGAGGAGACTCTGGAGAGTCCCATGGACTGCAAGAAGATCAAATGTATCCATTCTTAAGGAAATCAGCCCTGAGTGCTCACTGGAAGGACAGATCGTGAAGCTGAGGCTCCAATACTTTGGCCACCTCATGAGAAGAGAAGACTCCCTGGAAAAGACCCTGATGTTGGGAAAGATGGAGGGCATAAGGAGAAGGGGACGACAGAGGATGAGATGGTGGGACAGTGTTTTCAAAGCTACCAACATGAGTTTGACCAAACTGCGGGAGGCAGTGGAAGACAGGAGTGCCTGGCATGCTCTGGTCCAGGGGGTCAAGAAGAGTCGGACACAACTAAACGACTAAACAATAACAACAGTAAAATTATCCATAAGAAAAATTAACAGCAATGATTTAAGATACTCAAAAAGCTAAAAGACCAAAAAGAAGATTTTAACTTGCACCAACTTTCTAAACAACTGGGTAGGCTTAGCAAACATGCAGCTGCTGAAAAGATGAAAGTGAAGGTGCCTGCCTTATATCAATAGGCAAGGAGTTCCACAGTATAAGAACAGCCATAATAAAAGATCAAATTCTTACAAAAGCGGAATGGGTGTTTTTTGGCTCCTGTAGTGGTGCTGATTCTGTGATTGAGGGGGTTGACTGGGTGCATATGAAGTGTGACAATCTTATAGATAAACCGGCCCCAAGTTATCAAAGGCTTTATGTACTAATAAGAAAAGAAAAGAAAAGAAAAGAAAAGGTAAAGGACCCCTGGACTGTTAAGTCCAGTCAAAGGCAACTATGGGGTTGCAGCGCTTATTTCGCTTTTCAGGCCAAGGGAGCCGGCGTTTGTCTGCAGACAGCTTTTGCGGGTCATGTGGCCAGCAGGACTAAACCGCTTCTGGCACAACAGAACACCGTGACAGAAACCAGAGTGCACAGACACTCCGTTTACCTTCCCGCTGGAGCGGTACCTTTTTATCTACTTGCACTGGTGTGCTTTCAAACTGCTAGGTTGGCAGGAGCTGGGACAGAGAAACAGGAGCTCACCCCGTCATGGGGATTCAAACTGCCGACTTTCCAATTGGCAGGCCCAAAAGGCTCGGTGGTTTAGACCACAGTGCCACCCACATGTTAATAGTAACACCCTGAACTTGGCCCAGTAGGAAATTGGCAATGCAGTGCAGATCTCTGAGCACAGATGTTAGATGCTGGCAGGGTCAAAAATCCTAGAATCCTAGAATTGCAGAGTTGGAAGGGACCCAAGCATCATCTAAACCCCTGCAATGCAGGAATCCTGTGCATAGCTGTCAACTTTCCCCCTTTTTTAAGGGAAATTTCCTTATTCCGAATAGGATTCCTCGCAAGGAAAGGGAAAAGTTGACAGCTATGATCCTGTGTGGGCTCAAACCGCCAACCATTCTGGTTAACGGCAAGATGCTCTGATCCATTGTGCCACTGGGGGGTTCGCGGTGCATCGTTCTGCATGAACCACAGCTTCTGGATCAAGCTCAATAAATTCAATCAATCAATCAATCAATCAATAATAACAATAAGCCCCACACAATGCAGTAAGATATAGAGCTGTGGTCAATTCCTGATGATCCGTTGACTGAGCAGAGGTCCTTTGGCTGGGTCAGGACGATATGGGATTGGGGGGGCAACTCCCATCTCTTGTGGGGACGCAATTAGTGCCAGCACCGTCCGTTAAGAGTTTGGGTCTAATCTTCGACACCTCCCTTTCCATGGAGGCACAGATTGCAGCTATAACAAAGGCGGCATTTTTTCATCTCTGCCAAGATAAGCAGTTGGCTCCTTACCTCTCTTGCCCTGACCTAGCCACTGTGATCCATGCGACGGTCACCTCCAGACTGGATTATTGTAACTCGCTCTACGTGGGGCTGCCCTTGAGACTGACCCAGAAACTCCAGCGGGTGCAGAATGCTGCAGCAAGACTCCTTACGGGGTCATCGCTGCAGGATCACATTCGCCCGGTGCTATACCAGCTGCACTGGCTCCCGCTGGAGTACAGGATCAGGTTCAAGGTGCTGGTTTTAACCTTTAAAGCCCTATACGACCTAGGACCCTTGTACCTACGGGATCGCCTCTCCTGGTATGTCCCACGGAGGACCTTACGGTCTTCAAACAAAAACATCCTGGAGGTCCCGGGCCACAGGGAGGTTAGGCTGGCCTCAACCAGAGCCAGGGCTTTCTAAGCCGTGGCCCCGACTTGGTGGAACGCTCTGTCCCAAGAGACCAGGGCCTGCGGGACTTGACATCTTTCCGCAGGGCCTGCAAGACAGAGCTGTTCCACCTGGCCTTTGATTTGGACGGTCTGACCCTTCTGTTTCCCTCCCCTGATGGTTTTGATCTATGGTCTACTTTTAAAATGAGGCTGCATTTTAAATTGCATTTTAACCTGTATTTTAATTTTTTTTTCTTATTATGTTTTTACTGAAATTTTATTGGTGTTAGCCACCCTGAGCCCGGCTCTGGCTGGGGAGGGCGGAGTATAAATAAAATGTAGTATTATTACTATTACTATTATTATTATTAATGGAGTAAAAAGGTAAAGGGAACCCAACCATTAGGTCCAGTCGTGGCTGACTCTCCAGTTGTGGTGCTCATCTCGCTTTATTGCCTGAGGGAACCGGCATACAGCTTCCGGGTCATGTGGCCAGCATGACTAAGCCGCTTCTGGCGAACCAGAGCAGTGCATGGAAATTCTGTTTACCTTCCCGCCGGAGCGGCACCTATTTACCTACTTGCACTTTGATGTGCTTTCGAACTGCTAGGTTGGCAGGAGAAGGGACCGAGCAACAGGAGCTCACCCCGTCGCGGGGATTCGAACCGCCGACCTTCTGATTGGCAAGTCCTAGGCACTGTGATTTAACCCACAGCGCCACCCGCGTCCCTATTAATGGAGTAAGACATCCCTATTTTCATCAGGGAAATGTTGGAGGGTATACAGTCAGTTTGCCAATTTGACCAAACTGGGGGAGGCAGTGGAAGACAGGAGTGCCTGGCGTGCTCCAAGGAGTTTGAAAATCACATCTTCCGGGGTCCATTGATTGAAATATGGGAAAGGTATAAAAACATACTAGAATTTAAAGTACCACATTGGTTATCACCTCTTGAAGTGATGAGTGTGAAGAAAACCAACATGAGGAGTAACTGGGCAACTTACAGTCAATTACTAATCAAAGAAGAGGGGAAATGGAAACTAAAATCATACGAACAGATTAAAGAGTATGTATACGATTGGTTACATTATCGTCAAGTAAATGAAATGTTTAGAAAAGACAGCAAAGAAAGAGGGTACGTGGACAAAGATTCCAAATTTCAGAGTGAGATTATAAATAATGATGAGAAATTAATATCTAAAATGTATAGGTTGCTGTTAGATTGGAATTTAGGGGACGAGGAAATCAAATCAGTAATGATCCACTGGGCTAGGGATGTGGGACATAGTATACAATTTGAGGATTGGGAGAAATTATGGAAAGAGGGTTTGAACTTCACAGCGTGTACAACGATAAAGGAAAATGTCATGAAGATGTTTTATAGGTGGTATATAACACCTATGAAATTATCAAAAATGTATAAGGTATCCAATAAATGTTGGAAATGTAATGACAAAAAGGGCTCCTTTTACCACATGTGGTGGGAGTGTAAAAAAGTAAAACAATTTTGGGAAAATATATATATTGAACTAAAGAAGATCTTAAAATACACGTTTAAAAAGAAACCTGAAATCTTCCTATTAGGGATACTAGGGAATGAGATAAAAAAGAAAGATTGTAAATTTGTATACTATGCAGTAACAGCAGCAAGGGTAATACTAGCCCAAAAGTGGAAACAGCAGGAAATGCCAATGGTAGACGAGTGGAGATCAAAGTTATTAGACTACGCGGAGTTAGACAGAATGACAGGAAAGATTAGATATGTAAGAGACCAAAAGTTCATCAAGGAATGGGGAAATTATGTTGACTATCTGGAAAATGTAAGCGAGGGACATACAACGCTAATGGGATTTAGAGAAGCACTGTGAAAGACTGAGAGGTATTGTATAAAGGGAATAGAGGAGAAAGAGAGGTATAACGACAATACAAGCTAGAAAATGCGTTATCTTAATTATCGCCACGAATGATTTGCGGACAAGCTGAAGGAAGTCTCAAAAACGATAGCAATGTAAAATCTCTGATGTAAAACTTATAATCTGTGTATTTCTCTCTTTTTTTTCTTGTTTTTACTGCGTTTTTTCTTTTTCTTTTTTGCTTGCTTGTTTGTTTGTTTGTTTCCCTTTTGAAAACCAATAAAATAATAATTTGAAGAAAAAAAAAAGGAGTGCCTGGCGTGCTCTGGTCCAGGGGGTCACGAAGAGTCGGACATGACTAAATGACTAAACAACAAATACAATCAGTATTATGTGATTGATGAGCCTACACATTCTTCTTGGGGCTTTTTGGGGTGTTCCCTTCTGCAAACCTAGAGACTTCTCTCCCCACAAGCCTGCTGATATCTCACCCTTGTACAGTGGTCCCGTTTCCCTTCCATAAAGACCTGCACTTCTGTCTGAACTTCGGAAGCAGAGAGAACGATTTGGGGCATTTTTAAACCACCAGGGGGCAGACGTGGCCTTTGAACGGGATGCTCATTCCTTTGAAATGCTTCCTTCTCTAATGCTCCCCCCCCCAATCATTAACCTATTCTGGTCTGTAGAGCAGGCTGGGCGAGGGAATGGGAGCTGACTACCTGACAGGCTGTGGAGCAAGGCTACATCTTACAGGCTTCTGAAGACATCCCAGCTGAGACCATATAACACCAGTCCTGAAAGACCTGCATTGGCTCCCAGGTTGTTTCCAGGCACAATTCAAAGTGTTGGTGCTGACCTTTAAAGCCCTAAATGGCCTCATTCCAGGATACCTGAAGGAGCTTCTCCACCCCCATCGTTCTGCCCGGACACTGAGGTCCAGCGCCGAGGGCCTTCTGGCTTTTCCCTCATCGCAAGAAGCAAAACTACAGGGAACCAGGCACAGGGCCTTCTTGGTGGTGGCACCTGCCCTGTGGAACACCCTCCCATCAAATGTCAAAGAGATAAACAACTACCTGACACTTAGAAGACATCTGAAGGCAGCCCTGTTCAGGGAAGTTTTTAATGTGTGACATTTTAAGGTATTTTTAATTTCTGTTGGAAGCCGCCCAGAGTGGCTGGGGAAACCCAGCCAGATGGGCGGGGTATAAATAATACATTATTATTATCCATCACATGACAAGCTGGTCTGCTCCCTCACAATCTGGGGGACGGAGGACTTTGTGCATCAGAGACAGTAGGGCAGTTGGTGTGTGATGACCAGGGCAAGTACTTAATTCGTTCCGGAGGTCCGTTCTTAACCTGAAACTGTTCTTAACCTGAAGCACCACTTTAGCTACTGGGGTCTCCTGCTGCCGCCGCGCCGCTGCCACGCGATTTCTGTCCTCATCCTGAAGCAAAGTTCGTAACCTGATGCACTATTTCTGGGTTAGCGGAGTCTGTAACCTGAAGCATCTGTAACCTGAAGCGTATGTAACCCGAGGTACCACTGAAGTGATGTATGGAAGTGAGAGTTGGACCATAAAGAAGGCTGATTGCCGAAGAATTGATGGTTTTGAATTATGGTGCTGGAGGAGACTCTTGAGAGTCCCACGGACTGCAAGAAGATCAAACCTCTCCATTAACTTCTTTCCATCTCTGGGCCAATAGCATATGTGCGGCTGTTGTTGCAACCCGCCCCCCTCCCATATATATATTAGAAATATTCAGGGGCGTGTGCCAAATTTTGTCCTTTCTCAGGGCACCATATGACCCAAGACTGTCCCTGCAGCGGTCAACCAGATCCCTGTGGGAAATCAGGGATTTGGGCATGGGAGCAGCTCTCCCCTCTTGTGGTTTCTCGCAACTGGTATTCAGAAGCGTCGCTGCCTCTGATCGTGGAGGCAAAGCATCGCCATCGTGTTCAGCTTGATGTGGCCAGCATGACTAAGCCGCTTCTGGCGAACCAGACCAGCTCATGGAAACGCCATTTACCTTCCCACTGGAGTGGTACCTATTTATCTACTTGCACTTTGATGTGCTTTCGAACTGCTAGGTTGGCAGGAGCAGGGACAGAGCAACAGGAGCTCACCCCGTCGCGGGGATTCGAACCGCCGACCTTCTGATCGGCAAGTCCTAGGCTCTGTGGTTTAACCCACAGCGCCACCCACATCCCTTCGCCAAGAGTTATAGAAAACAAACAAATAAACAAGGAAATCTGCAGAGGAAGATAGCCTTTGGAACCTTTAAATACCTCCTCTCATAGGTGCAGCTTGAGATCAAAAGCCAAGGAAGGGAGAATCAGGACCAGGCTAAGGTGAGCTTCCAATTCCTTTGAAGCTGAATCTCCTGGCTTCAAGGTGATGTCGGGTGATGGACAGGAGGGTTGCTCCGCCCACCTGTCAAAGTGGCACTTTGGAACTCAGGATCTGTTTCCCCCCCCGCCGGGTGGATCCAGTTCACCACCTCTGCTTTCGGAGATGTGATGCTTTCTTTGACTCCCGGACTAAGAAGCCCGGAAAAAATATCAATCGGTCGATGGATTGATGTTTAAAGCATTTAATGAATTAAAAGCATTTCTAAACCGCTTAGAAAACCTCTGAGCGGTATTCGGGGGGGGGGGGAGAAGCAACATAAAAGCCAATTATATGGCACCATAAAAGCAGAGATGGAAATGTAAAAAAACAGTATTATGAAATGAGATAAAAGGAATTCAGCAATCACAGGATCCAATCTTAGCAGTAGGGGAAAACCTGAGCAAAAATACACAAGGTACCTGAAGCAACCGATGGATGCTTCTTCACATCAGCCATGGGGAAGGGCATTCCACAGGGCAGGGGCAATGGGGGGGAATGCCCATGGGGGGGATGCACTGCCCTGTAATATTCCATAGGCTCTGGTGCCATGAGTAGAATGGACCCAGGTGTGATCAAGGTGATCCTAGCGGTCTCTGCAGAGTCAGGCATTTTATAAGCTGCTGGGATGTTGATTTGAAAACAACACAAAATAAAATTACCGTATTTTTTGCTCTGTAAGACTCACTTTTTCCCTCCTAAAAAGTAAGGGGAAATGTGTGTGCGTCTTATGGAGCGAATGCAGGCTGCGCAGCTATCCCAGAAGCCAGAACAGCAAGAGGGGTTGCTGCTTTCACTGCGCAGCGATCCCTCTTGCTGTTCTGGCTTCTGAGATTCAGAATATTTTTTTTCTTGTTTTCCTCTTCCAAAAACTAGGTGCGTCTTGTGGTCTGGTGCGTCTTATAAAGCGAAAAATACGGTATTTTCAATCATCTTGTATTGGCAGACCTTGACGCCACAAATTTCAAAGTGCACCACGTGATGCCAAAATCCAGTACCTCTCACCTTCTGCCGAATGTCATAGTGGCAGCACCTGCTGTGGCACCCCAAAAGCTGTGCGCCGTGCTCCAAAACTGGGCCAAACTGGGACCAGTGCAACCAAACTGGTCACACCTCCCTAGGTCTGCCTTTGCATCTAGTTGGGGCCCCTCACGGCCTCCTGGGGGAGCTTGCAAGTGAGCACACCACTGGGGGGAGGGGCATGTTACTCTGCTCCCATCTGCTAAGATGACACCTGATTCTCATTGACAAGGCTGCATCCTCCATATAATAAAATGATTATTGGCTCTTTCCCCCCCCCCAAGGCTTTCCACTCTGCAGGAGGGTCACAGAAGAGAGCCAGTATCCCAGCTTCCCCTTCATAACAGCCCCCCCCAAAAAACCCAGATTCCCACCATTCAGTCACCATGTTCAGCTGAGACCATATAACACCGGTCCTGAAAGACCTGCATTGGCTCCCAGTACGTTTCCAGGCACAATTCAAAGTGTTGGTGCTGACCTTGAAAGCCCTAAATGGCCTTGACCCAGCACACCTGAAGGAGTGTCTCCACCCCCATCATCCAGCCCAGACACTGAGGTCCAGCACTGAGGGCCTTCTGGCAGTTCCCTCCCTGCAAGAAGCGAAGTTACAGGGAACCAGGCAGAGGGCCTTCTTGGTGGTGGCTCCCTCCCTGTGGAACGCCCTCCAATCAGATGTCAAGGAAATAAGCAACTATCTGACTTTTAGAAGACATCTGAAGGCAGCCCTGTTTAGGGAAGTTTTTAATGTCTGGTATTTTATTGTGTTTTTAATATTCTGTTGGGAGCTGCCCAGAGTGGCTATTGAGACCCAGCCAGATGCGCAGGGTAATAATAATAATAATAATAATAATAATAATAATAATAATAATAATAACTTCCTCTGCCATCTGATCCTGTCTACCCAATCCCAGTCCTGATGGCTCGTCGGGGCTCATGACATCTTGTTGCACTACGATTCCCAGCCAGCATAACCAACAGTCAGGGATACTGGGAGCTGCAGCCCACAACATCTGTCGGACAGCATGTTAACCACCCCTGAGACTCACCGTTCTAAGTGGCATTTATTTGTACACTGCAACGTCCAAGATTTCCTACCAGCCTTCGCCTGCGAGCTGTCATATAACTCTAGATTTGGACATTTCTTAAAAGGGATTTATTTGCAAAGCCCACTACACTGTAATAGGCCTTAAGCTGTTTCTGTCTAGGCTTTAAATCCTCCGTAGTTTATGCATTATTGACCCAATCGACGGCGATGGGGGCCGCGGACCCTCAACAACCCGCTGTGTCAATCCAGCCGCTAGGAAGCCTGCAATTCTCCTCTGCTGCAACATGAAATGAGAGGGGAGCCCTGGAGATTTGCGTAGAGAGAAACCATGCAGATGTATCAAGCTGGCTTGTGCTGTGTCCCATTGCTGCTCCACCTTCTCCTTCTCCTTCTCCTTCTCCTTCTCCTTCTCCTTCTCCTTCTCCTTCTCCTTCTCCTTCTCCTTCTTCTCCTTCTTCTTTGGCAATCACTCGTACCTGAGTAAGATTGTCTTCCATAAACATGGTTTTAACAATGAGTCCATGAGTGACTGTGGAGGCCAATTCTGGATCCACACATCCTTCCACAGTGGGAACATTGGTTTCCAGGAGGGAGTTGATTACAGAGAGGGTTTGCTAAGCATGCCTTCCTCTTAGCACGTTTCTCCCTTGGGTCCTGAGTTCGAGTGTCTTCAAAGCCCATGACACCTTTGGTAGAGGCTGTTCTCCAACTGGAGCGCTCGCAGGCCAGTGTTTTCCAGTTGTTGGTGTTTATACTACATTTTTAAAGATTTGCCTAGAGAGAGTCTTTAAACCTCTTTGGTTGACTACCAGCACAACGCTTTCCATTTTTAAGTTGGGAATAGAGTAGTTGCATTGGAAGACGATCATCAGGCATGCGCACAACATGACCAGTCCAACAAAGTTGATGATGAAGAATCATTGCTTCGACACTTTGCTTCTTCCAGTACGCTGGCATTAGTTCACCTGTCTTCCCAAGCGATATGTATTTTTTTCCAGCCACCTAACTCAATATCGTCTGCTTTGGCCGCCAGCAGCAATTCATAGCTCTCAGGCAGAGGAAGCTTATGGGTTTCCCTTGAGGGCATTTGGCCACTGGTTGAAAAAGATGCTGGATCTAACAGACTCTTCTTCTCTTCCTATGGTGAAACTTGCCTGCCTCTTTTCACCCCAGCCAGGTGAAAGACAGGAGAGGAGTGCATCTTAGCTGGAAGATGGAGATGGCTTTGCTTGCTTGTTTATTACATTTCTACACCACCCTTAGGGGCAGGTAGGGCTTGTCCACTGGGAAGGTAGCCCATCTAGGAGAAGGAAAACTCTGGTCCTAAACCTCTGCTGCCTTCTGGCTATGTGCATTCGTGAGAAAGGCTTCAGGAGTAAACCCCGAGGAAAAGTCCATACCTGCTGCCTTGCAGGACATCTTTGGGAGAAGAAAGGGCACAGGAGTAAACCATACACTCAGCCAATTGGGTTTCCAATAAATATTGCTGCAGACATTTCTGAGATCATGATCTTTCCAATGAGCGGTTTGTTAATTGCCTTACTTTAAAAGTTGCCAGGATCCTATGCCCTTTTAAAATGTGATTTTCTCAGGTGGGAGGCTGTTGGGTTGTTTTTATTTCATGTACTGTATTTTTCGCTCCACAAGACACACTTTTTTCTTCCTAAAAAGTAAGGGGAAATGTCTGTATGTCTTATGGAGCGAATACGTGGTCCCTGGAGCTGAATTGCCCAGGGGCAAAAAGCAGATCATGCTTTTTTGGGGGGGGGAGAGGGAAGTGGGTGTTGAAACAAAGCCGCTGATCGGCAACCGATTGGGAGGGAGATAAGGGACGCTAGCAAAAAAGGAGGCTGCCTGGGCTTTAAATCCAGAGGGGGGAGGTAAAGACAGCAAACTTGCAAGGCGAGGAGACAGGAAGACAAAATCAAAGAGGAGAGAAATTAGAAGAAAAGGAGGAGCAAAAAACTGCTCCAGATAAGGAAAAGACACTAAGGCAAATGAGGGAAGGGAGTGTTGAAAGGAAGCAGCTGATTGGTGGAATCGGGAAGACACAGATTTTAGTTTAATGTTTTTGGCATTAAATATTGGCCACCACTTTATTGATTACAGCATGTGAGTGGTTGCTTAGGCATTGGTTCCAGACTACATGAACCTGCATGGTGGCAGGAACAGGACTGACACTGGGCATCACCATACGTCCTGGGGGAAAGCATCCTGGGGGAGCGAGAACTCCTTCGATCTCACATCTCACCCCAGATGCTCCCAGGGGCTCTGGTGTGGCCCTTGCCCCTTGACAGGGTTTGGACAAAAGCAAGGCGAGCCCCTGGATTCCTTTAACGGAATTCTGTAGCAGTAGCAATGGAGGGGCAGGCACAGCCAACCACGTCCCCTCCCCAAAACATTGAACCAAATGCCTAACCACCAACCTTACAAAATTGCGACGATTTGCTACACGGTAGGCAAAAACCAAGGGGCAACAGCCACTCTGCCAAATGGCGAAATTCCTACTTGGCCCCTGCTACAAAACAGACGACCCCTAGACAGGCATAGCAAGGCCAAAAGAAAAACCCTAAATATAGGGAGAGGAGGGCTGGTGATCCTCTGCACGTCGCAAGAAAGTGAAACTCTCCAGCAACGTGCAGCAGCTTAAGTAGCCCCTCAGCAGCCAATGGCCAACCCAACTGACCAAATTTCTGCCCCAACAACAGAGGGGCAACCAATGGGGCGTTGTGACCATCCAAAACGGTCCCGCCCCACAACAGGGAGGCAGTTTCTGGTGATCTCACCGCAACACGTGCCCTCCATGATGGAGGACCTGACTTGTGATTTTATATTTCAATTTTATTCTGTGAACCACCCTCCGGGGTTGCAGCGCTCATCTCACTTTACTGGCCGAGGGAGCCGGCGTACAGCTTCCGGGTCATGTGGCCAGCAGGACTAAGCCACTTCTGGCAAACCAGAGCAGCACACGGAAACGCCGTTTACCTTCCCGCCAGAGCGGTACCTATTTATCTACTTGCACTTTGATGTGCTTTTGAACTGCTAGGTTGGCAGGAGCAGGGACCGAGCAACGGGAGCTCACCCCGTCGCGGGGATTCGAACCGCTGACCTTACGAACGGCAAGCCCTAGGCTCTGTGGTTTAACCCACAGCGCCACCCGCGCCCCCATTTATATATATAGGATGCCCATAAATTACCATATAGCATATATTCAAGACACACACACACAAAAAAAACCAGCGACAATTTGTTGTCAACAAAGGACAGCTGGCCATACAAAGGGCCCCATTACCTTCAGTAGCTTAGGGCCTCATCAAACCTAAATCTGGCCCTGCTTATGTCCCATAAGAAAAGGAAGGGAAAGTTAACAACCTGGGCAACCTGAGGTCTAGCACCTTCTTTGTAATGCAATCCCATCTATAGAGACTCAAGATCTAGGAAAGCAGATCTGGCCTCTCCTTTTTAGAAAACCAGGAGACACCAATCCTTTCGCAGACGGCTTCCTCCCATATGTGGATGTCCAGATGCGGTGAAAACTGGCCTGCCGCTTCTTGCGGGTTTCAGGGTGGTTCCGTGATGCATTTTTGGTTCTCCTTGCTAAAACAAATGGATGGATTTTATGTTGGGGGTTTTTTTTTGTTGTGTTGCATTTTCGGCCGGCTGCTTTGAGGGCACCATGGGGAAATTTTAATTAATAGCCATAATACCCAGCCTGGCAGGGGACGAGCCGGGGGAGGAGGAGATCATTGTCTTGCCTGGGCTGCTAACTCGCCGTGCCGAAGGGAGAAGATGCCTATTCATTTGACGGCCCGATTGATGCTCCGCGTCGGATAAAACGGGGCAAAAGCCGTGTTGGAATCCGTTCTGCTTCGGACATCCTTGTTGGGCCTGGGCTTTCAGGGCGTGCCGTTTGGTTTCTTGGTTGTCATCCCTGGATGAGGCCGGTCTCCCTCAGCAAACACCCCCCCCCTAATGCAAGCCAGGATGCCGGCCATTCCCTTGTGTGAGGACCAAATGCCACCTGCCACTCCGTTGACTTTCTAACTCAAGATCTGCCTTCGAATACCGCAGGCGGACGGCATTCCAAACTCCTTTCTTGTCGCAGTTGGGGGTGCCGTGGTTTCACCCCCCCTTTTCCCTTTTCTTTTTTTTGGGGGGGGAGAGAAAAAGGTTCAGGAGAATGAAAGCAGCCCCTGGCTCCGTCCTCCTGCCCTGCTCCCCCCTCCCCAAAATCTCGGTTGCACTTTGTCAAAACGAGGTAACTGCTAGTTAAGTAAAATTCCCTAGATCAAAGGGGGATTAATCACCAACTGAATCCTCGCTGAATAAACCTGTCATTCAAGAAAATTATTTCCAGTGAACTTAGCAGAGGATTGGGGGGTATTTGCATAACAGGGACCATACAGGCTTCAGCCAGGTTAAAAGGTTCCGAATTCTGCCGGCCTCCCCAAGGTCTCTGCCCCCCCCAACCTTTCACTAGCCCTGAACAATAGGTCCCCCTCCTAATCTGATAATACAGCTCACTATCTAAATGATGTCAGGACAGCCAAGTATTGCAAAGTTTGGATGAGGGATGGATCAATTTCAGTAACTCCCAAATCTGATTTGTTGGAATTTAAGATGTAATCCTTAAAAAAAGACGGAGAAAACCCTTTAAACCCCCCCAAAAGGCTGTTTATTAACATCCCCCTCCTTTCTCTTCTCTTTCTTTTCCACCTCCTTTTTGACCTTTCCCCTCTTGGAAAAGCCTGTTCTGAGTGTCTGCTGTCTCCCTTCCGTTCCGCCACGGTCATATTCAAAACCATATATATATATATATTTAGTGGTTATCCATTCAAGGCAGGAAGTTAAGCCTAAATATTCTTTGTGGAGGTAAAGGGGGGGAGCTGTGAGCCAGTGTTATAGCCCTCCTCAGAGTAGACTCATGGAAGTTAATGGGCATGACTGACTCAGGTTAGCTATGAGCAGGACTTGCAAAATTGAATATAACGCATCATTTTACATTCTTTTAATCTTTTTCTTGCTAGGTCTTATTTCCTTACATGTCATCATTTAAAGTTTCTGACCAATTTTTTTTTTTTGATTGATTTCGCGATATAGCCAATTTCCATAGTTTTAAATACCCCAAAACTGAAAAACAAGTCTGCACTTTTGAAAACCGCCCTGTAATAATCAATATTATTTTAGATTTTAAGATGAACAACTTTGTTTCATTAATTTTTTCTATGGATTGTAGGAAAGTTGTACCCAGTGGCCATTTTCCCCCCACGATGTCCAAAAAACGTAAAATTTTGTTACAAGACATAAGAGATCCATAAATTTTTATTCTTTATTGAGAAAGAGCATGTCTTTGCAATAATTTTCATCATCAAAAACTTTTGATTCCATTGTGCCCTCACGCTGAAAATTTAGGTTTCCTAAACCTAGCTTTTCCACCAAAAAAACCTACATTTATACATTTTTAAAGGCATTTATAAAATCTTTTGAGTGCTGGTGTATTTTTTCCTGAAACCCTCATCATGTTATTGAGCTCTGTGTAAAATTTCAAAGAGATCTGATCATTGGTTATGGAGGAAAAATAATCAAATGCACACAAGGACGAGGATCTCAAGAGGGACAGAAACACAGATTTCACGAAACTTTGAAGTGCTATAATATTAAAACCGTTTGAGATAGAGGGGAAAAATTTTAGGGGGTTTCTTTCAACCATAAAGGACGGGTGTACACCAAGTTTCATCAAAATCCGAGACGGTGGGTGGCGAAACCCTTGTTATTTGCGTTGATCTGTTGTGGAATGACTTGTGGACAAACAACTTTAAAGCGGGTGACTGCAGTCCAGCCCAGTGAGGACTGAATATGCTCAGTGGGCCGAGAATATGGACCAACTGTTGGGGTGGGGAGTTGGGTAGAGGAGTCAACAGAAGGAACAGGAAGGAAGAGAAATGCAATAGAGTATTGTGGAACAGGGCTTGACTGACTAATTGGGAAAGTGAACAGGGACCACCCTGCACTGCAGTGTTCTATTTCAAGTCCTACTGGCCTATCTGTAAGCTATATTTTCATAGAAGCACAGAAATGTAGAGTTGGAATGTACCCCAAGGGTCATCTGGTCTGTCAGTCAGAGTCAGTTTTACTGCACATAGCCAAAGGCTGCCGCAATGTACACAGAATCATTCAACAATCAAAAGAAAATATGCTGGATTAATACATAAAACTTAAAACATTTATATTATCAAGACATTACCTACTCGGTCCAGTATACCTGAAGGAGCATCTCCACCTCCATCATTCTGCCCGGACACTGAGGTCCAGCGACGAGGGCCTTCTGGTGGTTCCCTCGCTGCGAGAAGCCAAGTTACAGAGAACCAGGCAGAGGGCCTTCTCGGTGGTGGCACCCGCCCTGTGGAATGCTCTCCTACCAGATGTCAAAGAGAAAAATAACTACCAAACTTTTAGAAGACATCTAAAGGCAGCCCTGTTTAGGGAAGCTTTTAATGTTTAATAGGTTATTGTATTTTAGTGTTTTGTTGGAAGCCGCCCAGAGTGGTTGGGGAAACCCAGCCAGATGGGCGGGGTATAAATAATAAATTATTATTATTATTATTATTAAACAGAGCTATAAAAGTACAGTGGACGCTCGGGTTGCGAACGTGATCCGTGCGCGATGCACGTTTGCAACCTGCAGCATTCACAACCCACATCTGCGCACACGCGGGTTGCGAATTTGCTGCCATGGAGTGAGGTGGAGTCTCCTTCTTTGGAGGTCTTTAAGCAGAAGCTTGACAACCATATGTCAGGAATGCTCTGATGGTGTTTCCTGCTTGGCAGGGGGTTGGACTCGATGGCCCTTGTGGTCTCTTCCAACTCTATGATTCTGTGATTCTATGATTTAGCACTTCTGCGAGTGCACGACTGCCTAAACCCGGAAGTAACCTGAAAAAACACAACCTGAAGCGTCTGTAACCCAAGGTATGATTGTACTTCAATACAGTGGTTCCTCGGGTTACAAACGCTTCAGGTTACAGACGCTTCAGGTTACAGACTCCACTAACCCAGAAATAGTACCTTGGTTTAAGAACTTTGCTTCAGGATGAGAACAGAAATCACGCAGCCGTGGCGCGGCGGTAGCAGGAGGCCGCATTAGCTTAAGTGGTACCTCAGGTTAAGAACAGTTTCAGGTTAAGAACGGACCTCCGGAACGAATTAAGTTCTTAACCCGAGGTACCACTGTACTTCTGTTGATGCAGCCTAGAATAACACTAGCTTTTTTTGCTGCTGCATCACACTGTGATAGTGAGATAGTGCCATGGGGTGGGGAAATTACTTCATGCAAAAACTTTGTTTTATCGGTTGCTGTTTTTGGCAAATGATTCTCAGTCATCAGCACGTAAGGTATAAGAAGTGTGAAGAGTACTAAACTGTGCTAGACCTTTGTTTTGGTGCCAGAGGCAGAAAATTCAAACTGCATCCTTCCATACGTTAATCAATATTACTTATTTATTTATGGCATTTCTCTGGGTGGTGAACTGAAGAACCTCACTTTCAGGTGTAATACATAAATACTACTAAAATTCAGCAATACAAAGTACAAATCTCTTATTTTTTTATTCCTTCCTTCCTTCCTTCCTTCCTTCCTTCCTTCCTTCCTTCCTTC
>JAXCMG010000059.1:5853382-5864355 GCA_034642415.1 Podarcis siculus
TTCCTTCCTTCCTTCCTTCCTTCCTTCCTTCCTTCCTTCCTTCCTTCCTTTTCTTTCTTGGTACAAATCCCTTATAAAACACATAATGCCAGAGAAAAATCAGGAATCCTTGACAGGTGGCCCTCCAACCTCTGGTTAAAAACCTCCAAGGAAGAAGAGCCCACAACCTCCCATCGGAGTCTGTTCCACTGCCAAACAGCTCTTACTGTCAGAAAGTTCTTCCTGATGTTTAGTTGGAATCCCCTTTCTTGCAACTTGAAGCCATGGGTTCGAGTCCTACCCTCCAGAGCAGGAGAAAACAAGCATGCTCCATCTTCCATGTGATCTTTGAAGACTATCATATCTCCTCTCAGTCTCCTCTTTACCAGGCTAAACATACCCAGCTCCTTCAACTTCTCCTCATCAGGCTTGGTTTCCAGATCAACCACCTCTGCACACCTTCCAGCTTGCCAGTGTCCTCCTTCAGCTGTGGTGCCCAGAACTGGACGCAGGAATGCCCCTTCCCTAAAAGATTAGCTAAGGCCATGGGTAGGCAAACTAAGGCCCAGAGGACGGATGTGGCCCAACCGCCTTTTAAATCCAGCATGCAGACAATCTGGGAATCAGTGTGTTTTTACATGAGTAGAATGTGTCCTTTCATTTAAAATGCATCTCTGGGTTATTTATGGGGCATAGGAATTCGTTCATTTTATTTCCCCCCTAAAATATAGTCTCCCCCCCCAAGGTCTGAGGGACAGTGGACTAGCCCCCTGCTGAAAAAAATTGCTGACCCCTGATATATAATGTCTGTGGCAGCAACTCTGTTCTGAAGCCTCCTAGGACTGGCAGTTTATAATATATAACATGGGTAGGCAAACTAAGGCCCGGGGGCCGGATTCGGTCTGGGAATCAGTGTGCTTTTACATGAGTAGAATGTGCCCTTTTATTTAAAATGCATCTCTGTGTTATTTGTGGGGCCTGCCTGGTGTTTTTACATGAGTAGAATGTGTGCTTTTATTGAAAATGAATCTCTGGGTTATTTGTGGGGCATAGGAATTCGTTCATTTTACCCCCCCCCCAAAAAATATAGTCTGTCTCCCCCACAAGGTCTGAGGGACAGTGGACCGGCCGCCTGCTGAAAAAGTTTGCTGACCTCTGCTCTGGATGGTCTGCGACTGTTGCTGCTCTTTCACAGTCAAAAGCAGGTTAAAACCCAACAGGTGCAGCTGATTCACCGCCAGCAATTTGCTAACGCTCTCCCTGTTTCCCTTGCCCTCTGTTTTATCCTTGCAGCAAGCCAATGAAGTGGTTTAGGCTGAGAGAAAGAGAGTGCCTGGGTCAAGTTCTCCCACTTAACTTCATGGAGGGATACGTTATCTAGGGCCGTAGCTCAGCGGCAGAGCATCTTCCGAATGCAGAAATTCCCTGGTCCAGTCCCTGGAATTTCAAGGGAGAATTGGGAGCTGGATGCAGCAGGGCTTCTATAGGAGAGGAGAGCCCCTGCACTCAAATCTTGCTTCTGCGGGTTTCCAAGAGGCATTTGGTTGACCGCTCTGAGAACAAGGATGCTGGACTAGATGGGCCATTGGCCTGATCCAGCAGCCTCTTCTGAATATCCCCTGCCTGGAACACGGGAGAGCAGCTGCCAGTCAGAGAAGGCAACACTGATCAAATGAGGTTTCGCCTGGTATGAGGCAGCTATTTCAACTCCTATTGGGAAAGGTCTGTTATTCAGGGGGTGGAGCCAGGGGCGAAGGAAGGCGTCGTGACACCCAGGGTGGGCGTCGCTACGTAGGGCGCATGTGCGGCATCGCTACGTATGATGCATGCGCCGTATGTAGCGACGCCACACATGCGCTATATAGCAGTTTGCCACTAGTGCCGCTCTAGCGATGTACGAACGGTGCCGGGATCCCTCTGTCGCCACTACAGCTGCGAACGGCTGAGCCTCCATTCGTGGCTGCAGCCACGAGCAGAGGATCCCGGCACCATCCGTACGGTGCTGGAGCGGCTCTGGTGGCAAACTGCTACACAGCGCATGTGCGGTGTCGCTACATACAGTGCATGCATGCAATGTCACACATGTGCTATACTTAGCGGTTTGCCGCCAACACCAGTGTGGTGTAGTGGTTAAGAGCGGTGGACTCGTAATCTGGTGAACTGGGTTCGCTTCCCCGCTCCTCCACATGCAGCTGCTGGGTGACCTTGGGCCAGTCACACTTCTCTGAAGTCTCTCAGCCCCACTCACCTCACAGAGTGTTTGTTGTGGGGGAGGAAGGGAAAGGAGAATGTTAGCTGCTTTGAGACTCCTTAGGGTAGTGATAAAGTGGGATATCAAATCCAAACACTGGTGATCTTTGCTTCTTCCAGTACACCGGCATTAGTTCGCCTATCTTCCCAAGTGATGTGTAAATTTTTTCGGAGACACCGTTGATGGAATCTTTTGAGGAGTTAGAGATGGCGTTTATAAGTGGTCTATGTTTCACAAGCATATAGTAAGGTTGGTAGTACAATAGCTTTGTTAACAAGCATTTTGGTTTCGCTGCGAATGTCCCAGTCCTCAAACACTCTGCACTTCAGTCAGAAGAAGTGGATGGCATGAAGAGGCCAAAAGCTTCTGAAAGTAGCAAGTCTAGTCCAGTATGTGCATTAAGTGGTAACAGTTCATGGTTGCTGCCCACAGGCATTGGGATTTCCCGAAGGCTTTCTAGAATTTGTGTTGATCCCTTGGCTTCTCCTGGTAGGGCTGGGAATGCCCCCTGCCTGGACTCCTCCTGGAGAGCCTCTGCCAGTCAGTGTAGACTGAGCTTGGTGGATTACCGTATTTTTCGCTCTATAGGACGCACTTTTTCCCCTCCAAAAATTAAGGGGAAATGTGTGTGCGTCCTATAGAGCGAATGCAGGCACAAAGCCAGAACAGGGAGACGGAGCGCTGCGCAGCGCTCCGTCTCACTGTTCTAGCTTGGGGGTGGCTGCGCAAAGCCTCCGCAGGGCAGCGGGGTGAAGGCACCCCGCTGCTCTGCACAGGCTTCAAAGGCTGTGCTCCGGGGGCTTCAGGCAATTATCTGCAAGCTTTCGGAGCACAGCAGGAGTTCCTGCTGCGCTCCAAAGGCTTGCGGATAGCCGCCTGAAGCCTGGAGAGCGAGAGGGGTCTGTGCACACCGATGCCTCTTGCTCTCCAGGCTTCACTTCACTGGAGAGGCGCTGCGCAGTTTACCCTCTCTGTGCAGCGCCCCTTCAGTGAAACGGGAGGAGAAATGGAAGGGGCTTCTCCTGCCACTTCACTGAAGGGTCGCTGAGCAGAGAGGGGGAGATTCCCCCCCCCCCCCGTTCTCCCCCTCCTATGGTCTGATGCGTCCTATGGTCCGGTGCGTCCTATAGAGCGAAAAATACGGTAATTGGTCTTAGGATAAAGTAGCTTCCTTCAAGGGGAAAGCTGTGGTTGGGCACCTGCCCAGCATGCAAACATCCCAGGTGCAATCCCGAGAATCTCCAGGTAGGGCTAGAAGTGCTGCTGCCAGTCAGTGTAGTGAATACTGAGCTAGATGGAACAATGGTCTGAATCAGGGTAAGGGAAGCATCCTGGCTTCTTTGCCATCTTTCCATTCTCATGGGTTTCATCCTTCCAAATGTGTCTGGGGGAGATCATAAAAGGTGCTTGGGTGTGGGTCTATTGCGGCCACAGAAAGGCATTCTTATTTTTTTATCGGGTCCCCCCCAATGTATTAGATAAGTGTTTTGGATTGTAAATGTTTTGTGCATTCTGCATTTTTTTCAAAAATTTTCTGTAAGTCGCTTAAAGATGCTTTGTAAAAAGCAGCGAACAAATGTAATCATCGATATAACGATGACAGAATACAGTGGTACCTCGGGTTAAGTACTTAATTCGTTCCAGAGGTCCGTTTTTAACCTGAAACTATTCTTAACCTGAAGCACCACTTTAGCTAATGGGGTCTCCTGCTGCCACCGCGCCGCCAGAGCATGATATCTGTTCTCATCCTGAAGCAAAGTTCTTAACCCGAGGTACTATTTCTGGGTTAGCCGAGTCTGTAACCTGAAGCATATGTAACCTGAAGCATATGTAACCTGAGGTACCACTCTACTTAACCTGAGGTACCACTGTATGCTCTTTGCAGGAAGGGCGGGATATAAATGCGATACTAAAATTAAAAGCTAACGGTGCAGTTCTATACACGTCTACACAGTAAGCCCTGATGAAGGCAGAGGGATTTTGTCCCAGGTAGGATTGCAGGCTAGTTAACTTTCTCCCTTTGGCAAGCTCCTTTTGAGACACTGCAAGCCGAAAGCAGAACAGCAGCATGTGGACAGCTACCCCCCAAATCTTAAATAAGCATCTGCATTGCCCAAAACAAATCTGGAAATTGAACTCAAGTGAATTTTATGCATTTGGATTCTGGCTGCACATTCTGTAAAAGGTTGTTTTTTTACTAAACCCAGAGCATCCATTTAAGAAGCCTGGCTATTTCCACAATTCCTTACTTCCAACCGTTCAGTTTGGCCACCTGTGTTGCTTCCAGTTCCAGAAACGGCTGCCAGCGTTATCTAAAAACCTTATGTATTTTGCTAGCCATTTCAAAGCAGACATTCAGAGATTTGGCGGGGGGGGGGATTAATGACTAATAATTTGCATTTTTGCAAAACTACTGCTCCTTGGGTTAAGGAACCGAAAGAAGTTATGCTAAACTGGAAGAAGAGACTATACATTCCTAAACTGGTAAAAATGTGAATTCCGATTGGCGGCTTTCACTGTTGGGTTGATGACAAGCCTTCGCCGTTGGTGTCCGACTTCAAGAACGTCCCACTTCCTTCATCTTTTGGCTGTCTGGAACCATGCTAGGCTATGTGGCAGGTGTCTGATTCCCTCATCGTAATTTTTGACACTAAACGGAATTTGCCCATTGCTGTCTCTAGAAGATGGCTCAGGCTCCCTTATGCTAGCAGTTCATATTCACCACCAACGCAGTGTGTGTGTATCTGTGCAAAGAATGGCTATCAAAGAAAATGAATAAAATCCATATTGAGATAATTTTTTAGAAAATGATTGAAGTTTTAACCCAAGAAAGGACTCTTACGAGTTTCTTATAGCTTAGAATAAGAACGTGTCAATCACGATTTAGCTTCTGGAATTGGAATCTCTTTGAAATGCAGCTGTTTCTTCTTTAATTGTGGCAGCAGACTCGGAAGAAAAGAAAGGTCCAGCCTTCAAGATGAGTCAGGAATACAAAATAGCTCCGGATTAGTTGGGGAGTTCAAAGGTCCC
This sequence comes from Podarcis siculus, assembly GCA_034642415.1. Lineage (NCBI taxonomy): Eukaryota > Metazoa > Chordata > Lepidosauria > Squamata > Lacertidae > Podarcis > Podarcis siculus. The sequence goes on from JAXCMG010000059.1 coordinate 5,858,643, forward strand.
TAATTACACTAAGGAGTTCCCAGACACAGAGAAAACATTAAACAGGTCACCTACCAAATGGGAAACAGACTTTTGTCTTCCACCCCAACCCCCCCTTCCTTTTTTTGTTTTGTGAAAGAAATTATCTTGAAAAGATAGGTTTCTAGACAGAATCAAAAGCAGCGCTGGGATGTCCAGCTGATCTCCTAGGAATGCACACAGGGGTGCTGCCTTTGTCCTGCGACGGGAGGAGAGTTTACCGCAGAGAGCAATGGACTTTCCCCTCCCGATAGGCGTCTCAGTCTGCTTGGCGCCGACCGACAGGGAGTCTCCTTCTTCCTCCTGCGCACCCCTGATTCCTTCTCCCGGGGAATCAGCTGCTCATTCCCAGACTTCTTTCGCCTCTGCATTACTTCGGCCAATTGCTTTCAAAGCCAGTGCGGCAAAGCTGAGGAAGGGCGTTGGAGCCAAGAGACGGGGAAGATTTGTAGCTTGGTGGCCGGGCACCTGCTCGGCTTGTAGAAGGTCCAAGGTTCAGTCTCTGGGTAGGGGTGGGAGAGAAGCATGCCTTGCATCCGGGATAGCCACTGCCAGCCAGCACAGGCAATATTGCGCTAGGTGGACTAAGGGTTTGACTCAGTAGAAGGCAGCTTCCTATGACAGCACCTGGAACAGAATGATACATCGGCCACCTGCAGTGGCCCAGTCCAGGAGCCATTTAGCAACTGATCTGCACCTTGTAAAGCGGAACCTTGGTTTTCGAGCGTCTCGGAAGCCAAACAATTTGGAACCCGAATGCTGGAAACCCGGAAGTAATTACTTCCGTTTTCAAATGCGCCTTGGAAGTCGAACAGCTTCCAAGGTGCATTTTTCTCTCCACCCCCCCGAATTTGCAGCCACCCCATTGATCCTTAGTTTTCGAACATTGAACGGTCTTCCGGAATGGAATACATTCGAAAACTTGGCTCCACTGTATGTGGAGAAAGTGGGTCAACTCCAATGGAGTTAAATGATGGATGATTCGGGATAGATAGCAGAAAGTCCTTCTTTACAGAACTCTCTCCCCCAGAAGGCAGTGAGGCCAGGCTCTTCTGTCCTCATGTGCGTACACAGTGTTATACACACATATTCTAACTACCAAGAAGCAAACTAATGTCTGCATACAGGTGGTATCTCCTAGATGGTATCTTTGAGAAACAGGGGGTTTTAATTTCAGCACACCCTGGCTGTCCTTTCAGAAGTTTTGCCAGGCAGTCTTTTTTTGGCCGAGCATCATGGCTTGCGCTAATCAATCTCCTCTTTATGATGCTGAACCAGCCGTCAGATTGGTATCTCAACCTGAGCAGTTTTTCAAATTATGGTTTTTGAAACTTCTCCCCATACACAATCACTGATCTTATTTATCACACAGCAACACAGTTAAACAAAAGCCAGGCCATTGTGCCTGGTGATGAAAGGTGCTGTTTGTCTCTCCTTTTGTGCTACTCTCCAGGGTCCCAAAATTTCCCCCCACCTTTCACAATTTTGCCCATTTATCCCTACAGCCTGCTGAAACCGTTTCCTGTATCCCTGAAGATACCAGTGAATAATTTTTTTAAATGCAGAATTAGCATGCAGCTTTTGTGACTTCTCTGTCCCACTAAATTTGGAATAGTTTGTTCTTCTGCTTGCTGGGTTTACAGTCATACCTCAGGTTATAGACGCTTCAGGTTGCCTTTTTTTGGGTTGCGGACTGCTGAAACCCGGAAGTACAGAAACGGGTTATTGGCGGTCGCACATGCGCAGAAGTGCTAAATTGCGCTTTGTGGGTGCGCAGACACGCCGAATCACAACCTGCATCCCGCACGGATCATGTTCACAACCTGAGCGTTCACTGTATATGGAAAAGGAGCTTGGAAGCTGTTAAAGGTGGTCAGAATGTTTTTCAGCAGAATCTGACAATCTATGGCCCTTTAAATGGGGGAGCGGGGGCAACTGTTTCTCATTATGTTATGTATTTTCTGTTTTTATGCTGTAAGCTGCACTGTGACCTTTGAGAAAGGATTTCACCCCTTATCAACTTGCACCGACTAATGTAATAGGCTTGTAGTGTTACCTTTAGGCTTGCAGATTTAAAGATCCATTTCAAGAAGCACGAATTGAGTCGTGAATCAAATACTTTGCTCTGCCTTTCCTAATGGATGAACAGCCCTGGAAGGAAGGCCAGCTCTAGAATTCCAGTGGTACAGTTGCTCAGTGGTGAGTGAAAGGCACTCTGCACATGCACAGAGTTACTTTAAAAACATTATTACTTCATACGGGTTTCTTTACAAATGGGCTTGGCCAAAGAGGAGAGATGGTTCTGCTCAACAGGAGGTTAAAAAGGCTATGACACTAAGGTCCACAGCACCTGCAAGAGTCTGCCCCCCCCCCAATTAAGATCCTACTTCATAACATTCCTATATCTAGATTTCTAGAAAGGCAGGAGGACCAGTTGCAGACCATTGAGGATGTGTTGGTGGTGAAAGAAAGCCTACAATGTCACTGGCTACAGCTAGCTACGAAAGGGGTGTGTGGGCTCACAAAACAATAAACAACGTTTAAGCGAAATAAGGATTTTGTTGTTTCCCCCCCAAACACGGTCTTAAATAACGAACAGATCAGTTAAAACATTTCAGTACTTTTTTCCCATTTCAAGTACAAAATTGAGGGGAAATTAGAAAAGTAAAGTTCTATACACTACAGGTGCCGGGGCTTTGGAATTCCAGATGTAGTAATCTGAAGAAAGCAATTCTCGAGCTGAAATTAAAATAAACACACACACACACACACGGAGAGAGAGAGAGAGAGAAAGAGAGAGAGAAAGAGAGAGAGAGAAATAAGCTACTATACAATATCTCAAAACACACAAAAGCACAAATGATTAAAATACATTTGAGCTTGTAATTTCATAATTTTTAAAAAAACATGTTTATACTAGACATAATAAAAGCTACATTTTGGAGCATGTTGGCAGAAATATGCTGATGGCACACAGCTCTATTTCTCCTTCACATCTGCAGGTGAGGTAGTGGAAGCGCTGGACCGATGTCTTGCCTCGGTAATGGACTGGATGAGAGCCAACAAACTGAAGCTCAGTCCAGGTAAGACTGCGGCTCTGTTGGTGGGCAGTTCCCTAGACCAGATGGGTGGCAGGTGCCCAATTCAAAGTGCTGGCTTTGTCCTATAAAGCCTTAAATGGCTCAGGACCGTAATACCTAAGGACTGCCTCTCCCCAGATGAACTAACCCAGACCCTGCAATCAACATCTGAGGCCCTTCTTCGTGTGGCCCCTCCTTGAAAGATCCAGAGGGTGGCAACACAAGAACGGGGCCTTCTCTGCAGTGGCTCCCTGCTTGTGAAATGCTCTCCCCAGGGAGGTTTGACTGGCACCTTCATTACATATCTTTAAGCGATGGGCAAAAACCTTCCTTTTCTAATTAAATCTATGGCCTTTTAAACTGTGTGTGTGTGTTATTGTTTCTGTTGCATTTTTGTGTTTTTATACGGCAAACTGCACTGTGATCATCGCATGACGGGTGGTGTAGAAATTTAATAATGATAAATTCTGCAGAAGGTAATTTTGAAATGGAGGCTCCAAGGCAAGCTCACCTATTTACACCTTGCTAAAGGTGTCCTTCTGTTTTAACGTAAAACCAGCGGCAGATGTGACCCTGCTCACCTGTGCTGATCTTTGGTTTTCCTGAGGAAAAGACCTGGATGGAATGCTGGTCTGTGTAACATCCGGTCAGCGTGAAATCCAGGATTCTAAAATAAAGCTAAGCGCAGCCAAACAGAGAACAGTAAGATGTACAGATCCTCATTTCTGCTCAAACACCTCCTTGTCCAAAATAGACTTGGTAGAATATACCGTATTTTTCTGTCTATATGATGCCCCCATGTATAAGACCCCCCCCCTATTTTTGGGCACTCCATTTTAAGAAAATGAGGGGAGATGGCCCAAAGTTGTTGAGCTTCTCCCCCCACGCAGCTGCGGGCAGGAAACACTCCCTAGATCATTTCCTGCGCACAGCGACATCGGAGGAAGTTGCACTCCCAACCAGCTGGCTGGCGCGCTGCTTCTCCCCCTCCCCATGCCACTATCCGTGTATTGGACAACCCTAGTTTTTTGACATGATTTTTGAGTCAAAAAACCTCGTCTAATACACGGGAAAATACGGTGTATCTAATCTTTGCACGGGGACGCGGGTGGCGCTGTGGGTTGAACCACAGAGCCTAGGATTTGCCAATCAGAAGGTCGGCGGTTCGAATCCCCGCGGCGGGGTGAGCTCCCGTTGCTCCGTCCCTGCTCCTGCCCACCTAGCAGTTCAAAAGCACGTCAAAGTGCAAATAGATAAATAGGTACCACTCGAGCGGGAAGGTAAACGGCGTTTCCGTGCACTGCTCTGGTTCGCCAGAAGCGGCTTACTCATGCTGGCCACATGACCCGGAAGCTGTATGCCGGCTCCCTCAGCCAATAAAGCAAAATGAGCACCACAACGCCAGAGTCGGTCACGAATGGACCTAATGGTCAGGGGTCCCTTTACCTTTACTTAATCTTTGCACAAGGGGGTTACTTCCTACAGCTAGTGAAGGCTCTCACACCCCTTGAACTGTTTTGGTATTCCTGCACATAAGTGAGTAGAATTGGATGACAGGAACGGAAAATGCCCATGTCCCTCTTGTTTCCTAACATCCTCCCATATCCAGGTTGAAGGCCCTTACAAAGTTTCCTGATGAAAACAGTGCCCAAGTCCATCCATTTTTTGGGGGGAGGAGTGTGCGACGACACCCAACTGCACAATTAAGACCCAGCTTCCCTTGAAGCTGATGACTTACTTTGATGTAAGTGGTGTTTCCAGTGCACACAGGGTCAATCTGCTGCTCCTGATTCAAGGCGCCAAAAGCGACAGTCCCAGAAAGGGAAATTTCCAATGACTTGGGGAATTTTTGTCCTTTGAAAGAAAAAGAAAGGTTTCAGAGTCGTAACAATAGCAATAGCATTTATGTAAGACTTCTAAGAAGGGACACGGGTGGCGCTGTGGGTTAAACCACAGAGCCTAGGACTTGCCAATCAGAAGGTCGACGGTTCTAATCCCTGCAATGGGGTGAGCTTCTGTTACTTGGTCCCTGCTCCTGCCAACCTAGCAGTTCGAAAGCATGTCAAAGAGCAAGTAGATAAATAGGTACCGCTCCAGTGGGAAGGTAAACGGCGTTTCCGTGCGCTGCTCTGGTTCGCCAGAAATGGCTTTGTCATGCTGGCCACATGACCCGGAAGCTGTACGCCGGCTTCCTTGGCCAATAAAGCGAGATGAGCGCCACAACCCCAGAGCAGGTCATGACTGGACTTAAATGGTCAGGGGTCCCTTTATCCTTTACAACTTCTAAGAAGGGGGGTGGTGAAGCCCAAGATTTGGAGCCCATGCGAACCAGCTCCTAAAGGGACCACTCGTAACTTGAAAGAACTGTTGGGGCAGCCCCACGTGGGGTACTTTTAAGTCCTGAGCGAAGGCTGAAAGAAGCCCAGCCCATCGATCTTTAAATCAATCACCTTCTCCGCTTCCTATCTGGTTTAAACCCATGGATCTGGCCACACCTGCACCTCTGCTTTGGACCTAAATCCAGTTTACAGGCAAATACTGCCCCAATGCTGTGAAGAAGAAGAAGAAGAAGAAGAAGAAGAAGAAGAAGAAGAAGAAGAAGAAGAAGAAGAAGA
>JAXCMG010000059.1:5864365-5876546 GCA_034642415.1 Podarcis siculus
GAAGAAGAAGAAGAAGAAGAAGAAGAAGAAGAAGAAGAAGAAGAAGAGGAAGAAGAAATTTTAGGAGTGACTGTTAGTGGTTCCCCATGGCTTGAATGCACAGCTCATAACCAGCAGGAGCTCTGTGGAACTCCCTTCCAGTTGAGGTCAGACGGAACCCCCTCCCTGTTTATTTATTTTATTTCGTAAAATTTATATACTGCTTGATTGTAAAAAAGAACCACACACACAACCTCAAAGTGGTTTCAAAAAGAGAAAACAATAAAACCAAGAAAAATGTGCAGCCATACTTTAAAATGTACAAAAAATACTGAAACAGATTAAAATTTCCTCAACTTTCCAAGCTTGTTTCTAATAATGTTTTTAGCAGGTGCTGAAAAGAGCATGGGGAAGGTCTCACCAGGCAGGGAGGTCCAAAGTTTAGGCACCGCAGCACTAAATGACCGAGTTCTTACAAATGTGGCACCTTCAAAACTTACTTTAAAAAAAAAAATTTTGCAGGCATTTTAACTGAATTCTGATTTTAACACATTTTTGTCTTACTGTATTGGATCACCAACATGCTACTCCGAGACAACTGTGAGTAACTGGTATACAAATTGTTGAAATAAATACATTGCATCATTTAGAATTGACACCTGACATTGGAATATTCCAGGCGCTTCACATTGTTAAGGTTTATTTCAGTCCCCCTTACAGCAAGCTTCATAATGTAGGTCAGTATTTTTTATCCCCATACTGCAGATGGAGGCAAGAAGGACTGAGGCGGATAGAATTGTTTGTGGTTTGCCTGAAGGCAACCTAGGTAGGGGCTGCAGGGCATAGAGGGAATTTGACAACCAAGAGGAAAATATCCTCAGGTGCCATTTAAGATTTTCCGAGGCCGAGCCAAGGTTTTAAATTTTGGCTAACCCAATTATCAGAATAAGCAGTTCCAAGAATTAAGTGTCCCGTATCTGACAAATGCAGCTTGGGAACTTGTTCACAAAGTGAGACACCAGGGATGCTAATAAAGCAGAATCCAGCTCTTTTCGTGGGAAGCAGAGTAAATGGGAACTACAATAGGCCTGTGAAAGAAATCAGACCGAGTGCTGAGAATTATTTGCTCAAGCCTATTCAAGGAGTCGCTGGCCGCACATGACATCATGGGCTGTCCCCGGAGTTCGCTAGATGACATCGCGGGAGACCGCTGCCTCAGGAGAGCGAGGAAAATTCTTAGGGACGACTCACACCCTGGCCAGCACCTCTTTAATCTCCTACCTTCGGGCAGGAGATACAGAAGTATAGTCAGCCGCACCAACAGGTTAAAGAACAGCTTTTATCCGTGGGATGTTGGGCTGCTGAATGGGGAAAAATAGTGGTGTAATTGACTTCCGACAAGCACACAGAGCACGAATAAGACTGAGTGTATGGGGGGGAGGGGGGCTCGTTCAATTTCACTGCACACAGGTGGTGTAGTGACAATAAAGGTTTATTATTAATTATTATTATTATTATTATTATTATTATTATTATTATTATTATTATTATCATCATCATACCTTGGGTTACAGACGCTTCAGGTTGCGTTTTTTTGGGTTACGGACCGCCAAAACCCGTAAGTACTGGAACGGGTTACTTCCGGGTTTCGGCGGCCGTGCATGCGCAGAAGCGCTAAATCACACTTTGTATATGCGCAGAAGTGCCAAATTGCAACCTGCACATGCACAGACGCGCAACGCTGCAGGTTTTGAATGTGCATCCCGCACGGATCACGTTTGCAACCCAAGCGTCCACTGTATTATTATTATGATGTCTCCATGGGGGCCTCTCACCCCAAATCCAGCTTTCTGCTGGTTTTTCTTTAGATGTGGTGATAGCAGCTCTTGCCACCCCACCCCCCGAAACTGTGTTGCCTCCTGTCTACCTGCAAGACGCGTGTGCTTTAGGCTCAGTGGCAGCGAATATCTAGGGTCGCTGGTTGAACCTTTGGGATCACGGATAACAGGGACCCAACTGAACTCCCTAGACAGCCGCCGCTACTCTGCAGGATAGGGCTTCTTGCAGGCACAAGAGGGTCTATTCTGCAGGATGTCCATTCCACAGCTTGGCTGTGAGTCCTGGAAGACCTGCTCCCTGCTTTGCAGGCCTTTCCCACCTGGCCTGGGAGGGCAGGGCCCGGACTGACTCCAGCTACAAAAGCCGAGGCTGCTGAACTGACTCTTGGGCTGATTGCTTAGGGAGTTTTGATATTGATTTTTTATTTGTACCTTTATTTTGTACCTTCATTATGATTTATGTGGAAATTTGGTTGTGTACTTTCTGGTGCTTTCTTTATTGCTTATGACTCCTCTTGTGTTTTGAATTCTGCCACATTTCCTCCCCCCACCCACCCACCTTGACACAGTTTTAACTATGGAAAGGCAGCATAAAAAATGTTGCATGTATGTAGAAACTGGACCTTTACAGTGGTCACACTTATACTTTAAAACTCCTTCCACTTACACGCACCTATTGTCTACTGCCCTTTTGGTGCCTAATGAAGACCTTCCATTTTAAGAGGATATTCTTATCCCAGACTGCATCTGTATTGGCTCTGATATTGCTTTTATATGTGAAATTATTTTTTACACACAATGTTACTGTTGATGTTTTTCTCACTGAACCGCTTTGTGATGCTTCATAGGAAGCAACTCTTAAATGAAAGGTAATAAACAAAATCTGTTTGTGGCCGGGGCAACCCAGCCGGGTGGGCAGGATATAAATAATAAAATTATTATTATTATAAATTTAAAATGTCCCAAGGCTATTCTTTAGGCACATAGGAACCAAACAGAGGAGGAGAAAGGCTAGTTAAGGAGAAAGCAGGAAGGCAGAGCAGAGAATATGGAGGAAGGAGCTGTCATGGCCGAGAGGAGAGATATGACAGTAATTTACGAGTGCGCCCTTCAAATACACTAGCTAAATAACCCTAATGATATTCCTGTGGGGAAGGTCAGAATTATCATTGCCCCCCACTTTACAGCAGGGGAAACTGAGGACCAGTGGGCTACCTAAAATGGGATGTACGGAGTTTTTGCCTGAGATGAGAGCATGCCTGGCCTGAGTCCAGAGCTCACACTCTTGGCCACCACTCTATGCTGGAGAAGTAAAAGCCCACCAGGAGGGAAAGGGCTTTAATGAGGACTTGGCTGGTCTTCCCATGGCCCAAGAGTGGATGGAGCAGCCAGCAAGGTGGCTGTGATGCCTTTTCAAACAAGTTCAGTACGCAGCCATCCTTCAGTAGGAAAGGGGGGGTAGGTTTTATCTTACCTATGACCCAAACCAGCAAGCTTTTCTCTTTCGCCACCTCCAGCTGGCCGTAGCTGACTTTGTATTCCAGGTGTGTAATGGGTCCCCTGTCGCCAACAGAAGAACAAACCCTGTTACAGCAACCTGGGGCTTACCTGGAACCCCTTCATTAAATAATCGGTAACAGTGCACTCTTTCTGTGCGAGGTGAATTTGGTGCAAATTAAACATTTGCACCAGCTGATGATGTAAGCAGTAGCCTTCGTCACTCCTCCATTATAAATTGTTCCAGCAGAGGGAATGTAGGGCAAGGGGAGACACCTCTCCCATTTCCATCACATTGGTAAAAGGTGAAGTGCTGGTCTAGTCCTTACTCATTGCCCATTGTGATGAGCAGCACTGAGCAACATCTGGAAGGTCAGTGGTTTCCCAACATTGGGCTAGATATGATCTGTCCTATACTCTATTTCAAGCCTCGTTCCAACGGCAACTTTTACCTGCACCCAAGGAGGGAAACATGTTGGTTCTTGAATATCCCACTCCCAGAAAAGAGGGGACCATTGCATGATTCTCACCTGTTGAGGAAGGGAATACGGGCCTCACAGTACTCAAAACTGTTTTTCACACTTTCATGAAGCTTCAGGTGAACGGTGAACTTCCACTGTGACTCTTCCTCTTTTAGCTGATAAAACCCCAAAATTGGTGGAACAGGCACCTGAGCGAGAGGAGAGAGAGTTGAATTCCTTATATTCACATTTTAAAACCATTCTTATGCGTTTTATCAGTTGGTGGTTGTAGGCTTTTTTATGGTTGCAGGTTTTTCAAGTTGCCCAGAGGCCTCTTTGGAGGCATGATAGAGTGCAAATTCTAGAATAAAGTAAAATAAATAAAATTAAAATGGGTTGACAGCTTCCAGATGTCAGATATAAACTCTCTGATTGCTAAACAGTAAGATAATTAGGCAGAAAGTGCTTAATTCTGATGGAAAACAGGAATTAACAACTCATTTGCAAGCTAGATTCTCTAAACCACCGATCAGCAGGGTGCTGGAAAAATTTCTAGGATGGAGGCCAAAAACTTGCCCAATGCCACACTCAAAGCATGTAATGAGATGGAGGGCCATTGCTAACTTGCAGATTCCTTTCAGAGAGACAGAGATGAGAAGAGACCAGGCTTTGTTATGAGAGGCCATGTTATTATACAGGAAGGTGTGATTGTAACTTTGCCTTCCATAGATGCAAATCTCTGTACGTGCGGCTGCATTTAAAAACAATCCGGAAACCACAGTTGGTCCGGGAAAGGGGCGCAAGATTATTAACCGGGACTGATAATTTGATGATATTGCACCTGGGTTGTGTCAGTCTGACAGCTCCCTGCTTAAAAGTATTGCTTTTAACCCTTAAGCTTCACATTACGTGGTGCCATGCTGTAAATAAATGAACCAGACCATAATGGGCACATATCATAAGTATTTTTCAATGGATAACTGATCAGGCAGGCAGGCAGGTCTCTTGCTTCTGCAGCCTTCATAAATCTGGTAAGTGAAACTACAAGAAAGAAGATTCCACCTAAACATTAGGAAGAACTTCCTGACAGTAAGAGCTGCTCGACAGTGGAATTTGCTGCCAAGGAGTGTGGTAGAGTCTCCTTCTTTGGAGGTCTTTAAGCAGAGGCTTGACAACCATATGTCAGGAGTGCTCTGATGGTGTTTCCTGCTTGGCAGGGGGTTGGACTCAATGGCCCTTGTGGTCTCTTCCAACTCTATGATTCTAAGTGTGCCAGCCCAGATTCTTTCCTGCTCATAGAATCTTAGACTTGCAAAGGATCCCAAGGGTCACCCAGTTCACGCCCTGCAATGCAGGAATTACAGCTAAAGCATTCATGACAGATGGCCACCATCCTCCCTCTCCCCCTCCCCCCGCCTTCCTTCTCCGGATCAGGTCCCAATCACCACCACTTCCATCACCAGTGGTGCCAGCTGCTTCTTATCCTCACTGCTGTTGCTGCTCACTTGGTCATCCTCACCAGGCCAGGGGGTGGGAGAAGAGCGAGGAGGAGGAGGGGCCAGGGGATCTTGGCGCCTCTTGCTGGGGTACCGACTCTGGCAAGTGCCTGACCCCCGCTGCCGGATTAACATTGCAAATCGTGCAGCCTTACCTGGGAAGTATAAAAGCACAGGTCGAAGGGGTCTGGAGGAGGTATTAAAGGGAATTTGTAAGGCCCACTGAAGGCAGAGTCGTCCATTACATCAACGCTGCTGGAAGTCAGAACGGCGGAATCGAGGGACGTGACGCAAGGGTGGGCCAAAATATCCTGGAGAGGAGAGCCGTTGGCAGGGAGGTTCAAGCTGATGGTCACGTTGGGAGCCGTGCCTTCGATGTCGCACTTCAAAGACAAAAAAAGAGAAGTCTTCAAAGCACCCCTAGAACGGAACAGACCTCCTTAGAGAATGGCCCACTTCACAACCTCCTGGAAAGGCTTCCCTTTAAATAGTTAATAGCTATAATAGCGGGGGCACGGGTGGCACTGTGATATAAACCACAGAGCCTAAGACTTGCTGATCAGAAGGTCGGTGGTTCAAATCCCCACGACGGGGTGAGCTCCCGTTGCTCGGTCCCTGCTCCTGCCAACCTAGCAGTTCAAAAGCACGTTAAAGTGCAAGTAGATAAATAGGTACTGCTCCGGCGGGAAGGTAAACGGTGTTTCCGTGCGCTGCTCTGATTCGCCAGAAGCGGCTTAGTCATGTTGGCCACATGTCCCGGAAGCTGTACGCCGGCTCCCTTGGCCAATAAAGCGAGATGAGCTCCGCAACCCCAGAGTTGGTCACGACTGGACCTAATGGTCGGGGGTCTCTTTACCCTTTAAGAGGAACCTCCGACCTTCCAGATGTTGCTGACTATAACTAGAATTGTATTATCGCTTTCATTACTATTCTTACTATTGTAATTTATTATAAGTACAACCTACAATGTCTGAACTGAGACAGTGTCTCTCAGCTCGCAGGGCTATTATGAGGATGAATAATGCAAGCACAGCAGGATGAAATCTAAACACTGAAAAATGATATCGAAATTAGCAGTGGCATCTTTTAACTCTTTATTCAGCTAGCAAAACTAGGAGGGAGATACGCAAGAGCATATCTGTAAAGCGAGATTTTCAGCTTGGTATAGTTCACAAATCTAAAAAAAGAAGCATTTCCTCTGCGGCATGCTGAAGCATTAAAAATATTAGGTTCAGCTTCCCCATATGCCAAGATAAAAATGAGCTGAACTTTTGCTTTTCCAGGTGCATTCATGTGTCAAATAGGTTAGAGAGATTTGCGCCAGAAAGTGTCTCACCTTGCAAGTTACAGTTCCATAAACCTGCCACATGTCTGACACATCCCTTTTGTCATACTGCACAGACTTGACTTTTTCAGTAATGCAGACATTAACTTGAGGCTTTCCCTTGTACATGCTGGTCCTCCAAGCTGGTGGTTTCTGAGGATGGCTACTTGGAGCAGCGTGGTTGTTTTCCAATGACGAGCCGTTCAAGTTCATATCCAGCGGGGTGCCAAGAGGACAGCTCTGCATAAGCAAGCCTGGGAGCTGGCCAATTTTGGAAGTCCTCTCCGCTTTGCTCTTCTGGCTGGAGTTCATGAAAGCCAGCAGCCCCGACAAGACGGCAAAAGCCTGAGAGACCCCGCTGATGCTGATGAGAGGTGGGCGTGGTGCCAAGGGCTGCTCTACCAACGGGAGGCCGACGTAAACCAACCCGCTCTTCTGGAAGGCCACCACAGGCCAAAGTTCTCCGCTTTCGGTCTGAAGGGCATAGACCGAAGTCTTGTTGATACGGGAGCAGCCATCCCTACGCTCTATGAAGCTCTGGTCTTCATCGGCCAGTCTCAGCTCGAAAAGCAGCGCTTTAAGGAAAGGGCCGTCTTCAGGCACGGCCACATAACTTGCTCCGTTGAGGCATTTTGCTCGCTTTTCAACCGTGGGGTAACGCCTGCCATGTGGAAGCACACAGGTTGCAGGAAAGTTAATGTTATGTTGCTGGAGACATTCAGCCCAAACACTGAGGCCCAGCTCCGAGGGCCTTCTGGCAGTTCCCCCATTGTGAAGTTATAGGGAACCAGGCAGAGGGCCTTCTCAGTGGTGGCACTCTCCCTGTGGAACGCCCTCCCAGCAGATGTCAAAGAGATAAATAACTATACGACTTTTAGAAGACATCTGAAGGCAGCCCTGTATATGGAAGTTTTTAATGTTTGATGATTTATTGTGTTTCTTTATCTGCTGGAAACCAACCAGAGTGGCTATGGCAACCCAGTCAGATGGGCGGGGTACAAATAATAAAATTGTTGTTGCTGTTGTTGCATGCTCCAAATTGGTCTGAGCTGCATGGCACCAAACTGACCCAACTCCTAAGGGGTTGGTTCAGCAAGCTGCTTTTACAAGTCACAAGCGAGGTGGAGGCTCCATGAAGACACCTATCCGCACAATGGCTGTTTTGGCACAATCCTTTTCTGGGGAGAAATCACAGCATGAATCAGGCCATTGTACACACAGGCCTTCATCTGAAGTTCAACTTCACACAAGATGTTATCTATACCCAGGGGAATGAGGCTTTGCAAGCACTCCAAGGCTTGAGTTGTGACCCAATACTTTGGTAAACTTGGAGCCCTGCCTGTTTACAGTTCTATTACCAATAAAACAGGCAATTCACTTGTTTCTGTGCTCATGTCCTTTTCTAGCCCCCTAAATTTGAGAAACCTTTACTGCTGTTTGTAGGTTCCGATTCGTCAACTGATTGTCAACTGCTTCTGTATCTTCCTTTATTAACTACAGCTCCATAGTTAATTCTCCCCTTATTCAGAGGAGTAAGAGAAATATCAAACCCTTGTAATATCCACGGGAGAACAGAAAAACCTTTTTTTTTATATTAAACAATTGGATTTAACTACTACGTTGTACAGTAATTATTTTTAAAAGACGCCACTGTCAGAAGCTCAATTTCCCCCCATCAAAATTAATTTAATTCCAAATATCAAGTTGACAGTGTCACTTTAAAGTACAGTAGGAATGAACAAAAGGGGATAATTGGCATTATGTGGAATCGGTGTTTGAACCTGGCATGGTGGAAGGTTTTTATTTGTTGTCTCTAATTCCCATTTTGGCTGAAGGATGGCTGAAGTATTCCTGAGTCTACAATGCAGACTGCAATTACTGCTGAACCTCAACAATCACAAGCACAGTTTGTGTAGAGATTTTACAGAACTGGCACATGCTCTTTCTGTTTCTCTTTTTAACTCTCCCAATGCTCATGCGAAAGTAACAGAGAACTGCGAGTGAAAGTGCGTGCAATGTTCACATGCTCATCACGATTTTGTATACTGGGATAGACCCTTCTTCTCCGCACATCCATAACATGGACACTCCAGGCAAACACTTCCCCTCCTTTCTGAGGAAGCAAAATTAGGTACAGTCATACCTCGGGTTGAAGTTGCTTCAGGTTGAGCGTTTTCGGGTTGCGCTCTACGGCGATCCGGAAGTAACGGAATGTGTTACTTCCGGGCTTCGCTGCTCGTGCATGCGCAGACGGTCAAAATGACGTCATGTACATGCGCAGAAGCGGCAAATCGTGACCCGCGCAGACGTGGGTTGCGTTCGCTTCAGGGTGCGAACGGGGCTCTGGAACGGATCCCATTCGTATCCAGAGGTACCACTGTACCTGCATGACTGCACAACCATGTGCCACATACATATTTTATGGAATGGCACATGAATAGCGATTGGAGAGGCGCTCGCCACTCCTCCATCATGCAAAAGCATGCCTGAAACCCTAGACAGCTGCTGCCAAACAGTGTAGACAATATTGAGCTATGTGAACTAATGGTCTGACTCAGAATAAGGCATTTGTTCCTATGTAAATGCAGGACCCAGGGCAAGTAGCCCATCCAAGGTTGCCAAGAATTTGGTCCCCGTGGGGAAACAGGAGGAAAATGGTATAATATTGGAGGCAGAGTACTCATTATGTTTAGGACACGATGTGGTTTCTGAGGTCTTTCTCTGCAATATGGAGGAACATGTCACCAACCTGTTTTATGCATTGTTCGGAGTGTTGCTATTCCAAATAGCCGCTCCAGAAAAACGGGGAAGGGGTCCATGATTCTGCTTGCAACTGAGTGTGTTCCACTGTTTTCTGCTAAGCTCCATGAGCTCCAACCTCTTTTTTCTAGCCATGAAGCTGGAGAGGAGGCAGAGCTCATAGTCAATTACACTGGCCTTTGGAGCAGATGAGACACAAACGCACAGAGCAAGTTGCCTCTAGGGTTTTGTGATTGCAGCCTTGCACTGGTGACAACCACATTCTTGGTCCTGTTCAGGAAGACAATGCTGTACTAGAGAAATAATGCTAAATAATTGCCTCCTGTGGGCCCCACCAATGTACCTCACCACCCAAAATACAATGTTACTGTACTGTCTATCTGTCACACAGAGGAGCCACTATCAATACAGTGTGCCCACAACGTATGCACATTTAACTTATGCACATTCACCTTTACGTGCAAATAATAAAAAGGGGGTGGATGTCCAGGAAAAAAGTCTCTGGCAATCCTACCCACCATTGCCCCCAATGTCTTTTGACTATATGCGATTTTGGCTTTAGGCACAGTCCCCAAAATGCAACCTGTGTGTGGTTTGCAGGCTTACTGTATAGGAAGAATATAGGAAGCTGCCTTATTGCCCAGTATTGTCTTTCCCCAAGACACTATAGAATTTTAACTGCCATGACTTTCGAAAAGGATCTTGGTAATTGTAGCTCGGGTTTGTTAGAGCGCTATCCCATGCAGACGCTCCAAACTACAATTGCCTGCGATCTTTGGGGAGAGGGAATGTAGTGTAAATACGCCCTTTGTTTTCAGATGCCTTGGCTCGCATGCTAGGAAACCAAAATCACAGTAAGTCACAATGTCATTGGTGGGATGGTTCCTCTAAGGGAGATCACCCTCAGTCTTTATCTCAAGCTGGCAATCCCAGGGGAAACTGGGCAGCAGAAAGGCTACGCAGGAACAGCAACCACAGAAGTTGTTTTGCATCAGTTCAGACTATTCGCCCATCCAGCCCAATACTGTCTACTCTGACTGGCAGCAGATTTCAAAGTTTCAGGTGGAGGAGGAGGGTCTTTCTCATCGAATCTGCCCAATCTATTTTGACTGCAGATGCCCAGGGTTGAACCTGGAAACTTCTGAATGCAAAGCACAGCGTTCTGTCATAGAGATATGACCCATCGCTTAAAGAGATGCTCCTTACATGATGGTTCAACTCACAAGAGGCTGTTCTGCTTCACAATGGATGAAAGCGGGCAGGGAAACAGCCACTGGGTGGTGAAAAGAACATACTGACCAGCTCTTACGTAGGTTCACTACAGAGTATTACCTGGAAAACAGCACGGTGCCACAGGACCCTTGTTCGTGGCCGACGAGCCAGAGTCCCCTCAAGGCCATTGCGGGTGGCTTAATGGATCACAAAGGATCGCAAAGGATCACCACGTCCAGGAACTTCTTCTTGCAGGCATCATTCGGGTGCCAAGGGAAAATTCGGATCCGGAACCGCCCAGCTCCTCAACCCCAGAGCCACTGCTAGCTTCTCCCCGGGATGAGCACCGGTGTTCCCCTGTTCCTCAACCAGAATTTGGCCCACAGGTTAGGGCACCCCTCTCACCGGCCGTGCCCCAACCCCAAATCTACTTAAAAAACAACAACCACCCTCCGAAGGTTCGCTTCCCCGGGGTAGCAGGCCTTCAAAAAGTCGCAGGCGCCCCAAACAACGCCCTCGCTTTGCAGATCAGCAAAGGCAACGCTCCAAAAGCGGAGACCCCCTACCAGTCCCAGGCTGAGGACCCCCAACCCCACTATCCCCTTGCAATGGGGAGTGTGCACCCTAGTTGCACCCTTGCAATCAGAAAAAAGCAGACACAAGGAACCAGATATCTCCCTTTTTCTGCCCCAGAAGCTCTTGCACAAAGCAGTGCAGAGAGTAGGGGGTCAGGGCACCCCTTCCCTTATTCAGAGCTCCCCTATTTAGAGGGTCCTCCGACCCCTGGAGCAGATTCCCCCCCCCCAAGCCCTGCCTTAAACTCCCCAACAGTCTTTCAATATATATATATGGAATATAAATATATATATATATTCTCACCTTCCTACCCTTGTTACCTGAAGGAGACCCTCCGTCCCCACTGCGCTCCGTGGGATACCCCAGCGCCCCACTTTTCAAAAGCCCCCCACCGACGCTGCTGACAGGCCTGCGCCCCTCCCCTCGCCCCTCTCCTCAGCCCCCTCAGGCCGCCTTCCTCCGCCGGGCCTTCCCGCTTCCTCCGAGGCGCGGCTTTGGGGCCTAGCCGGCGGCGACAGAGCCGGCAGCAGCTGACTGGGGCGCCTGTGCCTGGGCGGAGCCGCCTCGCAGGCCCTGAGGAGCCGGGGAAGCGCCCAGCCGCGGCCTGGCGAGGGACGGTTTCCGGCGGAGGAGGAGCCGCAGCAGCAGCGGGAGAAGGAGGGCTCGGGACTCGGCCGCCTCCGCCGAGAGAGGCCATGGAGGAGGCCTGGTCCGGGCGGCGGGTGGCGGGCCTGCGGGGGCGGCTGAGGGACGGCGACGGAGCAGGGAGCGGCGCCATGGCGGCCGTCACGCCCGAGCTCTTCGAGGTGAGGGGTTGGGGGGCGCCCCCCCCCGGAGGTAAGGGGGGCG
Organism: Podarcis siculus; assembly: GCA_034642415.1. NCBI lineage: Eukaryota > Metazoa > Chordata > Lepidosauria > Squamata > Lacertidae > Podarcis > Podarcis siculus. Next base: position 5,876,358 of record JAXCMG010000059.1, read on the forward strand.
ACCCAGGGCGGGGTGAGGTGGGAGGAGAGAGGGAGCTGTCACTGGGGCAAGATGGGGGGGCAGAGAGAGAATGGGGTGTGTGGGGTGATGCCCGCTCCCCTCTCCTCCTCATGGGGTGGGGAATGTCTCCCTCTCATGTGGGGGGATATGCATCTCATCATGGGGGTATCCCTCTTCTTATGTGGGGGG
>JAXCMG010000059.1:5876556-5897325 GCA_034642415.1 Podarcis siculus
TGGGGGTATCCCTCTTCTTATGTGGGGGGCACAACCTTTCCTCATGTAGGGTGGCACCCCCTCTCCTCATGTGGGGGGGTACCCATCTTCTCATGTGGGGTGGCACCCCCTATCATGTGGGGGATATCCCTCTTTTCATGTGGGGTGGCACCCCCTATCATGGGGGGGATACCTCCTCTCGTCATGTGGGGGGATATCCCTCTTCTCATGTGGGGTGGCACCCCCTCTCCTTATTTGGGATGATACCATGTGGGGTGATACCTCCTCTCCTGCAGTGGGGCACCCCCTAGGGAGGGTGTGTTTTCTTTGAGGTGAGGAACTAGGCAGATTGTTTCTTTGGGGGGTGGGGTGGTCTTGTCCCTCCAGGGAGAGAAGTACTGAAAGCAAGCAGAGTGACAAGGGGTGGTTTCATTGATTTAGTTACTGCATTTTCTATACTGCTTTTCGTTCACACGAATCCCGGAGCGGCTTACGGACAATGAGCGATAGCAGCGTAGAATGTCACAAACGCAGCATAAATCATATAGAATAGTTAACAAATCACCGGAGAAGCAGTCGCAACCTGCGAAAAACGCTGTTGACAAAGCAACAGCTAAGAAATAAACAAAACACCAGAATTAAAGCAAATGTCATATGATTAACAGATCATATGATCTGCCTATAATCTATTAACAAGCATTTATAATCTATACAATATTAACAACATAGCAAGAATAGCAAGCAAATAATAATAATAGCAAGCAAAAAAATAAGCAAAACCCTATTAAGTTCATACATGGAGATGAGGGGAGAGGAAGATGCGTGGGCAAAGTCCCAGCCTCAGGCGGCAAAGGGGTGCAAATGGCATGCTCCTTTGTTATAAACTTGCCTTTTTCTATGTCTGCTGAGGGAGGAAGAGGGTTTAGGTTGAGCTGATTTTGGGAGGGGGGAGTGTCACTGAAGGGGAGAAGGAAGGAAAGGCAAGCGGTGGTGGAAGGGAGCTGTCAGTGGGACAGCGAGGATTTCTGGGGAGAGCAAAATGGGCGTGTGTTTTGCAGGGAAAGGTGGGGAGGGGCAGCTGTCAGCGATGTAGTGGGGTAACATCTTGTGTCTGTTAGGTCAGAAACAGGGAGGCATAAGGTTGATCTTAGAGGGGAAAGGATTGGGGGGGGGGGGTAAAAGTGTCTAGTACCTGGACTTTCCCCTCACCCCTTACTTTGACAGCTACGTGAAATGGAGAAATGACCCCCCCTCCCTGAGATGGAGATGCAGCGACAGGCAAAAGATTCTCCTGCTGGGTTATTTGCTTGTCATGCAGCTGTTAGTGTTGATGCTCTACTAGGATTAAATAATAATAACAAATTGGGAAGCCTCATGTGTGGCACAGGGCAAATGAGATGGGGAGCAGGAGATTGTGAACGGTGGGCGGAAATTGGGGAGCCACTGTTTTGGAGGTGTGGGGTGGGTGAGATGCTTCATTGGGTTGCGTCTGCGAAGATGATGAAGTTTAGCCAGAGAGACAAATTCAGAACAATAGTAGTAGTAGTAGTAGTAATAATAATAATACAGTAATAGGCAATTTCCCCCCCCCCCGGAACTGGTGGCATTGCTGCTGTTCCCCCCAAATTACTGTAGTAGAACTTCTAAGGTTATTTTTATTGGAGGGGAAAGGTCTTAAGAGTTTGTTTGATAAATGATGTCTTAGCCCACTTTCCTCCAATATTGAGGTAATCAGGGCATTGAGCTATCCCTGGTCCAGTGCTGACGGGACTGAAAGGGCGGAAAGCAAGGAGGCCAGGGTCAGAAAGAACTAACAAATTCCATTTTCATCTCCATCCTCTTTCCTGATGAGTTCTCCTCAGGCAGCAGACTAAGGAGGAGGAGGTGGCTGACAGCCAGTGCCTGGAAGTAAGAAGGCAGGCAGGTGGGGGCTGGTGGGGCAGCTCCCCATCTGCCCTGTTGGAACAACCTCCACTGCTCTGGCCCTGAGTATTCTTTGCAGCCCTAAGCTTCCGAAGAAGTCATATACTGATTTGTATTACGAGATGGTCTATGGTTGCCACTCTTTCTTTTCTTGGCTTTTCTTTCCCTTGGGCCCATAACAGCTGCATTTCAGGCAGAAGTGCAGCCGGCATGGAGATGGGATTTCATTTGCTGCATTTCCTCCACTTCTGTAGCTGTTCAAGGACAGGATCCCTGCTAGGAAAGAGACTGGTTAAACAAAGTGACCAGTCACACCTTAGGCTGGACACGTTTCTTTGAAAAACCCTGCAAATGGACCTTTGTGTGTGTGTTTATGTTTACAGGCTACAAGAAGCAGCTGCCATATTTTATTAATTTATGTAAACACTTCTCCACCTTTCAGCCCATGAAGTGGCCCCAAGCACCTTCCAGCTTAAAGATAATATATACGATAAAAGCAAGGCACGTTAAATAGCCTCAGTTGGTCTGTTAAATTTATATCCCTATGTTTCAGTTTGTACCAGAACCTGTGAGGTGGTTTTCGTTGTGAACAAGCGTGAAGATGCACGGGGGTATTTTGCCTTTGGAACAACCCCCAATTCCAGAGCCTGACAGTAACTGTGCCTGTAACTTGGCCTAAGCACATGCAGCCAAAAGAACCTTGAATTCATTCCTTGTTTTACCCTGCCTCCATTTCCTTCCACTTCCTCTGTAGTTGCCTCTGAATTGATTCCTGCATAGCAGAGGGTTGGAATAGATGACCCTCGGGGTCCCTTCCAACTCTACAATTCTTTGATGCTGTGAACGCTGCAGTATTTATCTGTAAATGGGAGGCCTGCTAAGGAAGCATAATCAGCAGAAGTAGCAGCAGTGAAAGGAAGATTGCATTCATTGTGTGATGGTTCAAATGGCAGTTCAAATGCCTAGGGACTGGCCTGCCAGGCAGTTTGAGTAACCCAGACATAATGTAACACTGGCATGCACTCATCGTACTGTAACATGACCTCTGTGATTAGTGGAAGAGAGGGGGAAACAGATGATTTCATCTGTGCAGATCTATCAGCCATCCTTAAATACAAAGAGGTTTCCAGAGAAGGTGAACCTTGGATCTCTAGGTCTGTGGCGCTCTGCATACTTAGCTGTGTGTCTCCTGAATTCAGTTGGGCTTAATTTCTGAGTAATGGTTAGGGTTGCACTGTAAATGTACCACTGTGGTAGACAATATGCCACTTGTCAAAAGTTTTTAAGAACTTTTGGCATGATTACTGGCTTTACAATTAAGTGTAGGCCATACAGAGTCTTCCAGTTTTGCAGGCAGCTCCATTAGCTAGCAATGCAATATTTGTTGTTGTTAGATTACAGAAAAAGTGGGCAATGTGGAATGTTCTCACAGTTGGCAGGTGTACAGAAGAAATTGACCTTCCATTGGAATAAACATTCCTCCTCTGCAGTATATAATAAATGTTCCAGGTAGTGTTCAGTTTGGGCAACATATGCCCTAATGATTTATTTTGTGCTATATTTCCATCCATTTTTAAAAAGTAGTTCATGATCACAGTGGACCTTGGCCAGCACATTTGGTGGCCTGCTTCCCACTTCATTGTGCTTCGTTTGTGTTCTACCCCACCCAGAATATTTATTTATGAAACATATAGACATCCCTTCAGTGTAAGGTCATAATCCTACGCACATTTACCTGGGAATAAGTCCTGGGCATTCAGTAAGGTTTGGGTGCTTCTGGATGGGGACTTAATATTGTAAATGGGTATTTGGATATTGCAGATGGGTTGCTGGCAACAGGATTTTTTTTAGCATGTTGGGTTTTCTTCAGAAAGGGTAAATCTGGCTTAATTTTGAGGTGGAGGGAAGTTCAGGCTGGCTTTTGATGCTAATAATGTTGTTTGGACACTGTGAGCTTGCACACTTGAGGAGCACCAATCTCACAATAAACCCAGGTCTGGAAGCAACCGTTTTGCTTTGTCAACTCACGTGATTGTGGTGCATGTCTCTCAGAGTGGCATGCTATGCAAACAATAAAACACTATGTTAAATCTGTTTGGATCCTAGAAGCAATAGCCAGGGACCAGTGAAATCAGTAAATCCATAGAACTAAAACTGATGGATATAAAACATGCCAGATTGTCCCTAGGAAAACAAAAAAAGCATTTGCCTGCTGCTGAAAATACATCAAGGTTGGCACCAGGCAAGTGTCTCGGGGGGGGGGGGGCATTCTATTGACAGAGCTTCACAGCCAAGAGCACCCTCTCCCCAGTCATCACCTGCCTAACGTCACATAGCACATGGACCAAGAGGAGGGTCTCAGAAGATGAACAAAGGCTCATGCTGAAATGGACTGACAGCTAGTGTTGTCTGTTTAAGAGATCTGCTGAGCTACCTTCCCTAAAGCTGTTCCCAGTTAGCAGCGTGGCAGCTGCACTTTGTGTTAACCAAAGTTTCCAAGAAGTCTTCAGAGGCAGTTTCATATAACAACACATTGCAGGAGTCCAGTCCATAGATTAGTAGAGTATTAATAATAGTGATCAGGCAATCTCTGTTGAGGAGGGAATTGCACATCATACTTGTGTGGTGAAAGACTCTACGGGGTGCAGATGCCACTTAGGGAATACACATTGTTCAAGAGGCACGTTGCAACACTTTGCTTGTGGGCGTCTGGTTGGGAAACAGGATACAGGACTAGGTGGGCCTGTTGTCTGCTCTAGCAGGTTATTTAAAACAGGGGTCCAGCAGGTACCTGAACTATAAACAGAAAAAAGTTTTGTAAATGTGATCAAAGACCCTTGAGGCTCCTTAAAGGTAAAGGTAAAGGGACCCCTGACCATTAGGTCCAGTCATGACCGACTCTGGGGTTGCGGCACTCATCTCGCTTTATTGGCTGAGGGAGCTATGTCATGTGGCCAGCATGACTAAGCAGCTTCTGGTGAACCAGAGCAGCAAACAGAAACGCCGTTTATCTTCCCGCCGGAGCGGTACCTATTTATCTACTTGTACTTTGAGGTGCTTTCGAACTGCTAGGTTGGCAGGAGCTGGGACGGAGCAACAGGAGCTCACCCCTTCACGGGGATTCGAACCACCGACCTTCTGATCAGCAAGTCTTAGGCTCTGTGGTTTAACCCACAGCACCACCCGCATCCCTTAGAGGCTTGAGAACCCTTGAGGCTCCTTAGAGACGAACAAATTTATTATAACGTAGTTTTTACGGTGCTACAAGACTCTCTGATTGTTTTTGCTTCAAGAGCCTAACATGGTTACTCCTCTGGAAATGTTTGCAGACGTCCATACCAAATTCCACAGTGGTCTCATTCTTATGATCTATATTGTCCCTTAGAATCAGATACGAAATTCATAATGGGATTCTGAACTTGTGATTTAAAACTGTGTGGTAACCACATCTACCATTTTTTTAAAAAAGTCTGTGCCGCATGGAACAATTGCATTACAAACAAATGTAGCAATGGAATGCTAAAAAGACAAGTTAAACCAAAGGAGAAGCTTGGCTTTGCCACTAAACAGAACAAACTTGTGGTATAACTTCAGTGCACTGTAGGTGTGGAATAACTTGTCTATCTAGTCAGGTATTGTTTTTCAAGGTGCTAATGCTTGGCCCTGATATTAAAAATGTCTGGAATAAAAAACTGCTTGTGGCCTCTGAGCACTTTGAATTTGGAAAAAGATGGCTTATTGCTATTGCCCTCAATATCATGTTTTTAAAACCTCATATCACTTTCCAGCAATCTAGGTTTTTAAATTAGCTCAAAGACATAAGATTACATTTTCTTTGCTATTTTCATTTTATTCCTTTTTTGAAAAAATATATTGCAATTAATTTTTTAAAAAACCCATAAGATCTATTCTTGATGAGCTTCTACAACTCTTTGTAGGACTGATCTGTAATTTATTTTAAGCTGTTTTTAATACGGACTTTTGAATTGCTGTAACCTGCCCTTGGACCTTGTGGTGAAGGGTGGATTAGAAACCTATTATTATTATTATTACAGTGGTGCCTCGCAAGACGAAATTAATTCGTTCTGCGAGTTTCTTAGTCTTGAGGATTTTTCGTCTTGCGAAGCACTGCTATTAACGGTATTAGCGGTTTTAAGAAAAAGGAAACAAACTCGCAAGAACTCGCAAGACGTTTTCGTCTTGCGCAGCAAGCCCATAGGGAAATTCGTCTTGCGAAGCAACTAAAAAAACAAAAACGAAAAACTCTTTCGTCTTGCGAGTTTTTCGTCTTGCGAGGCATTTGTCTTGCGAGGTACCACTGTATTATTATTATTATTATTATTATTATTAATTTTGTAAATGTAAAAACCCTCTAAAAGTAAACAGAGTGTGTTCCTGGTGCCATACAGAAGGGATACAGTCTTCCTATGAAGTCTACAATCCACATGAAGATAGGAATGTGCTCAGGGTTTGGGACAGATAAATGAATAATGTGGGATGTGGCAGATGAGATTCACAGCAGTGAAGGAACAGGCAAGGAAAGAGGCTTCCTGCTACCTGAGATCTTTGTAAATGGAAGTGGTGGCAGTGAACCTGGCCCTTTGCGCATTCAGAGCGTGTTCCCCTACAACTGAGATACGGCCTCTCCACCCATAAGGAGCTGCATGGCCGAAAGGCACATGATTATAGAGTGTGGGAAGTTGATAGCGGAGGCTGACGAACTTAAGGGAACAGCTTGCGACTTTCCTTGTCTAATCCAGCCTCTCTCTGAGCTGATGGATTGGAAGGTCCCTGCGTACAAATCGCTAGCGTCACCACTGAGTGTGCACACTCTTGAATGCATTGGGCCTAGATCCTGATTGGGCTTTGAAGTGAATGACAGGTCCTGGAGTGTAAAAGGCTGGGAGCCGCTGCTTATAGCGGGCCAGTTCTGCAAGCGCTGAACGAGATGTTCACTATATTCAAAATGCCTAATTTTTAGATTACGTTCACAAATGTGTAAAGTGCCACTGGCCCTATTATCTATGGTTTGTAAAGCATTCACTGCCGAAAAAGCTTTTAGCCGCTTTCACTCAGCGAGGTGTAAACAATATGTATCTTGCACTTCCTGCTGTGGCTTGCTGTAAAAAAGTGATTCTTTTCTTGTGTGGTTAGGAGCCCTTTGTGGCAGATGAGTACATTGAACGCCTGGCGTGGAGGACTCCTGGCGGAGGTTCCCGAAGTAGCGTGGAAGCTTTTGATCCCAAAAGGTAAAATCCAGCTGCATAATCCAGCCGCACAATGAACACTTTTAACCATCCCTTAACAAAGAGCAAGCACTGTGCGAATCATATAAGTACCCAATAAACACCAGCTGCGAAAGCCACTGGATCACTATGACACCCCCTCCTCCATGCCCCCCCCCATGCAAGCTCCTTAGGTGGTTTTCAGAATAGCGTGTTGAGGGTAGAAAGGGGGTTGAGGAAGTATAACGTAGAAAGAAAGAAAAGTAAACGGGAGAAAGGGAGAAATTTTCTTCTGAAAGCCCATATTGGAGAAGGAACGGGTCTTACGTGGCTTATTGACATGGCCATTTTGGCTTCTACAAGTAACATTAAGAGCATGGTTAAGGAACTTGGAGGATTAATCCCTAAACTGCTATACTTGACCAATTCTTGCAAGTTTCTAGTTTAGTATAGAATTCAATATGACATAATTGCTAGGTGTTGGTGCAATGGAGTGAATAGGGGTATTTTGATAAGGTTAAGTGCCATTTCACAACATTCTTTTAATCCATTTTAATAAGCAGATCGATTTTCTCATGGCTGTCTTATTTTCCCAATTCCTCTAGAGTTGGTTTTTGCTGTTTTTAAGGTTGGCAGGGTAGCTTATTCAGGTGCATAGCTGGACATAAAGGCTGCCAGGCTTTAATGGCTTTGGACCTTGAACCTAGTTCTTCACTAGGTCCAGAGGCCTTTCTAAATCCTTTTGAAATCCTTTAACTGGGACGTGGGACTCTGTGTGTCTTTTGCCCAGTTTGGGATTCCTGTTTTATACAACTGTGCACCCACATGTTTGCATGAAAGGTCTTTGGGTGTCCCAAGTTTGTTCCTGGTCTATGTACTTGCTAGACTTATGGTGTGGGGATGACCCGCTATGTGAAGCCTAGTTTTGTTTTTTTAATGGGGTAAACTTGTATGGTTGTCCTTATCTAAACTCATTCATAGCCAGAAGTGTGCTGTGAAAGTATCACGTTATGGGACAAATTAGGATCCTGCAAGAAGACTTCAATTAGACTAGCGACTGAAGTTTTTGGGATACGGGGAAGGGTAGGACAGAAATGCTTATAATAAAATGAAGATATGCTGTAGAAGTTAGGTTGTGTGGTGTGTGTTTTTTAAGCATTTCGGTCGTAGTACTGATGTACCTTCATCAGTGCCTTCAGAACTATTTGGTAACACCAATCACACAATGTCATCTCGATACTGCAATCTGCTTTCTCAAACTCTTAATAAAAAAACCTTTCAGATTACAAGAAGAATTTGTGAATCATATCAATGAACTAAAGTTGCTAGATGAAAGAATCCAGAGAAGAGTGGAAAAGTTAGAGCAGCAAGTCCAGAGAGAAGCCAAGGAATTTGCCAAGAAGGTTCAAGAATTGCAGAAAAGCAACCAGGTAAGTCAGGGCTCAGTCCACATTCTTGCAGTACAGTGGTACCTCGGGTTACATACGCTTCAGGTTACAGACTCCACTAACCCAGAAATAGTACCTCGGGTTCAGGATGAGAACAGAAATTGTGCTCCGGCGGCACAGCCGCCGGAGGCCCCATTAGCTAAAGTGGTGCTTCAGGTTAAGAACAGTTTCAGGTTAAGAAGGGACCTCCGGAATGAATTAAATACTTAACCTGAGGTACCACTGTACTCTCGTCATTATTTTGCATGGGAGAACTTGTGCTAGATTGTGTCTTAAGCTTATACATCAGGTTTTGATGTAATTTTTGTCCTTTGAATGTCCAACCTAGGAGTGGTAGAGGCACACACTAACAGTCTCTCTGCAATTGCCACTGCCTTCCCACACACCTAACTGCAAACAAAATTTGAAGGGGTGGTATCTGTTATTTATTGTAAGGGAAGGTGTGTGTTCAAGACATAGCGTTTTATTTATTTGGAAAATTTATATAGCATTTATATTTAATAAAATCTCTTAAGGGGTTTACAATGCAGTTGGAGACATCTTAAAATTAAAAATGCAAATGCAAAAAATTCTAGAAAATATCCATATTCTACAAAACACTATTTACCTCTTTAGCATCAGAATAAACATTGAGCATAAAAATTAGTTATAGATGTACAAGGATATTTCACGTTATAAAACATTAGTAAACACATAGATATAATATGCTTTAAGGATCAGTGTTACAAATGGAAATTAACTAAAACAGTTATTTTTGACATTCTTCAATAACAAAAATTGGCAACTAGGCAAAAGAGGGCATCTTCACTGTTCTGGGTAGGTAGTTACAATGATAGTGGGATCAGTTTCTTGCCTCTCGTCAGCCACCATTGGGGAGGAATGGAAGGTGAGAGAATGGCAACTCAGCTTACCTTAATATCTAAGTGTACAAGTGGCTTTTGTACAAGCGATCTATACAAGCGACTTTTCTCCAGTTGCTTTGAGTGCATTAGCCTCTATATCTGCAACCATTACCTATTCCTGCTGGTTATGCAGCAATCTGCAAATGGGGAACTCCAAATTCTAGCGCTCAGCAGTGTGTGCAATTTAGCCAGATATAGCTACTTCTATATAACACAAATTTAATCTTAAGAGGAATAATATGAATTATTCTGGATACGTCACCAAATGGTTGGAACCAGTCTGTGTGAGCAACTAGGCAGTCAGTCATTCACTAACCATACTGAATCTTAAGATCCGCACTGGATACCAATGGAATTAGCTCAGTTAATGCAACTTGATGCACTTTCATCAACTTGATTTATGTGGATGCTTCTCTGTTTTACTGGAGAGGGGACGAGTACTGAACCTTTCCCTTTGTTGGCTTCTGTTCTTTTGCTCTTTAGAATGTTATTGAATAGCTTGACTTTTCTTAATTACAGTAAACACAACCGCTATTACTTTGTCTGCCCGCTTCTCCCAGGTTGCCTTCCAACACTTCCAAGAGCTGGATGAGCATGTCAGCTACGTGGCAACTAAAGTCTGTCACCTTGGCGACCTGCTGGAGGGGGTAAACACGCCGCGGCAACGGCTAGTGGAGGCTCACAAACTGATGAAATACTTTAATGAGTTTCTAGATGGAGAGCTGAAGTCTGACGTTTTCACCAACCCTGAAAAGGTAAGGCCCGTCAGCAGAATTGAAAGAAGTTGCACGCCATAAGCTGAGTTGCCCTAATTACAACCCCTTGCTGCAACTTTTCCACGCTCTGACTCCCTAGCGAGCGTCTTGTCCAAGCGCCATTGTTCTGGAGTACAGATTAACTTCATTTGCCTGCAGATTCAGCCGTTCTCAATGTGGCAAGGCTGTCACTTTTTCATTTTGCAAAAATCATAAGCGACTTGGAAGAATGCTGAGAGAGTAACTTTTTAGAATACCTTGGAAATCTCTTGTGTTTTCTTCCTCCTCCTCTCCTTCTTCTGAAACTCTTGCCCTAATTCTTCTCACTTGTGAATGAACATTTCCCTGGTTATATGTCTCTTGGGTAATCCCTCTTTGTAGCTAGAAGTATTATCAGGATGCGTCTTTTGGCTCTGCAGAATGGTTAATGTACTCCTCCTCTTCCTGGGGACATACAGAGAAAACTGAGGTGTGTTAAAATAAATTTTGCAGATAAGTATGTGTGTGTCTTTTTCTGCAAATCTGACTTCACTGTTTTGCACCAGAATGTTGCCTTGAAAGCTTTACTGTGGCCTGGTTTAAGAGCTGCCATCTTGTTTGATAAACTATTTTTTTCCTGGTTCGAGAGTGAGCTTTGTGCCTGAGCACTTACTCTTACCCTCGCATCCCTGGCTTAGGGACAGATAACTGAGGTTTTGTCAAACCACAGTTTCCCATGACGTTCAGTCAGATCCTAGTTTGATACCCTGGTTTGCAAACCACTCTTATGCCAGTTTCTCGGTACAGACATCAAATACCATTGAGCTAACCTTTTGTAGCAATTTTCTTTAAGGGCCAAACATACAGAGTTACTCTCTTCCATGTATATTTCCCAAATCTTTTCCTCCAGCATTATCCCCAACTTTCCCTCTCATTTTAATACATAGATTACTTTTTATTGTCCTTTTGTATTAACAGTTTATATATCTGTAACAGTACTTGAGTGTCTTTTTTATATCCTTCTTTTATGTTATGCAAGGTCTTTCAGCATCTTATATTTTCAATTAAGAAGTTTCTGATATGAAATAATTCAAACAAAGGTGGCTTATTTTCTCCTACTGCTTCCTTAATCTGATTGTATGTTCTCATGCAGTTCATACATTTCCATTTGGGTTCATGTACTTATTTATTCCAAAACACACTCACTTTTTAAAGCATCCACTACTCCCAAATTCATTGAAATGTAGATTGAGTGTCAGTGAACAGATTTGGAGATAGCTGTTACCTAAACTTATCCCAAATGCTCTATACGGAAACTAGAAATGTATTTTTCCTAAGTTCTAAGGGGCTTGTAATTAGCTCTTAATCATAACAAGGTTGGGAATAGCATCCTGCTAAAAGTATACTCTGATATTTTGAACACAGTGTTTTCTCCTTTTCTACATCATTCCAAAAATTAATGTTCATCATAGTTCTTATTATCCTCCCATCAAAAACAAGTTTCAGCAGAGCTGAGTTATCTAAATCTGATTTTATTTTTCTTTTCAAGCTTCCATAGTTGTTCCTATAAAAAAAACCCAGGTTTTTGCTCTTTCTAAAACCTGAAATGAGTTATTTCCAGTATTTAACCATCTTCCTCTTTTAGTTAAATGTAAGCATGATACTTCGGACCTTCTGTTGTTCATTTTTAAACTTGATTGGTGTTATCTTTTAATGACTGTTCTGGTTGAGTAGGAAATAACAGCAACGCTGTCAGCATATGTGCACACTTTAAATTCTTTCCTGCTGATTTCTAAACCTTTGATCTTTAGAATGGTTTCTTATCATAACAGCAAGGAGCTCTGAATTTCAACAGAAGTGAGGACAAGGGGCCGCCTTGTCTAGTCCCACAAGTAAATTAAGTTGTCACTGTTAAATTAGCATTTATGACTGTACATATGTGGAAGAGGGCAGTTGATAAACCAGTTGATAAATGTTCCAATGCTAGCAGCTTTTAATCCATGAAAGTCATGCTCCCATTCCATGCAGTCAAAAGCCTTTTCCCCATTAGTAAATTCAGTAACTCCCTGCCTTTACATTATGTATATATACGTGTGTGTGTGTGTGTGTGTGTGTGTATAAAAATAAAACAAACTCGTTTCTCTGTTTGCTGGTCCTTTAGCAGCCAGAACAGCCTGATGCATCCACAAGAGGGAGGTCAGTGGTGGACCTTGGGGTCTCAAATTTCAGCATTGCCCTGTGTGATCCCAAATTTGGTGCCTCTTGCCTTCCATTCTACATTATAGTTGTGGTGCCCCCTGCAGCATCCCGAAGGCTCCATGCCCAGTGTGATCAGACTGGTTAGGTAAAGGTATAGGGACCCCTGACCATTAGGTCCAGTCGTGACCGACTCTGGGGTTGCGGTGCTCATCTCGCTTTATTGGCCAAGGGAGTCGGCGTACAGCTTCCGGGTCATGTGGCCAGCATGACTAAGGTTACACTCCCCTAAATCTGCCTTTGAGGAGGTGTGAATAAGTGTAGGTTTGCAAAAATGGAAAAACAGCTAGTTAACAACCCTGGGGGTTACAAGTTCTACATGTAATCTATAAGAAACTGATAGAAGACTGGTAAGGTCCTTGAGAGAGAGTATTCCATGGTGGAGGGCCTTTCTCCTGGTGGATCAGGGTTGGGGAACCTGGTGCCTCTAGATGTTGCTGGACTACATTGGCTCCAGTGGTCAGGGATGATTGGAGTTGCAGTGCAGCAACATCTGGAGAGTCACAGGTTTCCACTCTTGTAATAGATTATAATGCTCCCTTCAAGTCCCATCAGCCAGTGCATCTGGAGTGCACCAGGCTGGGGAAGACAGCCCTAGGAGGTGGCCTATGCCAGCAGGTGCTCTTTGATTATATAATCCAGAAATCCCTTTCCATGCGTAGCTATACAATTTACTAACTTCTTTTGCTTACAATGCACCTACAACGTGATCTGTTTGTACTGCTCCCACAGCATCCTCAGAGCTCGATAGAACTGCATTGATCTCTTCCCCTCTACTCACATGTTTGAATGGGTGTGTGTGAGTTTTCTGTGCTTCACCCGATTATCTTAATGCACCTCTGCCTGATTCAAGATGCTCTTGCTCCGAGACCTGGCAAAGTACAGCTGGATTGGGGGCAAAATTCCAAAGCACAGACAAGGGAGAATGGCTCTCCCGCCTCATCTTCCCAGCTTGTTTCCCAGCCTTGCGAGATCAAGCCCTTCTGAGATCTTGGCAATATGTTTTCATCACTCCCCACAGGATGCCCTTTGGGTTTTTGTCCACAAGCAAATCTCCAATTGTCTCTGTGTTCGCAGGGCCAGTTTATACTTCAAAGGGTTTTGATTGCCTACTAAGCAGTTTTCAGAACCGTATTTTTTGCCTATTTTTAGCGCAGCTTTAGAAATCTCACTGAAGTTTACTAGCCTGAGTGATAAAACCTGCTCAGCTACCCTTGCCTGTCATGACAAGCAATCATGAAGAGATGAATCACGGGCTTCACCTTGTCAGGCAAGGCCATCTTGCTCTGCGCCACCCAGACTAGAATTTTGCATAAACTGCTTTATATACATAGTATGTTTTTAGCGCTGGAGTTCTTGGTTCAGCCTTAGTGAATGTTTCCTTCATACAGGCCCAGGGTTAGCTCTTTGCTTTTAAAAATTGGAGCTCTGGGGTTACTCTTATTTTGAGAACTTCTTCTTATCAAAGATTATACATTTGGACATTTGAATCACGTTCTTCTTCCATGGCTTACAGTGTTCTTCCTCCTCCCATATTTTATCTTCACGACAAACCTGTGTGGTAGGTTAGACAGGGGGAGGTGACTGGCCCATGGTCAGCCAGTGAGGAACATAGGAAGTCACCTTCTACCAAGTGAGACCATTGTCCACATCGCTCAATTTTGTATAGCAGTAGCAATAATAATAATTTAGTTTCCCCAGCCACTCTGGGCGACTCCCAATCAAGTGTTAAAAACAATGCACCATTAAATATTAACACCTTCCCTAAACAGGGCTGCCTTCAGATGTCTTCTAAAAGTTTGGTAGTTGTTGTTCTCTTTGACATCTGATGGGAGGGTGTTCCACAGGGCGGGCGCTACTACCGAGAAGACCCTCTGCCTGGTTCCCTGTAACTTGGCTTCTCGCAGGGAGGGAACCACCAGAAGGCCCTTGGCGCTGGATCTCAGTGTCTGGTTAGAATGATGGGGGTGGAGATGCTCCTTCAGATATACTGGACCGAGGCCGTTTTGGGCTTTAAAGGTCAGCACCAGCACTTTGAATTGTGCTCGGAAACGTACTGGAAGCCAATGCAGATCTCTCAGGACCAGTGTTATGTGGTCCTGGTGGCCACTCCCAGTCACCAGTCTAACTGCCGCATTCTGGATTAATTGCAGTTTCCAGATCACCTTCAAAGGTAGCCCCATGTAGAGCGTATTGCAGTAGTCCAAGCGGGAGATAACTAGAGCATGCACCACTCTCACTTTAGACTGGGAGAAGGCATACAGAGGAAAGGATAGCATGACCCAAGGTCTGTCTGCAATGCGTACAGAATAATTTACCTCCTGACTTATCAGAGAACCATTATACTCCACTTTAGTCTGTCCTGGCAGCTGCTGGGCCAAAAGGAGCAACAGATTTAAGAACTAGAGGAATGTCCCAAAAATTATTGGTCTGGTCCATTTCCATAAAGGAGATGATTGCAAGTTTAGGAAGAGGATTCAGAATATTGGAGTGGGGGAGCGAAAGGGGGGGGGGAGTTCCGGGCTACTCATTGGATCGATTGTGGGAATTTTCAGAAATAAGTGATGGCTATCACTTCCGTGCATTAAGAAGGGCATTAGGAAATGATTTCGGTTTGAGGGAGCAAATGATCTGCTTGCATGGTTTATCTCTTGTGGTAAATTGTATGTCTTCTCCCAATAGATTGAAGAGGCAGCTGATATTATCCAGAAACTGCACCTGATAGCACAGGAGTTACCTTTTGACAGGTGAAGTATGACTGACAGCTGCAAAATGGTCTTTGTGATTTCTGATGGATTTCAACTGACTCTTGCTAGCATTTTAAAGGGGGGGAAAGTGGGGTGGGGGAGTAGTCATGAGCTGAAATCAAAACAGTACATTTCAAGTGGGGAAAAAAACCATTAAAATACAACTAACTAGTTCTGCTAGCAGAAGCCCACATAAGGACTTCTGGGGGGAGGAGAGGGGGGATAATTCTTTCTGGCCAGCTGAAAAGCTTGTGCTGACAGGACAATTGCCACAGTGTTATATTGATTTCCTGCCAAAATATTTTGAGGGCTGCACCTAAAAATAATTCCAACTGTAACTGCCCTAATTTTTCCATTGCATTTTCTTCTTGTATGTTGATGTTTCGATATGTATTTTAATATATTGTATATTAGATGCTCTGATAATATTTTAAGATACTGCTGGGTACCACCTTGAAACTTGGGGAGGTGGTGTAGAAATCATAAATAAATGTAAAAATGTGATGTGTGAAGCTAGCTCTTTACTAGAAGGTTGAAGTGCAAGCCTTTAATTTTAATGTTATTTTGTCAATAGGTTTTCAGAAGTAAAATCCAAAATAGCAAGTAAGTTCCGCTCTTTGCTGTCCTGAATTTCTTAAATTGACTTGAAAATGTCCTTATTGCTCCCTTTTCACTAACTTGTGGAATGTTATTTTATACCCCCACCTCCTTTCCCCTTGCATGCAGGTAAGTATCACGATTTAGAGTGCCAACTGATCCAGGAGTTTACCAGTGCACAAAGAAGGGGGCAAATCTACAGGATGAGAGAAGTAGCTGCAGTCCTGCTTCACTTTAAGGTAAGAGGCGAGAGTCTCTTTCTAAGGTTTGAATGCTGTGCACACTTACCTGGGAGTAAGCCCCATTGAACTCAGGAAGACTTACTTCTAACTAGCATGCATAATGCTCAGCCAGTCAGCAAGGGTTTTGAAGAATAAATATCCGAATGATTTGGCTCAAAACAGGGCCTTCCAGATTGCAGCCATTACTTAATCCATCCAGATGATGTGGCTACAGCAAAGCGATTCCCAGCACGTAGAACATTGTGACATTGGAAAAAGCAGTTTGTTATGCCCCCTGTATGTTTGGCTCTTGTACCGTTTACCTGCATGGATGGCAGTTGCTCTCAAGTTTATGGGTAGCAGGGAATGTCCACTGCAAGGCTCGTCACAAGGCTCTCCCTTCCTACTCTCCCTTTGAAAGCACGGGCCATTTTATTTTCTTAGCTTCTCTTCCAGCAGCCTCTCCATGAAAACTACACTCCTTCCATGTTTCTTTACATACACACGCAAATGTGCAACGGCCGTTTCTAAGAGCCTCTGCCGCTTCGTTGTGATTTCTACAGTTGGCAGAGAACTCCGTTATTTGAGTCAAACTTATGTGTGCAAGTTCAGACCACTGGGACCTATAGAAAGGAATTGTCAATGGCCACCCCACGATTGCAGGCTTCTTTTCCTCTAGAAACTTTCCGGGGCTCAAAACTATATTTTGGAAGTGCTTTGTACGATCACCTGTATGAGCTCCAGTGGGTGGCCATGACTACACCTGGTTGGAAGCAGAATGGGATATATCTCAAGGCATGTGTTAATTCCTCTCTTGCCTGTCTCAAGGCAAGTTTGGAGCCTCAAATGTTTTGTATTAAAGGCCCCACTCTGAATGGCTAGTGCCAGGTCTGCTGCTTCCAATTTTGTTAAGCAAATAATGTGCCTGAGAGGCTGTTGAGTTCGACAGATTAAATAGCCATTAGCATGTGCAGTGAAGTGCCACTTTTTGGGGGGAAACCAATGGTCCATCTAGCAGACCCATCTGTTCTCCTGGTTATTTTGTACTCCTGGTAATATTTTGCTGGCAAAGTGGAGCTCCCCAGGGGCCAAGCAAAGAAAGAGAGCTGGGAGGCAGAGAGTTCCTCCCCCAGTGCCCTTGTCAAAACAGGATGTGAAACAGTCATTAACGGTAGTCGCAATGTGCCTAAATTTCAATTCCCTTTTTTTGTTTTCAATAGGGCTATTCCCACTGTGTCGATGTGTATATAAAACAGTGCCAAGAGGTAAGGTTTTGCTTACGAAGGATCTATCTAAACAATATTGTTTTACAACTGTGGATATTTTAATGGCGGCAACTCTCTCCTAACTTACTCAGGGTGCCTACTTGCGGAACGATATATTTGAAGATACTACTGTTCTCTGCCAGAACGTGAACAAGCAGGTTGGCGATATATTTAGCAACCCTGAGACTGTGATGGCCAAACTTATCCAGAACATCTTCGAAATCAGGCTTCAGGTGACTTGAACTTTTAAAAGCACATTATAAGTATTCTTCAAATACAAGCAAGTTACTGTTGTTTCATTGTGTTCTTTGTGTAGTATATTCCTTTTCAGAATGGTTATCTGTAGCAACCTTAATTACTACAAACCTTGAAGTGTTTTGGTGCAAGAATGCATTGTTTGATATTCTGTCCAGTTATGGCTATCTGGTGTGCTTGCTCCCCCAATGCTATAGAAGTCATGTGGGAGACTCTTTTTGTGGTACAAGGCTTTGAACTCTACAGCTTGGTTCTAATCATTATAATAATATATAGTAATAATTTATTATTTATACCCCGCCCATCTGGCTGGGTTTCCTCAGCCACTCTGGGCGGCTCCCAATTGGATATTAAAAACACAGTACAGCATTATACGTTAAAAACTTCCCTAAACAGGGCTGCCTTCAGATGTCTTTTAAAAGTAAGATAGTTGCTTATTTCCCTGGCATCCGATGGGAGGGCACAGCTGAGAAGGCTCTCTGCCTGGTTCCCTGTAACTTGGCTTCTCACAGTAAGGGAATTGCCAGAAGGCCCTCGGAGCTGGACCTCTGTGTCCGGGCTGAACGATGGGGGTGGAAACGCTCCTTCAGGTATACTGAGCTGAGGTCATTTAGGGCTTTCAAGGTCAGCACCAACACTATGAATTGTGCTCGGAAATGCACTGGGAGCCAATGCAGGTCTCTCAGGACCGGTGTTATATGGTCGGTGTTATGGGCCCTAATGGGCAAGTCACAAAAACATAGCCTTGCATTCCCCTATGTACACTGAAAATAGTAATAGCCACCGCACAGAATCTTTATGGGCATGAGCAAGGAAAGGATTGTGGGACGTTTTGCTGCTGAGAATGGGATGGCACCTCAAGCAACCGCCAAGTGAGCATCATATTCCACAGAGCGGCTCCTTCTGTCCCTTGCCTGTTGCCCATCCTCCGCTCTTTATGAACTCTGTTGTTTCCCCTCTGGGACCAGGG
Source organism: Podarcis siculus (assembly GCA_034642415.1). Lineage (NCBI taxonomy): Eukaryota > Metazoa > Chordata > Lepidosauria > Squamata > Lacertidae > Podarcis > Podarcis siculus. Next base: position 5,895,079 of record JAXCMG010000059.1, read on the forward strand.
ATTTTCCACCTGACTGCATCCCTGAGTGTGGTGAAGGGATGGAGGAACAATCTGTGAGTAGGCAGGGCCCCCGGTGCCTGTGCTGGCAGTGTGTATATCTATGCTTAATACCTCATCCAAGTACTTTGGCACCCCTTCTGTAATGGGGAGGTGGGTGGTTCAAGGGGAAGTTCATACAGCACATTAGTGGAAATGATAAAAATGGGATTGGGATAGCCACATCTCCACTCCCACTCTCTCCAACATGTAGAAAAAGAGGCAGAATAGTGGTAGTTAGGTTACGGTGAAAAGGCAAGATCTGAACAACACAGAAATGGCAGTGTGTGTTGCTTAGAAATGACAGAGGGGTAAATGGAGGCAGTGAGATGTTGACATTGATTATGCTGGAAACTTTGCTTTTCTGAGAACTTCCATTGTATTTTAATATTTTGTTGGAAGCCTCCCAAAGTGGCTGTGGAAACCCAGTCAGATGGGCAGGGTATAAATAATGAATTATTATTATTATCATTATCCATTGACTTGGGTGGGAAGTTTTTCAAAACTGGATTATTATATATGAATGTGTTTGAGAACTAGCAGTGCTGGTCTTCATTTCACAGAGTTATATAAAAGATCAGTTGGAAGAGCACAAGAAGTCTGACGCAGAGCAGTATCTTCAGAGCCTCTATGAACTGTATACAAGGTTGGTGCTGTACATAATGAATTTTAAAAGTGGGCATCGGCAAGGTCTGCTGGTGTCCCCCTCCCGCCACTCCCCATTTTTTGTCCTTCTCCAGCACTTTGTGGCTATTCGGTCCATAGATGCTATTTCCTCCCAGAACTGTGGGCTGTTTCTTCTTTTTTTAAAATAATGTCTGCTCATAATGTGTGCCTCCTGACCTCTGTGCCTCCCTACATGTGCACCCATGCCTAAATTTGCTGTAATACGAAAGGAGAAATTCAGGGCTGGGGGGCCAGGCTAGACACCTCTGCTTCTGTGGTGTTCAGAAAGTGCCAATAGCCAGGGCTTTCTGGCATCACAAGAAATGCGTCAAAGAACAGTGACTGTTACTGGTGGCCCCAGCTGAATATTTGATCCAAGTGCATTCAGAACTGTTTGTACTCAGGGCAGCAGGAGCTTTGATTGGTGGTGAAGGAGGAGTGGCAGGAGGGTGACTGGGATGAGAGGATTGCACTGTGTGAAGGTGGATGCCTTCACGCTAAATAAACAGGGAGAGTAGCACTAGTTCCTGCATTGCAGGAGGTTGGGGTAGATGAACCTCAAGTTTCTTCCAGCTATGCATTTCTATGATTCTAGCATAACAGGGTATGGGGAGCCAAGTTAGTAGACTAAGTAAACTATCCTTCTTCCAGTAAAGTGAAAATCACCCGGGAAGGGTTGGGGTTGACATTCTCAAACTGAACTGTAATAAAATGAATTTAAAAAGTAAAAAAAAATTGTCCAGTAGCACCTTAGAGACCAATTAAGTTTGTACCGGGTATAAGCTTTCATGTGCATGCACACTTCTTCAGATACACTGGAACAGAAGTCACCAGAACCTTATATAGTGGTACCTAAGGTTAAAAACTTAATTCGTTCCGGAGGTCCGTTCTTAACCCAAAACCGTTCTTAACCTGAGACCTATATATATGGGTCTGGTGACTTCTGCTTCAGTGTATCCGAAGAAATGTGCATGCACATGAAAGCTTATATCCAGAACAAACTTAGTTGGTCTCTAAGGTGCTACTGGAAATTTTTTAAATTTGTTTCGACTGTCAGACCAACACAGCTACCTACCTGAATCTGTAGACCAGGTCCACACTTGCTTAGCCTTGGCAGTGCTGTAGCGTTTGCTGTGCCCAGAGCCCTCACTCCAATCCCTTAGTGAACACTGCAAACACTTTATACCTGAATGTTACCTCCTGCTAATGCATTCCTTCTTGCTCCCTCCCCTCTCTCCCTTCCTTTAACATAAAGGACTACTAATCTTTCGAGCAAATTGATGGAGTTTAACTTGGGCACTGATAAGCAGACTTTCTTGTCTAAGCTTATCAAATCCATCTTCGTTTCCTACTTGGAGAATTACATCGAGGTGGAAATTGGTTATTTGAGAAGCAGGAGCTCCATGATTTTGCAGCGCTATTATGAGTCGAAAAACCACCAAAAGAGAGCCATTGGAAGTGGAGGGTAAGGTTTGGCTTCCAGTCTTGTTTACTGTGCTTCTTTCTTTCTTTCTTTCTTTCTTTCTTTCTTTCTTTCTTTCTTTC
>JAXCMG010000059.1:5897335-5909332 GCA_034642415.1 Podarcis siculus
TCTTTCTTTCTTTCTTTCTTTCTTTCTTTCTTTCTTTCTTTCTTTCTCTTGATTTTAAGTTTGCAGTATTCTCAAATCCACATTAAGGACAAGTCTTTTGTTTAAAATACTGGTATGCACACATTTAGGGATGCGGGTGGTGCTGTGGGTTAAACCACAGAGCCTAGGACTTGCCGATCAGAAGGTCAGCGGTTCGAATCCCCGTGACAGCGTGAGCTCCCGTTGCTTGGTCCCTGCTCCTGCCAACCGAGCAGTTCAAAAGCACATCAAAGTGCAAGTAGATAAATAGGTACCGCTCTGGCGGGAAGGTAAAGGGCGTTTCCTTGCGCTGCTGTGGTTCGCCAGAAGCGGCTTAGTCATGCTGGCCACATGACCCGGAAGCTGTACGCTGGCTCCCTCGGCCAATAAAGTGAGATGAGTGCCGCAACCTCAGAGTCGGTCATGACTGTACCTAATGGTCAGGGGTCCCTTTACCTTTACCTTTTATGCACAAATTTATAATTTTGTTTGCTACCTGCTGCAATGGTTGCTTGCATATCTTAATAATGCAGTCACAAAACCAAGCTAAAAACTTTGCAGGGATGTTTGTTGTGTGAAATAAACGGAACACCGGGACAGAAACCAGAGCACACAGAACACAGTTTACCTTCCTGCCGCAGCGGTACCTATTTATCTACTCGTGCTGGTGTGCTTTCGAACTGCTAGGTTGGCAGGAGAAATTGCCAGCTGTATACCATGTATACCCCATAGGTTTACAATATATGCGTTGCCTGTGGATGCTAGAAGGATTTTGTCCAGCCCATAGCGATACTCCAGCAGAAGGTTTTTTCCTTGCTGTAGCTAATAGCCACCAAGACCACCTCTCTGTTTCCTGGCTGTGCTAACCTGGCATAAGCAGTAGCTTTTAAGAGAGTGTTGGAGGCAGCATGTGGGGGAATGCATTCTCTGTGGTGGACACATGCATACCTTTTGCCCTATTATTATTCCTGGTCCAACGGGCTTTGCTGGTTTTGAAACACTGCAAAACCTCTTGTGCCAGAGACGATAGCAGGACAAAATAAATGGTTCTGCATCCCACAGGCAGGCTTGCCTCTGCTGTACCAGCTTTAACTTTCTTCATATGAGTTGCCTGTCTCTGATTCTTTTGTATTGATGGTGTGGCATTTGTTGTTCTTTCTTCAAAAATCTGAGGAATTTGCATTCTGTATTTAAAATGTCTAGCATTGTTCTTAATGTGGCTGAAAAGTTAACCCCGGTTTGCATAACCAGACTTCACTGGGATTAATGGTTCCTGCTTGGTGCATCTCTTTCTAGCATTCAAGAATTCAAAGAGCGAATACGGCAGCGGACAAACCTGCCATTGGGCCCCAGTATTGACACCCACGGCGAAACTTTCCTGTCCCAGGATGTGGTGGTTAATCTTTTGCAAGAAACTAAGCAAGCCTTTGAAAGGTGCCACAGGGTGTGTACACTTATTAATAGAATTATTATGGGCTATCTCTAATGGTGTATCAGTATACACTGTGAGTGTTGCTGTGTGGACACAAACATTTTCTGAGTGTGTGCTCCCATTTTGCTGTTTTTACATCTTCTAATAGTTTTTTTAAAAAAATTATCTTAGTTCTTATGCTGTTTTTGAAAACTTTTTTTTAGTGGAAAAGTGGCATATAGATGCATGAGATAAGTGTTTCTTCCTGAGCCCCTATATCCCAGCTCAGTCCCTGAGATAATCTGGAGGAGCTTCAACTAGTAGCTGGGCATTTAGCTGTGGGTGTAGGGTGGTATTTAAATTAGTAATAATAATAATAATAATAATAATTATATGCTGCTGGTGACATGCTTCGGAATGCTGTTCCAGCAGAGATTCAACAACACCCTCTCTCTTGACTTTCAGGCATCTCTTAAGTATATTCATTAATAAAGTTTTGCTGTTGGGACTAGAGTGAAATAGACGGGAGCTGCAACACCGTAGTTCCCCCTTCTGGATTCCCTTTTGCAGTACGATAGTGTTTTTTCCACCCCACCTTCCCTTGGTATAATAGATGTGCCTTCAGTCCGGATTGCCAAACTCACTTCTGTGTTTGGTTGCTCTCCTCCATTTCCCCCAGCTTCCAACAGCATTTTCAGAAGTTGTTGGGGGGAAAGGATGATAGCACTGGAGTCTGGAGAGAGGGCAAAAAGGGCAAGAGAAGCAGTAGGAAGGGTTGTTTCGCGAAAGATGCAAGGAGCCGCGAGGGGCCCAGAAGGCGGATGCACAGGAGTGGGGAACCGTGGGCCCAGGGCAGAATGCAGCCTCCCAGGCCTCTCTATCCGGCCTATAGAGCTCTCCCCTCACCCAGAGTTCCTTCACACCTTCCTTCAGCGTTTTTACCTGACTGGAATGTGTCCTTGAACTCTGATCACATCTCCTGCTTGTCTGAAAGGGGAACAGAGAGAGACCTGTGCAAAAAACCTATTGCACTATACAAAGGCAACGTTTTCCATTCATTGCTCGGCCTGCTACTGGCCCCACTCACAATTGGAATGTTGCTTAGAAGGGAGTGGCCCTCAGTACCCCACCCCTTCATTTTCAGAACTTCCTTTTCAGGAAATAAAGGCAGGGGTCCTTAGTAGGGTTGGGCGATATATCGTCCAAAAGCGGTTTGAAGTCCATATCGTGATACCATAATTTTTGACCTGGCAGTATATCGCAAATCATGATATGTGTGTATGCTCTGCAAAAATCACAGTGTGTGAAAAGACGTGGAGCCGGCCAATGCTTCTCTCGATTCCCGCAGCCCGTTAACTCTGCTAGCTTGGCTCTCCCTGCCTCCTGCAGGGGGCAGCAAATCACAAGAGCAGGCGCTGGCAAAAATCACGATGCGGGAAAAACCGTGAAGTCAGCCTGTGCCTCTGCATAGCTCCATCCTTATTTCACACATAGTGATGCTTAGCTGGTGATTTATCAGGATGTTGAAAACCAGATATCGCCCAGCCCTAGTCCTTAGGATGGCCAACAAAAACTTGTCACTTTGCAAGTTGCTCCAACTCTTCATAATTACGTGGTTTTGGTTGGTCTTTGCATGAATCCGTGCAAAGTGGTCTGTGTTTTAAATAGTTTGCATATAATTCTTCACATCTCAGTGCCAGAAAGGTCCTAACAAGCTCTTTCCACTTTTAAAGCTTTCTGACCCTTCAGATCTGCCGAAAAACGCCTTCAGAATTTTCTCTTTGCTCGTGGAGTTCTTATGCATCGAGCACATTGACTATGCTCTGGAAATTGGGTTGGCTGGTAAGTGCAATACTGCCTTTATTCCCGTTAAATATTGCACTGGAATGTAGCTAAAATATGTGACCCTTCTTTGAAACCATACATTTATGGAAAGTTCGAGGCTGCAGTATTCTGATGTAACTTGCCCTAGCGGTTTAGGCTCCAAACAAAACAGCATCGTAACAAAGAAACAAAATGTAATGTAAACGCCATTCTTAAAATTGCTGATATGTATATAATTTAGAAGCAACTCCGATGAAATAGATTGCAGTAGTCCCATTTTCAGCTTTTAAAGAAATGAAAATATCAAACACTTAACCTTCATACAGCTTAAAGTCAGTGTCCTTGTTATCGCTGGCGATTCTGCTAACTGGTTCTCAGGATTCCTGATGCTTGTTGGATGGATGGATTCCTTAGACTCATTCAAAAGTTTTTACTGGTTTCATTATTTGCTTGCCTCTAGGAATTCCTTCTCCAGATGCCAAGACTGCAAATCTTTACTTCCTGGATGTCGTGAACCAGGCTAATACCATTTTCCACCTCTTTGACAAGCAGTTCAATGATCATCTGATGCCATTGGTTAGGTAGGTTACCTGTTGTGTCTTCAGCCCAAGAAGCCATGTAGAGTTTGCATTCTGACTCATAAATGTTCCTTCGTAGGGGCAAAAAGTGTTATGCTAGAATCATCTCCTGTCTGGGGGCCACATAAAAGCTCCAGAATAAGTCCACAAGCTCCAGCATGGCAAAGATGCAGTAGGAGTCAATAGTTTGGTTGCTCTTTCTGCAGCCTAGATTCTCCATTAATAATCTCCAGGCTGTTGCCATGTGATTATTACGCCCATTTACATGCAAGGCCTGATTTATCGCAGAGGCTGAAGTAGGAGGCATTGGAACTGGATTTGAAGGAAAGAAATAGAGGGTTCTGGGACTTCTGGAGGCAGACACTGTGGGATTTCTTGCACCCTGACCTACTGGAAGCCCCCATACTGACCATGTAATCATGTAATCCTCCGGAGGTTTAAAAACCTTCTTTTGCATTTTTTCCAAATTAAGTTAGTTAACTTGCAAACTGAGATTTTCAGTATTCTGTTGGCTACCGAAGCCCAATAATGGCATTACATGAGTGATAAAAGGCATCAGTGGCTATTAGGCATGATGGCTGTGGGCTAACTCTACAGTCACTGGGGAACAGCAATAGGAGAGGCCTGTGGCCCGCAAGTCTTCTGCTGGGCTTCCCATAGACACCTGCTTGGTCACTGCAAGAAAGAGGTGGGCTCCCTTTTATCTGATCCAGCTGGGCTCTTTGGATATTCTTCTGCATATGTAATACTTTTCCATACTTGCCTCCACACTGCACTCCCAACAGTTGCACGGCCAGGTTCTCCCTCCCATGTAGCTTGTTCCACACATAACTGCGACTAGGAGGCCTCTTTCACGAGAGGTGAAAATGACAGGGTGGATGAACCGGGAAACCCTTGCAGATTCAAGTGCCCTGGGATCGAGGGTGCTTTTGTAGCCTTATTGGAGTTCACCGATTGGGTCTGTGTTGCTTCCGGACAGGAGGAAGGAAGTCAAATGACACCGAGGGTTAGTTCAGAGAAAGAATTCTTTATTTCTGCTCTCCGGAACAGCAGAAAGGCACTTGCATGGTCAGTCCACAGCAAGTCCAAAGAAATGAGAGATTACATGCAGTATATATATCCTCCAGGCACCCTCTCCCTCCTTCCCCAGGAATCCAACCACGTCAGCTTGTACACGCAGGTTGACATTACAGATGTTCCTGCTCCGGCACTCTTAACCATAAAAGGGTATTCCTTCCTATACTTCTGACCATAAAAGGATATTCCTTCCTGTACTTCTGACCATAAAAGGATCTTCCTGTTCCTACTCTTATCTTGGAGCAAGAGGTCACCATCTCCAAGAACACCCTCTGGCGCTATTCCCAGACTAGGTCTGTGTGTCTTTTGTGGTCAGGATATAAGATAAGGCACATACGTGTCTTCCCTGTTCTACTGGTACAGTCGAGGCCATACTTGCCATCACAAAATGATAAAGAAGAGGGCTCTGAGCACTTGTTTATACAGCTGGGTTTCGGCTCAAGAGCTCAAGTTAAAGCATGTTAGCTAAGGAAAAATAGGGATTTTGGTGCAGTTTCAAACTGTCTGCACAGTCAGTTTTGGGTTTGGGAAACCCATTCCTTCACTTGGAGTCGATGTGTGTGTGTGGCAGAGAATGGTAGCTAACGACTTCCCCTCCCTCCTTTTATCACAGCTCTTCCCCCAAGCTCTCCGAATGTCTTCAGAAGAAAAAGGACGTCACAGAACAAATGGAGGTGAAGCTGGACATGGGCATTGACAGGCAAGTGAAGGCTCCATCACCTTTCTGAACCATCACTCAGTTTCCCCTTTTGCATCAACTGTTTGTGGTTTGGGACGGTTCATTATTCTGGCAAATAATGAAAATTTAGGGGTGGGGAGAATTGTGGACCTGTGTCTAGCCATCCCTCCATCCCAGTGCCTAGTTCTGATTGCAAGTCCCTTGGAGGAAGGGACGGCCATGCTGCTGCTTTGTGAAGTGAAGAATATCGAGATGGTGTTATATAAATAAATAAATATAAATAATGCGTGTTAATCTCCAATTTTAAGAGCGAAGTTTTAAATCGCCTCTGCTGCTCTTTAGCGGCCCACCATTTCTGGAAGCCCAGGGGAGTAGGCCTGCGACGGCACACTTCACCGCAAGTTAGCGGTCGCTTTGAGAAGAGGATTGTGTTGGCTTGGGCTTTGTGGGGCTCAAAACGCTAACTTTAAAACGGCCACCTGGTATTTTAACTTTGAAGGACGCTGAATTGCATGATTGGGCAGATGAAGCACATCTTGGCGGCGGAACAAAGGAAGACCGATTTCAAACCAGAAGATGAGAACAATGTTCTGATTCAGTACACTAATGTGAGTAACTATATATAGATTAGTCAATGACAAGTGACACGGCAAGTAATTGGACTGCCGCTGGCGTTCTTCCCTGCTGACTCTGCTCAGCATATGCATTTTATCACACATGCACCTCCCTTAATAGTCAAGTTTTCTTCACTCTTCTAGGAATTCTGATGCATTTCCATTGTGCGATTTCAGCCTGGGCGAGAACAATAGTGGTTCCTAAATGCTCAGCGTTTTTAGTCATTGGTGTCCTGTTGTGCTGTATAGAAATCATAAGAATGTGGAAGCATAGAGTGGGGTGAGGCTAGCAGATAGTTTAGCCCAGCCCCCTGCAATAAGGCTGTATCCTCTTATGTACTAAGCTACGCTGTATTGACGACGGCAATTTAGCATTTATACCGCACCAGCAGCCAAACCCACCCTCCCACCCTGTGGAGTAGCTCCCAGCACCCCAGCTGAAGTGTGCCGCGTTCACAAAGCACAGAGTAAAAATGAATGCATTCCTCACTGTGCCCTTCAGGCTCCTAGATCTCCGTGGTTGCCACCAACAGAGCCACAGTGTACGAAGAAATCCAAATGTTGCACATGGAGCAAAATGCTCAGAATGAATGATGCCTAAATTACCAGGGAACTTATTTTAATAGCGGTGCACCTTTTGCGACCACATTTGAAGGCATTACATAATACAGTGGTACCTTGGGTTACATACGCTTCAGTTTACATACGCTTCAGGTTACAGACTCCGCTAACTCAGGAATATTACCTCGGGTTAAGAACTTTGCTTCAGGATGAGAACAGAAATCGCGCAGTGGCGGCACAGCAGCAGCGGGAGGCCCCATTAGCTAAAGTGGTGCTTCAGGTTAAGAACATTTTCAGGTTAAGAACGGACCTCTGGAACGAATTAAGTACTTAACCCGAGGTACCACTGTATAAAGACAGTATAACTCCAGAACCTTGACTGGCTTTGGTAGCAGCCAAAGTATTGGGGTAATTGTAGCACATGGATTCAAGTTACGAGAGATTCTTACTAGACATCAGGACGAACTTTCTGATAGTAAGAGTCGTTTGACAGTGGAACGGTCTCCCTCGGGAGATTGTGGGCTCTCCTTCCTTGGAGGTTTCTAAGCAGAGGTTGGATGGCCATCTGTCAGGGATGCTTCAGTTGATATTCCTGCATTGCAGGGGTTGGACTAGATGACCCTTAGCGTCCCTTCCAGTTCTACAATTCTGTTATTCTATTTATTTATCTGAAGTGTGAGTGCATGAGAGAGAGAGAGATGGGTGCACATCAAGACCGCTACTGCGGCTTTCTTAATATTACCATTTGAGTAACACCAGTGGGACGCGGGTGGCGCTGTGGGTAAAAGCCTCAGCGCCTAGGGCTTGCCGATCGAAGGTCGGCGGTTCGAATCCCCACTGCGGGGTGTGCTCCCGTTGCTCGGTCCCAGCGCCTGCCCACCTAGCAGTTCGAAAGCACCCCCGGGTGCAAGTAGATAAATAGGGACCGCTTACTGGCGGGAAGGTAAACGGCGTTTCCGTGTGCTGCACTGGCTTGCCAGATGCAGCTTCGTCACGCTGGCCACGTGACCCGGAAGTGTCTGCGGACAGCGCTAGCCCCCGGCCTCTAGAGTGAGATGGGCGCACAACCCTAGAGTCTGTAAAGACTGGCCCGTACGGACAGGGGTACCTTTACCTTTACTTTAACATCAATGGAATTTACTTTCAGATACTTCCACTGGGATATTTGAATGTTTTTTTAAAATAAGAGGTATGAAATAGATATAGTGAAACTTTTTGTTGCATCAGCATCTCTCTCTGCACGCAAACGTCTGGGTTACACAGAACTACTTGTCAGACAGACTGGAAAGAACGATTAAATCACAAGTATGATTCTTGTACATTAGTCACTTCAAATAACTGCCACATCAATATTTTTTCCACTTAAAACAAGTGTAATATAGTGATAAGCAGGGATTACAAGCCAATTCTAGAAATTTTTCCTTATGAGTGAATCCCATTGAGTTAAATGGGGTTTACTCTCAGATAAGTGGGCACAAGAATGCAACCTGTATTTTGTTGCAGTTCCTGGGAGTTTCACATCCCAGGAATGCCATCTAAAAGTATTGAACTCATTTTTCATTTTCTTCCAAGAGGGCAGCTGAGAAGTTTGCGAAAGAGTGAAGTGTCCGTTCTTTATTCAGTTGAAAATGTTGTATGATCACAATATGTGTTACCTTTCCCCAGTCGTCAGTTCAGAAACCCAACACACACCCCACAATTTCCACCCCGAGTGGCTGTCAAGCCTGACAGAGCCCTTTTCTTTTTCTCCTCCGAACTTTCCTGCTTACTTTCCAGGCCTGTGCCAAAGTCTGCATCTATGTCAGAAAGCAAGTGGAAAAGATCAGGAATTCTATGGATGGCAAGAACGTGGACGGTGTTCTGACGGAGTTTGGAGTTCGCTTCCACCGACTCATCTATGAGCACCTGCAACAATATTCCTACAGCTGCATGGGTGGCATGTTGGCAATCTGCGATGTGGCTGAATACCGGAAATGTGCCAAAGAGTTCAAGGTATGTGGCCAGTAGGCATGCCCAACACAGTTTGAGATGCAGCACCTTGTCCTTGTAATTGACTGGGTGGCCTAATGTTAAAACAGGGTTTACCTATTTGTAAAATGGGAATAGTCAAACTGTCAACCTCATGAACTGTTCATGAACAAAGGTGAGAAAAATATCTGTGCATTGGCTGCATTATGCAAATAATGTTTTGCTAATACAGTGGTACCTCGGTTTTCGAATGTAATCCGTTCCGGAAGTCCGTTCAAGTTCCGAAATGTTCAAAAACTGAAAACTGAAAGCGGAAGCCTCAAAATGGAAGCCTCAATACCAGGCATAGGCAAACTCAGCCCTCCAGATGTTTTGAGACGACAACTCCCACCATCCCTGACCACTGGTCCTGTTAGCTAGGGATGATGGGGGTTGTAGTCCCAAAACATCTGGAGGGCTTAGTTTGCCTATGCCTGCTCAATACGGAAAACTCAAATCGGAAGCCGTGTTTCCTGTTTGACTTCTGAGAAGCGTTCAAAAACCAAGGCATTTACTGCCGGGTTTTCGATGTCTGAGTTCCGAAGCGTTCGACTACGGAGGCGTTTGAAAACCGAGGTTCCACTATAATCTCTAGGCCTATGGTGTATCTGAAGAGCACCGTTGGGTATTTAAATCTGAAAAGCACCCATTGGGAGGGGAGAGACTCCATCAGGCAAGGCCTCCTTCCACCTGCCTTGCTCCACCCTCCAGTCTCTGCTTCTCATTTTGTATTGTATTGTGTTGTGCACTGTGGTTTGCTGTTTTTTTTAGATTGGAGTTTGGAAATTGCTTGTTGTAACTGTTGAGTGGATTTCTGTTTAATTTTGAAATGCTGATATTTAATATTATTCTATATTGTTTTAATGAATGTTGAATGTTATTTTATTTGCATATTGTATATTGTATTATGCATATTGTCTTTATTTATATGATGTTAGCCGCTCTGAGCCTGGCTTTGGCTGGGGAGAGCGGGATACAAATAAAATTTATTTATTTATTTATTTATAAATTGATCTTGCTTTGCTTTCCCCCCACTGCTACAGATTGCACTGGTACTTCAGCTTTTTGACACGCTCCACTCCCTTTGCAACCTCCTTGTCGTCGCTCCGGATAACTTGAAGCAGGTCTGCTCAGGAGAGCAGCTTGCTATTCTGGACAAGAACATCCTCCATTCCTTTGTACAGCTCCGCCTTGACTACAGATCCGCTCGCCTCGGCCGCCACTTCAGCTGAGAGGGCGGAAGAAGCAAAACCCAAGTGTTTGCTGGGACTTGGCCTCCTAGAGAGCATAGTGGCGGCTTTTTCTGAGGGCGGGGTGGGGGCCGGATTGGGGAGGGGGGTAGAGAGAGAGAGAGAGAGCTCTTGGTAGAAAAATGTCCAGGTGTAACTTAAACTGGTCCTTTCCATTTGTCCTCTTTTCTTCTTCCGTGTAAAATAAACAGCCTCCAGAAATTTAGATTCTGCAAAAGCACTTCCTATTGCCTGTTCATCGGAACGCCACGTGGCCAGTCTTTCTGACTTGCTGTCTTCTGAATGAATTAAATAAATAAAAACAAATAAATACGTTTTCAGCACTGGTACATGTTGTACTATTTTATTGTTGTTAGCCGCCCTGAGCCTGGCTGGGGAGGGCGGGATATAAATAAAATTTATTATTATTATTATTATTATTATTATTATTATTAAAAAATAATGACTTGTATTTCAGAGCATCCAAAGTGGATTCTTTTGCCCATGCTGCAACCTAACACCTTACAGTTACAGAACTCCCGCCGGGCTCCGAAGGCTTGCGGATAGCTTCCTGAAGCCTGGAGAGCGAGAGGGGTCGGTGCGCACCAACCCCTCTCGCTCTCCAGGCTTCAGCGAAAGCCTGCATTCGCTCCATAGGACACACACACATTTCCCCTTCATTTTTGGAGGGGAAAAAGTGCGTCATAGAGCGAAAAATACGGTAATTACATAACAAAGTCTGAGAGCCAGCAGACAGCAAAACTACATTAAGATAACAAAATGGCTGCAGTAGAGCAGCATGGCAGCAAAAGATCAACAACCCACTCTAAGGAAATAAGGAATGTTGCATTTGACTGTATCAATGAATTACATCCCACAAAGAGTTCCTGAAGCTTTGACAGCGGCTTGATGCACTGAAGTTGAGCAGCTGAATCTTTTCCCTTCCTTGCGGATGCCATGATGGGGAAAGCTTTGCACAGACGACTTGTGCTTGTTACATGGGTGTTAAAAGAATTGTGACACACACATGTTAGCAGTGTGTCTAGATGGAGAGCGGTGCTGAACCCTCCAGTAACTGACTTAAATCTGTGTAGTATCCTCACAATTTTCACAATGCTCCTAAGGGAATACACCTGACTACACTTTGACTTCGTTCTGGTGAGATCTAAAAGCCCCATGAAACTGTTAACAGGGCCTCTTTTCCCCATTCATAAGACCATGTTCAGAACGTAGCAAGACAACATGCAGTCTTCATTTTATTAACTCTAGAATCATGTATACACAAACTGTGAGCCAAATCCAATGTGCTTAATACAACCCATACATTCACAGGCAAAGTTTTAACTCCTTCCCTTTCTCAGAAGTGGCATGGAACTTTTCTGTTTCTGCTTTAAACAGAAAATACCTGTCGAAAATACTTTAGGGAAGTTTCCTAATTTTTTTTGGTACATGTCATAGCTTCCTGAATAGAATCATAGAATCATAGAGTTGGAATAGACCACAAGGGCCATCGAGTCCAACCGCCTGCCAAGCAGGAAACACCATCAGAGCACTCCTGACATATGGCTGTCAAGCCTCTGCTTAAAGACCTCCAAAGAAGGAGACTCCACCACACGCCTTGGCAGCAAATTCCACTGTCGAACAGCTCTTACTGTCAGGAAGTTCTTCCTAATGTTTAAGTGGAATCTTCTTTCTTGTAGTTTGGATCCATTGCTCCGTGTCCGCTTCTCTGGAGCAGCAGAAAACAACCTTTCTCCCTCCTCTATATGACATCCTTTTATATATTTGAACATGGCTATCATATCACCCCTTAACCTCCTCTTCTCCAGGCTAAACATGCCCAGCTCCCTTAGCCGTTCCTCATAAAGCATCGTTTCCAGGCTTTTGACCATTTTGGTTGCCCTCCTCTGGGCACGTTCCAGTTTGTCAGTGTCCTTCTTGAACTGTGGTGTCCAGAACTGGACACAGTACTCCAGGTGAGGCCTGACCAGAGCAGAAT
>JAXCMG010000059.1:5909732-5931048 GCA_034642415.1 Podarcis siculus
TCATGGGGCACCTTGTCAAATGCCTTGCTGAAATCAAGGTAGGCTATGTGCATCTTTATAAAGAGTTGCCAGCAAGGCAGATTTAGTATGCCATGGAGCATCTCTCAATCACTTCTCGCTCCCTCTGGTTTAGAACTGGATCCCTTCTCCTTTCTGTGGGGCAAATGAGATGATGGGGGGGGGGGCAGCTGGGGCTGGGCATACCTGTGATTTCCTGCATGCCTTGAGGCTGGGTAAAATACAAATAAAACATTTTGAGTCACAGCGTATGCACATGAGGGCAGTTTGTCGTGGCAAAGATGCACACCAGTCGTACTATTGGGACCAAACAATCCCTCTTGGCTCAACCCCAAGGAGATGACTGCCCTGTGTTTTTAGTGCATCTTACAAAAGGTCTTTTCTCTCAGGCCTGCACTTAACACTTCAAACCGCAAGGATCTTCCTGCAAACCTTTTTGAAGGTCTCCGGGCCCAGTAAGTACTCCTGATTTATAGCGCTGTAGTTTTTTATGGGTTTTTTTGGGGGGGGTGAATACATACAAGCTCAGTATTATTGTGATAAAGGAGCGAGGCAGAGCCATGCCAAGCTTTCCCAAAGCATTCTGGGAAAACACCTGCTTTGTTCCCTTGCATCGCTCTCTTCGCTGGCCATGGCAGAGGCACAAAGCGTTCGGTGGACACCGGAGAAGGAAGGCGCTAGCTGTACAGCTGCCATTTTTGCGAGCTGTGATGTGGATTCCAAACATACCTCTCTGATACCTCTGAATCTTAAGTGCCAGCATTGCTGGTGTGTTTTTTAAAAAAATAAAAACAGTGGTTCTGCTCACCAGTATTACAAATCATTCTGCAAAAAAAGGGGGATTTAGTCCATTTGTGAAAGATTTCAGAATGGCAAGCAAGAAGCGTTTGGCATCATCGTATGTCTGCAAATCGCATCAGAAGAGTACTTCAAAACTTCCCATGGTTGTACACACACACGCACACACTTTTAAAATAAAGTTCTAATGCTGTTATAGATGTCCCTTGGCCACAAACATCAATACTAATGGAGGAAGTTGTGGATGGTTCCTTTAAACTCAGTCACACAACCATCGCTGCACCAGCCTTCTCCATTCTGGAGTTCTGTTCTATTCACATGGTTTTGTTCAATATCCCCATCTGCAATCATTCCTGCCTGCAGAAAGCCAACAATTTCCGGGTTCAAAATTGAGAGAAGCCAGAACTTGCTGCCACCAGAACTTACTCTTCAAAGCCGTTTGCTGCGGTACCATTTTGGGGTGTTATTGTGAGCAGCACTGAAACTTGGAGGTGCATCAATGTCAGGTCCTGCAAAGATGGAGTGGGGTCCTTTCCCCTTTGCACTGCCTCCTTTTGAACCAGTTTACTCCAATCTGAAAGGGGAGAGCGCAAAATATGGTTTGAAGCTCAACATCAAAAAAACGAAGATCGTGGCCACTGGTCCCATCACCTCCTGCAAATAGAAGGGGAAGAAATGGAGGCAATGAGAGATTTTACTTTCTTGGCCTCCATGATCACTGCAGATGGTGACAGCAGCCACGAAATTAAAAGACGCCTGCTCCTTGGGAGAAAAGCAATGACAAACCTAGACAGCATCTTAAAAAGTAGAGACATCACCTTGCCAACAAAGGTCTGTATAGTTAAAGCCATGGTTTTCCCAGTAGTGATGTATGGAAGTGAGAGCTGGACCATAAAGAAGGCCGATCGCTGAAGAATTGATGCTTTTGAATTATGGTGCTGGAGGAGACTCTTGAGAGTCCCATGGACTGCAAGAAGATCCAACCGATCCATTCTGAAGGAAATCAGCCCTGAGTGCTCACTGGAAGGACAGATCCTGAAGCTGAGGCTCCAGTACTTGAACACCTCATAAGAAGAGAAGACTCCCTGGAAAAGACCCTGATGTTGGGAAAGATGGAGGGCACAAGGAGAAGGGGACGACAGAGGACGAGATGGTTGGACAGTGTTCTCGAAGCTACTAACATGAGTTTGACCAAACTGCGGGAAGCAGTGGAAGACAGGAGTGCCTGGCGTGCTCTGGTCCATGGGGTCACAAAGAGTCGGACACAACTAAATGATTAAACAAAGGTGTATAATGAAGGCCCCAGGTGAACTTCACTGGGGAGAGCATTCCACAGACAGGGAGCCACTGCAGAGAAGGCCCCGTTCTTGTGTTGCCACCCTCCTGACCTCTTGAGGAGGAGGCACATGAAGAAGGGCCTCAGAAGATGAACTAATGCTCCAGGTAGGTTCATATGGAAAGAGTTTGTCCTTGAGGTGTTGGCGGTCCTGAGCCACTTAATGCTTTATAGGTCAAAACCAGCACTTTGAATTGGGCCGGAAACTAACTGGTAGCCAGTGCAGTCGGACCAGGTTCGGTGTAATGTGCTCAAACCATCTTGCTCCAGTGAGCAACCCGGCCACTGAATTCTGCACCAGCTGAAGTTTCCAAACCGTCTTCAGAGGTAACTGTCTGATTTGGTGTGATATGTTGCACTCTGGAAAGAACAAATGGTTGGCATCCGTCTGTCTCAGGAAACAATGGAGGAGTGCCCCTTTGGGGGTGAAGTCAAACGGTTGGAAGGCTGCAGCGCCTGCTGTGCCTGTAGAGACTGATATGGGAGAGACATGTTTTGTTGCAGCTGGGGCAGTTGAGGGCGTCCGGTTGTGCTGCTACAGATACACCATGGCATTTCTTCTCTCTGTGCTCCTCCCAGCGGTCATTCCTCCTCTGGTCACTGCTATGGATGCACGACCTGATGGTCTGTTCCCAGGCACTGTGGTCGTCTGCAAGGGATTTCTACACAGCAGGGTTCATATTGGCAGCCTTCATGTCCCGTTTGCAGACATCTTTGTAGCTCAGCATTGCTCTGGGAAGAGGCCTGGTGCCTCTGTAGAGCACATTCTTGGAGATCCTTCCATCTTCCACTCTGCGGCCATGACCAAGCCAGTGTAGATGTCATTGAAGGGACACGGATGGCGCTGTGGTCTAAACCACTGAGCCTCTTGGGCTTGCCGATCAGAAGGTTGGCAGTTCGAATCCCCGCGACGGAGTGAGCTCCCGTTGCTCTGTCCCAGCTCCTGCCAACCTAGCACTTCGAAAGCACGCTGGCACAAGTAGAGAAATAGGTATCACTGCAGTGGGAAAGTAAATGGCATTTCCGTGCGCTCTGGCTTCCGTCACGGTGTCCTGTTGTGCCAGAAGCAGTTTAGTCCTGCTGGCCACATGACCCAGAAATCTGTCTGCGGACAAACACCGGCTCCCTCGGCCTGAAAGTGAGATGAGCGCCGCAACCCCATATTCGCCTTTGACTGGACTTAACTGTCCAGGGGTCCTTTACCTTTTTACCTTTTACGTAGATGTCACTGAGGAGTGAGAACATGCTGGGAAGGTGCGCTTGGAAGAGCACATCTTTGCTTGAAACTCTGGAAAGAACAAGCTGGCCAATAACCCTACAAAGCAAACATTGGCTAATGTCAAGGTGGGAGTGCCAGAGTTGAGATTCTCAGAACCAAGATGACCAAACTGGGCACCTTTGGCTATTCCTTGTTGTTGTTGTTGCTTAGTCGTTTAGTCGTGTCCGACTCTTCATGACCCCATGGACCAGAGCACGCCAGGCACTCCTGTCTTCCACTGCCTCCCGCAGTTTGGTCAAACTCATGCTGGTAGCTTCGAGAACACTGTCCAACCATCTCGTCCTCTGTCGTCCCCTTCTCCTTGTGCCCTCCATCTTTCCCAACATCAAGGTCTTTTCCAGGGAGTCTTCTCTTCTCATGAGGTGGCCAAAGTCTTGGAGCCTCAGCTTCAGGATCTGTCCTTCCAGTGAGCACTCAGGGCTGATTTCCTTCAGAATGGAGAGGTTTGATCTTCTTGCAGTCCATGGGACTCTCAAGAGTCTCCTCCAGCACCAGAATTCATAGCCTTTCTTAACCTGCTGCCTCCACAGTCAGAGGTGGTCATGCTTTTGAAGCCCAGTTGCTGGAGGCCACAGGAGGGGAGATGGCGCTCTCATGCTCAAGTCCTGCTTGTCGGTTTCCCACAGGCATGTAGGCAGCAACTGCAAGAAAAGGCTGCCGGACGAGACAGGCCATTGATCTAGCAGGCCCTTCTTATGCGCTTATGCGTTTTCATGTACAGTCTATATTTTCCCACCAGTGGGGCCCAAGAGAGCTCGCTGGTGGAATATCCCCTC
Source organism: Podarcis siculus (assembly GCA_034642415.1). Lineage (NCBI taxonomy): Eukaryota > Metazoa > Chordata > Lepidosauria > Squamata > Lacertidae > Podarcis > Podarcis siculus. The sequence goes on from JAXCMG010000059.1 coordinate 5,913,940, forward strand.
CCCACTCAAGCAAAACACAAAAGTAATTTGAAGAACAAAATTTGCACTGGGGAGGGGGGGAATTTAAACTCGCTGTGTGTTTCAAAGTATTATAGCTATTACGGCGTGCAATTTGGGAAAATATTTTCCAGTCGCACCTCAATATAATTTTAAGTACTATCCACAACTAAATTTCAAAAATGCCTTTTTTATTTCCAGGTAATGAGTTAAAAGTGCTGCCTTTCCACGGCTCCCTCTTCTAACATTGGCATTTAATGAGCGGCAATCAAGCGAGGTCTTGAGAGGGGGGCGGGTGTAATTATACGCCCTCCAATTGGTTAAAATAGGAAATTGCCAATAGGGCAGAAAATAACAGATGTGTTTTCCCCCTCCCCACCCAATTTACAAGTCCTATAATTTTTTAACACAACTTGGCGTTTTGTATTCCGTTTTGCTTTCCAGCCGAAGGGGTGACGATAATGAAAGGGGGAAAGGCAGAGTAGTTACAACTCCATCCGCGCAACTTGGGAGGGGGGAAAGAAGAAGAAGAAGTGTGCATATTGTGAAAAAGGAACCTGGAGGAGGATTGCAGAAAAGAAAGATATTTAAATGCTTAGAAACAAGCTGATGGGGAGTCATAAATGGTGAAGGCAGCCGTAACATTTTAAGAGCAGCGGAAACACTTGGGAAGCTCTTTTGAAGCCCTGAAAACACAAACATACAAATTTCCACAGTCCTGGGGTGAGCTCAGAATCTGGAGGGGGGGGGAGCACACAAATTGCTTTGCGAGTTTCAGCATTGCTCAAGCTTCAACCAAACATAAGAAGCCGCCTCATCCCATAATGTAAGAATATAAAAAGAGCATACCCTCCAACAATGAAAATAGGGACATCCTATTCTATTATTATTATTATTATTCTATTTGTACCCCACCCATCTGCCTGGGTTCCTCCATCCCATACCCTCCAATATTTCTCCAGTGAAAATAGGGACATCCTATTCTATTATTAGGGACGCGGGTGGCGCTGTGGGTTAAACCACAGAGCCTAGGGCTTGCCGATCAGAAGGTCAGCGTTTCGAATCCCCGCGACGGGGTGAGCTCCCGTTGCTCGGTCCCTGCTCCTGCCAACCTAGCAGTTCGAAAGCACAAAGTGAAAGTAGATAAATAGGTACCGCTCTGGCGGGAAGGTGAATGGCATTTCCATGCGCTGCTCTGGTTCGCCAGAAGCGGCTTAGTCCTGCTGGCCACATGACCTGGAAGCTGTACGCCGGCTCCCTCGGCCAATAAAGCGAGATGAGCGCCGCAACCCCAGAGTCGGTCACGACCGGACCTAATGGTCAGGAGTAAAAATAAATAAATTCTATTATTATTATTATTATTATTATTATTATTATTATTATTATTATATTTCTACCATGATAGGAACGCGGGTGGCTCTGTGGGTAAAACCTCAGCTCCTAGGACTTGCCAATCGCATGGTCGGCGGTTCGAATCCCCCCGGCGGGGTGCGCTCCCGTCGTTCAGTCCCAGTGCCTGCCAACCTAGCAGTTCGAAAGCACCCCTGGGTGCAAGTAGATAAATAGGGACCGCTTACCAGCGGGAAGGTAAACAGCGTTCCGTGTGCTGCGCTGGCTCGCCAGATGCAGCTTGTCACGCTGGCCACATGACCCGGAAGTGTCTGCGGACAGCGCTGGCTCCCGGCCTATAGAGTGAGATGAGCGCACAACCCTAGAGTCTGGCAAGACTGGCCCGTACGGGCAGGGGTACCTTTTTATTTGTACCCCACCCATCTGCCTGGGTTCCTCCACCCACTCTGGGTGGCTTCCAACATATATAAAAACATAATAAAACATTAAACTTTTAAAGTTTTCATTTCACTTTTAATTTGTATTCCTCCTTCCTATATTACTATACCAAGGCAGTTTACAAGCCGAAGAAACAATGAAATAGACAGCAAAGATCACAAACCTAAATAACAATCTGATCCAGTACAGAAAAAGCTACAATAACTTTAACAATAAAGCAATATTCAACAACCCATTAGAATATAATACTAAACAGTAAATGGCCTCGGTCCAGGATACCTGAAGGAGCGTCTCCACCCCCATCATTCAGCCCGGATACTGAGGTCCAGTTCCCTCCCTGCAAGAAGTGAGGTTACAGGGAACCAGCCAGAGGGCCTTCTCAGTGGTGGCGCCTGCCCTGTGGAACGCCCTCCCATCAGATGTCAAGGAAATAAACAACTATCTGACTTTTAGAAGACATCTGAAGACAGCCCTGTTTAGGGAAGTTTTTAATGTTTGATGTTTTCTTGTATTTTTAATATTTTGTTGTAAGCTGTTGTTGTAATTATTCTTGTTCTTATTCTTATTCCCTTAAGTAATGGGTAGGCAAACTAAGGCCGACCCAATTGCCTTCTCAATCCGGCCCGCGGACGGTCCGGGAATCAGCATGATTTTACATGAGTAGAAGGTGTGCTTTTATTTAAAATGCATTTCTGGGTTATTTGTGGGGCATAAAGGTAAAGGTAAAGGTACCCCTGCCCGTACGGGCCAGTCTTGACAGACTCTAGGGTTGTGCGCCCATCTCACTCAAGAAGCCGGGGGCCAGCGCTGTCCGGAGACACTTCCGGGTCATGTGGCCAGCGTGACATCGCTGCTCTGGCGAGCCAGAGCCGCACACGGAAACGCCGTTTACCTTCCCACTAGTAAGCGGTCCCTTTTTATCTACTTGCACCCAGGGGTGCTTTTGAACTGCTAGGTTGGCAGGCGCTGGGACCGAGCAACGGGAGCGCACCCCGCCGCGGGGATTCGAACCGCCGACCTTTCGATCGGCAAGCCCTAGGCGCTGAGGCTTTAACCCACAGCGCCACCCGCGTCCCATTTGTGGGGCATAGGAATTCGTTAATTATTTTCCCTTCCCAAAATAGTCCGGCCCCCCCACAAGGTCTGAGGGACGGTGGACTGGCCCGCTGCTGAAAAAGTTTGCTGACCCCTGCCTTAAGTCATTCATTCACCCTGTACTTCTCAGGCTATTTCCCTCTCACTTTCCAAACTGCAAAAAATCTGTTTTAAAAAAAATAAAATAAAGAGAGGCAGCCATTCTAAATGTGCAAACCTAACATTCTGGCATGTGAGCAGACTTTTCTGCAAAAGTATCATTGGCCTTTGAACCCTGGTCATCATTCGCAAGGCCCCTGTTGAGTATTTTGAGAGAAGCCGTCACATTTGGCCGTCCATATGAAAGGTGACATTTTTTTTCCCCATTTTGTGTGTGGCGGTAACATTTATTTGACTGTAAACAATTCATTAAAATAACTAGCTAAGTCTCAGACAAGTGGGTTTTTTGAAGGTTGCTCCATCTCCGTACTTATCTATCCAAAGTCAATTTGAGTGTGAATATGGTGCATTGTCCCCACGATGGCAAACAGCGTCTCCAAAGAGACGTTTATTCCGCCGGCATGGATTCCAACTAGACAGCAACGATGCATTACAAATATATAATTATTTGCACTAATATTTGAGCAGGTGGAATGGATTAGTAGACAGTCAACAGTACAGGGCTGATAACATGTATTTTTCTATATTAATATGTACTGTGCAACATGTATTAAAATTGTCAATAATTCATTTCCACAGCGTTAGCTGTATTTATATTGCTGTGTTCTGCCGAGGGGGGGCCGGGGAGGGGAGGGGGCAGAAACAAAGCAAATTGGGGGGGGGGGAATGCATGACGAAGACGAACTTTTCAAAAACATTTAATGAGTGGAAGTTTTCCTACAATGAGGGAGGGAGGGCAGGGAGGAAAGAAGCAGACGATGCTCATCTTCCGTTTGGGTTGAAACAACAGTTTCCTAAATCATAGGTAGGCAAACTAAGGCTCGGGGGCCGGATCCGGCCCAATCACCTTCTCAATCAGGCCCACGGACGGTCCAGGAACCAGCGTGTTTTTACATGAGTAGAATGTGTCCTTTTATTTAAAATGCATCTCTGGGTTATTTGTGGGGCATAGGAATTTGTTCATTTTTTCTTCAAAATATAGTCCGGCCCCCCACAAGGTCTGAGGGACAGTGGACTGGCCCCCCGCTGAAAAAGTTTGCTGACCCCTGAATAAAAGCACTCTTTTAACTACAGTAGTACCTCTGGTTACGAACGCTTCAGGTTATGACAGGCATCCCCAAACTTGGCCCTCCAGCTGTTTTGGGACTACAGTTCCCATCGTCCCTGACCACTGGTCCTGTCAGCTAGGGATGATGGGAGTTGTAGTCCCCAAACAGCTGGAGGGCCGAGTTTGGGAATGCCTGGGTTATGAGCTCTGCTAACCCGGAAGTAGCTGCTCCTGGTTGCAAACTTTGCCCCAGGATGCGAATCAAAGCGTGTGCCTCTGGCAGCCCCATTGGCGAAAGCACGCCTCACGATAAGAACGGTTTCAGCTTAAGAATGGACCTCCAGAACGAATTAAGTTCAGAACCAGAGGTAGCACTGTAATGCCAGTACAGTGGTACCTCGGGTTAAGAACTTAATTTGTTCTGGAGGTCTGTTCTTAACCTGAAGCACCACTTTAGCTAATGGGGCCTCCCGCTGCTGCCACCACGTGATTCCTGTTCTCATCCTGAAGCAAATTTCTTAACCCAAGGTACTATTTCTGGGTTAGCGGAGTCTGTAACCTGAAGCGCCTGTAACCTGAGGTACCACTGTATACCTGAAGGAGCATCTCCACCCCCATCGTTCTACCTGGACACTGAGGTCCAGCTCTGAGGGCCTTCTGGTGGTTCCCTCCCTGCGAGAAGCAAAGCTTCAGGGAACCAGGCAGAGGGCCTTCTCAGTAGTGGCACCTGCCCTGTGGAACGTCCTCCCATCAGATGTCAAACTAATAAACAACTATCTGACGTTTAGAACACATCTGAAGGCAGCCCTGTTTAGGGACATTTTTAATGACTGATGTTTTAATGCATTTTTAATCTTTTGTTGGAAGCCGCCCAGAGTGGCTGGGGAAACCCAGCCAGATGGGTGGGGTGTTAATAGTAATAGTAATAGTAATAGTAATAATTTATTTATTATGGTATTGTCTGAAAGATAAGAGGAGGACCAGCCCTACCATTTGGCAAGGGGAAGCAACTGCCTCGGGCGGCACATGCTGCGGAAAGTGGCGTCCCCCTAAACCAGGTACAGTGGTACCTCGGGTTAAGAACTTAATTCGTTCTGGAGGTCCGTTCTTAACCTGAAACTGTTCTTAACCTGCGGTACCATTTTAGCTAATGGGGCCTCTCACTGCCGCCGCGCCGCAGGCTCGCAATTTCTGTTCTCATCCTGAGGTAAAGTTCTTAACCCGAGGGACTACTTTCGGGTTAGTGGAGTCTGTAACCTGAAGTGTTTGTAACCTGAAGCGTCTGTAACCCGAGGTACCACTGTATGGGGAATCTTCAGCCTTCCAGATGTTACAGCAGCCATGAATGTTGTTGTTGTTTAGTCATTTAGTCGTGTCCGACTCTTCGTGACCCCATGGACCAGAGCACGCCAGGCACTCCCGTCTTCCACCGCCTCCCGCAGTTGGGTCAGACTCATGTTTGTAGCTTCGAGAACACTGTCCCACCATCTCGTCCTCTGTCGTCCCCTTCTCCTTGTGCCCTCCATCTTTCCCAGCATCAGGGTCTTTTCCAGGGAGTCTTCTCTTCTCATGAGGTGGCCATAGTATTGGAGCCTCAGCTTCAGGATCTGATCTTCTAGTGAGCACTCAGGGCTGATTTCCTTAAGGATGGATAGGTTTGATCTTCTTGCAGTCCATAGGACTCTCAAGAGTCTCCTCCAGCACCAGAATTCATAGCCTTCCTTAACCTGCTGCCTCCGCAGTCAGAGGTGGTCATGCTTTTGAAACCCAGTTGCTTCAAAATCACTACTGGGCAGCCATGAATAAAGGGAGTTATATAGAAGCTCCCCACGTCGGCCATGCACTGATCGTATTTATTAAGTGGAAATTTGGGGTATCCCCCTCTTTCTCCTTTTTTCTCCTTCCCCCCTTCTTGTCTTTTTCTTTTTCACCTTCCTTTTCCTGGTGAGCCTGTCTTTTCTCCTAGTTAGTTCCTTGTCTGGGAGCTATTATCATCCATAGTGAGAAAGGGACAGCACGTTTCTTTTAAAAAATATAAATCTGTCAGAAACAATTATACCGCAACACTCCACCGCAAAATGTTGTGTATGAGGCTGTGTGTGTGTGTGTGAAAGAGAGAGACTATAGCCATACAAACACAAATCACCAGAGCCTCCTCTAGCCCATTCTTGAAGACTTCATTGGGCAAAAGATAGTGCAATGTGTTTGGAACAATCCTGTGCAAAAAAGGGGGGGCAGGAAGCAACCCAGAGAGGAACGGTAGCCTGATATTGCTACCACCTGCTACATCCAGTGTGAAATAAGAACCCCATTGAGACAAAAATTAAAGACTTAGCTTAGCTGAGGCGAATTATCTTTCTGAACCTGCTTGCTTTCTTCTATTATGGAAAAGAAAGAATAAATAATATCTCGAATATGCCCCCCCGCCTGAATTTAAGGAAACATGGAGTAGATTTAGCTTCTGAGTTTGAAGTTCAGGCAGAGTGGAAGTTGTGGTGGCTGTGTGGCCTTTTTTTACAGAGGGCAGTCCTATAGTTGAAGGTATCCAATTTAAAGATGGGGAACAGAGGTAGAAGAAGAAGAAGAAGAGGAAGAAGAAGAAGAAGAAGAAGAAGATGATTTTATTACTTGCACGCTCCCGATTTCACTGGGCTGTCCCTGTGTTTGCACTTCTATTTAAACTGTAGCATTTGTTCCCAAATTTGCCCCCTACATATGAATTAACACCTGAAAGTTTTATGCAAATCAGAATACCCAATCTTCGTGACACATTTCCTCTCTCTTGGTAAGTAGCTGCCCTCTGTTGAGATTTGGGGTCTGTAGCAATACTATTTAGCCTGCAATCAGTGGATCTCTGACCCTACCAGTTTTTTTGGTGCTAGCCACCATGGCCCAGAAAGCCATGCTACCCTGGAACCCAGGGCTTGCCAACCTTTTTGAACTAGTAAGCATATATCAAAATTTGAGAGAACGTTGTGGGCGCCAGTCACAAAATGGCGGCATTGGGGAGGGGGCGTGACATTGTGCAAAATGGCTGCCACAGAAGGGCATTTCTGTTCCTCTGGCAACTTCTTGCTTCTCAGGGGATTTTAGCTATGTCCTGCTGGTCCTGATTGTGGAGATACGGCTGTTAACTCTGTCCGAGGGCCTTCTGCCGGTTCCCTCACTGCGAGAAGCCAAGTTACAGGGAACCAGGCAGAGGGCCTTCTCGGTGGTGGCACCTGCCTTGTGGAACGCCCTCCCATCAGATGTCAAAAAGGAAAACAACTACCAGACTTTTAGAAGACATCTAAGGCAGCCCTGTTTAGGGATATTTTTAATGACTTGTTGGTACTAAAGGGTTAAGAGGTAACAAGTCGCTCTAATCACTGAGCAGCTGGAAGTCATTAAGCATCCAGGAATGTGAGTTAGTTTGTATAAAGAGTCAGTTCACCGTGTGTCTCCCTTCCTCCCTCTTTGACCTGACTCAGCATGTGTGCTTTATCACCAGGGTTTTTTCTTTTGTAAATAAAGTTTTTTTCCTGAGTTCCAAAGTGCTTGCTCCAGGATTCTTCATTGAAAGGTACTGCCTCTCCTGCCTCCTTCGACCACTGCACGAAATTCTCTGCTGAGATAAGATTTATGGCGTTGGAAGCGCACTGGACGTTTACTTAACATTAAACTAATTAAAGTTTAATGGACAGGTTATGGTGTTTGTACGTCAAGAAGGAGATAAGGAGTGCAGTTCAGAGTGATTTATGAAAGGACTGGAGCGAAGACAGAAGAGGTTGCCGACAACGAAAGCCTTCAAAGCAGCTTGAGTCCTGCAACGTGCCTAGAAAAAGTTTTAAACAGGCACTGTGCAGTTTGTACTCGCTGGAAGACGTCTTATTCCTCAAGGAGCCACCTCAGCAGCTGGGAGACGGTCTACAGGTGTGTGAGTATCGTTCCTAAACCCCAGGGAGGATGGCAGAGTCCCAGGAAAGTTTTGCTGTCCCGTTTACGCGACTCAATGGGAAAAATTGGCTAGATTGGAAGGCTAGAGTAAGGGTTTGGTTGCAAGCAAAAGAGTTGTGGAGTTGTACTGAAGCACCGCCTTTACAGGCAGCTGCAGATGCTTCTGCAGAAGACAAAGCAGCAGCAGCAGCTTCACAGAAACGCGACAGGAAAGCCCAAGGTCTATTAGTTTTGGCAGTGGGACCAGAGCAAATGCCTTATGTTTCTGAGTTAAAGAACACGCATGAGGTCTGGACGGTTCTGCAGCGGCTAAATTCCAGAAACACTGCGGGGGCCAAGATCCATGCTACAAGATGTTTGTTTGATTTACGTCTCCAACCGGGAGCATGTGTGAAAGAACATATTGCCAAAATGGTGTCTGCCTTTAATCAACTAAGACAGCTGGGCATTCCTTTCTCTATGGAGCAGCAGTCATACATATTGTTGTCTTCTCTTGATAAAAGCTATGAGACTCTAGCTTTAACTTTGGAAGCTATGCCTTCAGCTGAATTAACCCTTGAATACATTTCTTCTCGGCTTGCAGATGAACAGGATAAAAGGCAAAGAGAAAGAGGTTTGTCTTCAAAGGGGAGTTGTGCTGTGCTTAAGAGTGGGGATGCTGAGTTTGAGAACACAGTAAATGCTTTTGCAGCTAGACACTGTTTTCGCTGTGGTTCCTCTTCCCATTTAATCAGGAACTGCACACGTGAACCTGGTCAAGACAGCACCAAGGCCGTTACCCCTAGTTACCAGACAAGGAGTTCCAGGGGACGTCGAAGAAGAGGAGGAGGTCGTGGCTACTCCCACAGCACACAGCACATGGCTTCAGCAATGGCGTTGATGCAAGGGCGTGGCCACGGCAGCAATCTACGCTGGTTGATCGAGAGTGGTGCATCTCACCACCTGGTGGCGCCATCTAGTGTCCGTTTACAGAATTGCAAGCATTTGCAAACCCCTAAAGTTGTGACAATGGCAGATTCAACTAAACGTTCCTTAGAGACTGTAGGCACAGTGTTCTTGAATTGTTTGCATACAGAAATTGATGCCTATGTGCTAAAGGGAATGAAGGGGTGTATTTTGTCTGTGTCAGAACTTGATAGAAATGGGTTTAAAACTGTGTTTGAAAATGGGGTTTGCACTATTTCAAAGAATAACGTATCTCTTTTGCAGGTGGAATGCAGAAATGGGTTATATTATTTTGAGACAAGTCCAGATGAAGTTGAACAGGTTCATGCTGGTTGTGTGAACTCGCCTACCCATAATTCTTGTGTTCATTTATGGCACCGCCGTTTGGGACATATTAATTTTCAGTATGTTAAAAGGCAACCTGAATTATCAGAAGGGTGCAAAATGAACAAATGTACTAAGTATTTGGATTGTACTGCATGCAAAAGGGCGAAGGTTCATAGATGCAGCTATCCTAGTTCAGATAGGAAATCTGACAAAGTATTCCAACTTGTGCATATGGACCTATGTGGCCCAATGCCTGTTGCTAGCTTGGGAGGTTCGAGGTATGCACTGTGTCTCTCGGATGACAAAACAAAAGTCACATGGTTTTTTCCTCTCAAAACAAAAGCAGATACTGCAGAAACAGTTAAAAATTGGGTTCATGCAGTAGAACTTGAATTCGGTACTAGAGTACTTGCTTTTCAGACAGACAGAGGGTCAGAATTTACCGGGTCTGTGTTGCAGAATTTCTTTAAGAAAAAGGGAATTAAGCATCATCTGTCCACACCTTATTCCCCCCAAGAAGGAGGCGTGGCCGAATGTAAAAACAGGGTTCTGCAAGAGCTGGCAAACTCTATGTTGTTTGATTCTAAACTCCCTCAAAGTTACTGGGCGGAAGCCTGGCAGACGGCTACTCATATTTTGAACCGAGTATATAATTCAGTAATTGATACTACGCCATATTTTGCTTTATATGGGAAGAAGCCCAAAGTTAATTACTTTCGGGTGTTTGGATCTCAAGCCTATGTACTTGTCCCAAAAGCGTTAAGGAAAAAGGGAGGTCCAAGGGCTAGGAAACTCATCTTTTGTGGGTACGAACCACACGCCAAATCTTGGAGGTTCGTGAACCCAAATGGGGATACTACAAGAGTGGTCATCAGTAGGAGCGCTGAATTTTGTGAGCAATCTGGATGGACTCACTTACATGCTAACCCTGACATTTTGAGAGATGATTTAGGCATTTATGCTGAGGATGAAAGTCCAGAGGGTAGTGAGCCAGAAGGGGATAGTACACATGGTTCAGATGCAGATTCTGACCAGGCACAAGGTTCTTCTCCTAAGGTAGAAAAGCCAGAATCTAGGAGTGTTCCAACATCGCCAGTCAGCAGGCCTAGCAGACAGCAAAAGCGAAGCAGATCGCCTGCAACACCAAGCCCAAGGGAGGTATCTAAATGGAGGTCTTTATCCCTAGGGGCGCATCCAGATATAAAGTCTGAGACAGATTCTGACAGCCAACGGTCAGAGGGGGCACAAGAGGAACAATTGCGCAGATCAACACGTGCCACAAAGGGCAAACCACCAGAGCGGTTTAAGGTGACAAGTGTATACGTAAATATGGCACAGTGTGAGCCAGATAGCTATATAGAGGTACAACAGCTTCCAAGCTCAGAAGCCGTAAAGTGGCAGGAAGCAATGGAAAAAGAGATGGCTTCAATGAAGTCTCTCGGTGTGTTTACAAGTACAGAGCTTCCGAAAGGGCAACAAGCTGTGGGTTGTCGATGGGTATATCGTTTAAAGCCCACAACTACTGAGGAGTTGCAGTATAAAGCCCGACTAGTTGCAAAAGGTTTTTCACAGCGCAAAGGTGTTCACTATTCTCAAATCTATGCCCCTACTTCAAGATCAGAGTCATTAAGAATGCTTCTAGCCTCTTCAGCTAAGAAGGGAAATAAGCTGTTTCATTTTGATGTCAATGTGGCTTATTTAAATGCAGACTTACAGGAGGAAGTCTATATGACACCACCACCAGGTTTTGAAGGAGACAAGCCAAACCAGGTCTGGCGCCTACACAAATCCATTTATGGGTTGAAACAGTCCGCCCGTAATTGGAATTCCTGCTTAAACGATGCTCTAGAGAGCATGGGGTTCAGAAAGAGCGCAGCAGATGCGTGTCTTTATCTAAAAGGCTCTGGATGTGAGCAAGAAGCAGTTTTGATATTTGTTGACGATTTATTATACAGTGGAAAGGACGATAAACTTGCACAACAATTTGCCACAAAGCTTGGAGAAAAGTTTCAGATAAAATCACTAGGCACTGTATCTGTTTATCTAGGAGTTAAAATTCAGCAAGATGAAAATGGGAACTATTGGCTCAGCCAAGAAGCTAAGATCCAGCAGTTGCTGGAAAGGTTTAAAATGGACAACTGTGCTGGTGTTAAAACCCCAATGGAGTTAAGTCACACAAAGGATGCTCAAGCCGAGCAACAGGCAGAGTTCAGTAATCCCGGGGTTTACCAGTCAGCGATAGGCAGTCTACTCCACATTGCACAGTGGACTCGGCCCGATATAACATATGCTGTCAACATGCTGTGTAGACAAGCTGAAAAACCATCAATGCATGCGTGGCAAGGAGTAAAAAGAGTTTTAAGGTATCTCCAAACTACCAAAGGGTTTCGCTTAAAACTATCAGCAGAGGGCAGCACACAACTTGAATGTTGGGCCGACAGCAGTTGGGCAGATGCTGGACCAGATAGAAAATCAGTGTCAGGAATGGCGATAAAATTTGGAAATGCACTAATTGGTTGGAGATCAAGAAAGCAATCACTTATAGCTTTAAGTTCAACTGAATCTGAGTTCAATGCATTATCAGATGTATGTAGAGAACTGGAATTTTATAAGCAATTGGTACAAGAATTGTTTGGAGAATGTTCCCTACCTATCAGAGTGTGGGAAGACAATCAACCTTGTATTAAACTAGCTAAATCAGGTCAATTCAAGGCACACACAAAACACTTGGATATCCGTTATCAAAATGTATGCCAAAGTGTAAAACAAGGTTTAATTGAACTAAAGTATTGTCCAAGCAAAGAAAATCTCGCAGATGGTTTTACAAAAGCTTTGAGTCCGCAATCTCATAAATATTTCTGTTCAGGTTTAAATTTGAATTAAGGTTGGTACAGCTCAGTGTTACGAGCGAGAGGGGGTGTTGGTACTAAAGGGTTAAGAGGTAACAAGTCGCTCTAATCACTGAGCAGCTGGAAGTCATTAAGCATCCAGGAATGTGAGTTAGTTTGTATAAAGAGTCAGTTCACCGTGTGTCTCCCTTCCTCCCTCTTTGACCTGACTCAGCATGTGTGCTTTATCACCAGGGTTTTTTCTTTTGTAAATAAAGTTTTTTTCCTGAGTTCCAAAGTGCTTGCTCCAGGATTCTTCATTGAAAGGTACTGCCTCTCCTGCCTCCTTCGACCACTGCACGAAATTCTCTGCTGAGATAAGATTTATGGCGTTGGAAGCGCACTGGACGTTTACTTAACATTAAACTAATTAAATGTTTTAATGGATTTTTAATCTTTTGTTGGAAGCTGCCCAGAGTGGCTGGGGAAACCCAGCCAGATGGGTGGGGTATAAATAAATTATTATTATTATTATTATTATTATTATTATTATTATTATTTTCACCAAATGGTAACCCTAGGCTGCCATTCTTTAGCCACTTACCTGGGAGTGTTGTTGTTTAGTCGTGTCCGACTCTTCATGACCCCATGGACCAGAGCACGCCAGGCACTCCTGTCTTCCACTGCCTCCCGCAGGCTTGGACCCTGAACAAATCGGCACCCGAACGCCGCAATCCCAGAAGCGAGTGTGCCGGTTTGTGAACGTTTTTCAGAAGCCAAATGACTGACACGGCTTCCGGTTGAGTACAGGAAGCTCCTCCAGCCAAACGGAATCGCGTTTCAGGAGTCGAACAGACTCTCGGAACAGATTAAGTTCGAGAACCAAGGTACAGGGTTGCCGGTTCTTGAAAGTCAAAGCTCTTGATATATCTGGGAGGATGACCCTGTAGTAAAGAGATGAAATTGTTGTTGTTTAGTCGTTTAGTCGTGTCCGACTCTTCGTGACCCTATGGACCAGAGCACGCCAGGCACTCCTGTCTTCCACTGCCTCCCGCAGTTTGGTCAAACTCATGCTGGTAGCTTCGAGACCACTGTCCCACCATCTCGTCCTCGGTCGTTCCCTTCTCCTTGTGCCCTCCATCTTTCCCAACATCAGGGTCTTTTCCAGGGAGTCTTCTCTTCTCATGAGGTGGCCAAAGTACTGGAGTCTCAGCTTCAGGATCTGTCCTTCCAGTGAGCACTCAGGGCTGATTTCCTTCAGAATGGATAGGTTTGATCTTCTTGCAGTCCATGGGACTCTCTGGAGTCCTAGGCCATATAGGGCTTTAAAGGTTAAAACCAGCACCTTAAACCTGATCCTGTACTCCACCGGGAGCCAGTGCAACTGGTATAGCACTGGGTGAATGTGATCCCATGGCGAGGACCCCGTAAGGAGTCTCGCCGCAGCATTCTGCACCCGCTGGAGTTTCTGGGTCAGTCTCAAGCACTATCAGCAAAAGGGACAGCCCATCCCAAATGATTATTGTGCCATTTGTTTTATTTTTCACTCAGGAGAAGGTTGAATCAAATCACAGGGTTAAACCCATCGTGTGGCTACTTTGAAGAAGAGACTGGAAGTTTTTTGAGGCAGCCTCGGAGCCCCCCTGCTCTGGTTTTGATTCTCTCCCGCTCAACCTGCCTGTTCACACGGCTGGCAGCAATTACGGGTTCTGCGCACAGGTGCGCCTGCCCCGCCTTGAGACTCTGCTCACCTGTTCATTGCCCAGAGGCAGCCAGGTGCAGTTTGGTCCTTCTAACCATCACTGTAGGTCTGAGTGAGGCCTCTTTCTGTGTTGGATTGCATTGGCAGGGCACGAGCTGAAGGTCTATTCTTATTCTCTTTCCCCTGAAGAGGAAAGAGGGAAATCTCAGGGTGAGAGGGGCAGACTCAAGGTTGTCATACGTTTAGACAAGTTGCTGGGACAAGTTGCAAAATGAGGGTTATGAGGATTGTGATAATAATAATAATAATAATAATAATAGATAGATAGATAGAATTTATTACGGTCGGAGACCAGCTTATAAAACACACTTGGGGTTACACTCCCAGAAAGAAAACAAGCAGTTAAAACAATGTACATCAATAAATTTAAAATTTATAAATGTGATAAGCATATAGACACTTAAAACTTTGAGATAAGCTACCGCAGAGAGATGGCCCAGAGTCACCCATGGAACCGAGTTTGGGGATTTTCTCAATAAACTGATTCCCAGACTGTCCGTGGGTCAGATTGAGAAGGCGATTGGGCCGGATCCGGCCCATGGGCCTTAGGTTGCCTACCCTGATGTAGGTTGTTGAAATCAGGCCTGAATATTCCATTTGCAATGACTTTTTAAAAAGTTCATTCTCTGAAACAACAGTGCAGTTTCAGATATGAGAAAAAGTGTGCGTGTGTATCTATCTATCTATCTATCTATCTATCTATCTATCTATCTATCTATCTATCATCTATCTATCTATCTATCATCTATCTATCTATATCTATCATCTATATCTATCATCTATCTATCTATCTATCTATCTATCTATCTATCTATCATCTCTTTCATCATCTATCTACCTATCTATCATCTATCTAGCTTTCTTTCTGGGGGGATGCAGGGGATACACATACCCTTAACCATTTTGTGAATCAAAGTTTGGCCTCAAGGAGGGGCAGTATGAGTAGGAAAATGAGAATATCCCAAAACATTTTATTTTTTTTTGGAAAAAAGTACCACACACACACACACGTTTGTGTTTGTGTGCATGCATTTGCATAACACAAGCCAGGAAAGAGTTAAACTGATTAAGCTGGGCAAAGCATAAATAAATAAATAAACCTGTTATTTAAAAAATGATAATCATGAAACCCTACAAAAAACTTTGCCTTTGCCCCCCCTCTCTTTTGGGGGGGGTGAGGCAGCAGGGGTGAAACAAAAGATTTGAAGGGGGTGGTGGTAAAAGACAGGCTGTTCTAGGTATGCAAAAAATGTTTCCCCTTTTATATATATTGACAGCCAGAGGGGTGTTATTATTGAGAATATGGGCAAAGTTGCTGCCAAGGTTCTGCTGGTACTCGTGTTTAAAAAGAAACTATGGAAACCAGGGCTAGGAATATTAATTAAGTCCAAATTTGGAATTTCTCCGCCAGGAGCGGCTGCAGGCATTCAATGAAGCGACCTGTTGCGTCTGCCATTCACAACGGTGTTAGCAATTTAACCAAGTGCCAAACTTCTCCCCCCTCCCTCAAAAAATAAATAAATTAACATGTTGTTGCAATAATCAGATTAAAAGGTTAGGTGTTGATAGGATTTTTTTTCCCCATTTCTTTGTACCCTTACCTTCTTTTCCCTCTTGTTTTAAAGGACAGGGAACTGGGTTTCTCTTTCTATCTAGGGGCTCCTTTGTTTTAGAGCAGGAGGAGATTTTGGAAAGCTTTTTTTGCTGACAGCTGTAATGCATGGCAAAAACTGTAAAATATATGCTACATAGGCCAGGGTTCATGGACCTCAAGATTTGCCTTGTATCTGTTGTTGGTTTTTGTTTTAGTGTTTTTTTTAAAAAACCCAATCTGTTTCTGAGTCACTCTGTTCTCGCCTTCCACTTTGTAATTGGGGTTCTGATATGTAATTTGGGTCTTCTGAGCCACTTTGTATAAAACAAAGTTCCGTATTCCCCATTCACCATAACAGGGATTCGAAAAACGGTTATACTTTTCCCTGCTTTTGGCAAAAGTGGATGAAATTTTCAGGCACACGAGCCCCTCTGGCCAGCCAAACTGCAAATAAGCAGGACCAGGGACTTAAAAGGGATACATTTTCTTTCATAGCTTCTCGTTGGGTTGGAGGTAGTGTTTTAGACAGCATCTTAAAAAGCAGAGACATCACCTTACCGACAAAGATCTGTATAGTTAAAGCTATCGTTTTCCCAGTAGTGATGTATGGAAGTGAGAGCTGGACCATAAAGAAGGCTGATCACCAAAGAATGGATGCTTTTGAATTCTGGTGCTGGAGGAGACTCTTGAGAGTCCCATGGACTGCAAGAAGATCAAACTGATCCATTCTGAAGGAAATCAGCCCCGAGTGCTCACTGGAAGAACAGATCCTGAAGCTGAGACTCCAAGACTTTGGCCACCTCATGAGAAGAGAAGACTCCCTGGAAAAGACCCTGATGTTGGGAAAGATGGAGGGCACAAGGAGAAGGGGACGACAGAGGATGAGATGGTTGGACAGTGTTCTCGAAGCTACTAACATGAGTTTGACCAAACTGCGGGAGGCAGTGGAAGACAGGAGTGCCTGGTGTGTTCTGGTCCAGGGGGTCATGAAGAGTCGGAAACGACTAAACGATTAAACAACAACAAGCGTTTCTCTGGACAATTCTTACAACGACCCTGTAAGCTAGACCAGTGTGTTATTACTCCCATACTGCAGAAGGGAGCTGAGATCGAGGGCTGTATGCAGGAGATTCAAATATGGAAACATAGGAATGGACAAAGCTGCTTTATGCTGAGCTGCCTTATATCCTGGTATGTCCCACAGAGGAACTTACGATCTTCAAACAAAAACATCTTGGAGGTCCCAGGCCAAAGAGAGGTTAGGCTGGCCTCAACTAGAGCCAGGGCTTTTTCGGCTGCGGCCCCGATCTGGTGGAACGCTCTGTCACAAGAGACCGGGGCCCTGTGGGACTTGACATCTTTCCGCAGGGCCTGCAAGACAGAGCTGTTCCACCAGGCCTTTGGCAAGGGCACAGCCTGACTCCCTCCTTTGGCAATCTACACAGTATCTCTAGCCCAATGGTTGCCATCAATTTGATTTGAATTAGTTTTATAATAAAATGATTTTAGAATGTTGTATTATTTTATTGTTGTTAGCTGCCCTGAGCCCGGCTTTGGCTGGGGAGGGCGGGATATAAATAAAATATTATTATTATTATTATTATTATTATTATTATTATTATTATTATTA
>JAXCMG010000059.1:5937687-5952987 GCA_034642415.1 Podarcis siculus
TATTTATTTATTTATTTATTTATTTATTTATTTATTTATTTATTTATTTATATCCCGCCCTCCCAAGCCGAAGCCGGGCTCAGGGCGGCTAACAATAATAAAATAATACAACATTCTAAAATCGTTTCATTAAAATTAATTCAACTCAAATTGATGGCAACCATTAGGCTAAAGTTCTGTGAGGATTGCCAGAGGAGGGAGTCAGGTTGTGCCCTGACCAAAGGCCTGGTGGAACAGCTCTGTCTTGCAGGCCCTGCGGAAAGATGTCAAGTCCCACAGGGCCCTAGTCTCTTGTGATAGAGCGTTCCACCAGATTGGAGCCACAGCCAAAAAAGCCCTGGCTCTTGTTGAGGCCAGCCTAACCTCTCTGTGGCCTGGGACCTTCAGGATGTTTTTATTTGAAGTCCGCAAGTTCCCCTGTGGGACCAGGAGAGGCGGTCCCGTAGGTATGAGGGTCCTAGGCTGTATAGGGCTTTAAAGGTTAAAACCAGCACCTTAAACCTGATCCTATACTCCACCAGGACCCAGTGTAGCTGGTAAAGCGCCGGGTGAAGGTGATCCCGTGGCGAGGACCCCGTAAGGAGTCTCACCGCGGCATTCTGCACCCACTGGAGTTTCTGGGTCAGTCTCAAGCACTATCATAGCACTATCAGCAAAAGGCACAGCCCATCCCGAATGATTATTATGCCATTTCCATTCTGAAGGAAATCAGCCCTGAGTGCTCACTGGAAGGACAGATCCTGAAGCTGAGACTCCAAGACTTTGGCCACCTCATGAGAAGAGAAGACTCCCTGGAAAAGACACTCATGTTGGGAAAGATGGAGGGCACAAGGAGAAGGGGACGACAGAGGATGAGATGGTTGGACAGTGTTCTCAAAGCTACCAGCATGAGTTTGACCAAACTGCGGGAGGCAGTGGAAGACAGGAGTGCCTGGCATGCTCTGGTCCATGGGGTCACGAAGAGTTGGACACAACTAAACAACAACAACAGGGACCATAAGAACATAATAAGTGCCAATGGCCCACCTAGTCCAGCATCCTGTTCTCGCAGTGGCTGACCAGATACTTGCAGCGAGCCTTCAGACTGGATCCGAGCACAGGAGCACTCTCTCTTTCGTGATTTCCAGCAACTCATATTCAGAAGCGTCACTGCTTCCAACTCTGGGGGCGGAACAGAGCTGGTAGCCATCAACAGCCTTGCCCTCCATGAATTAGTCTAATCCTCTTTTAAAGCCGTTTAAAGTGGTGGCCGTCAACAGCTGCTGTGGGAGAGAGTTCCGCAGTCTAACTACCGTATATACTTGAATATAAGCCAACTTTTTCAGCATATTTTTTAATGCTGAAAAAGCCTCCCTCGGCTTATACTCGGGTGAGGCGGGCAGCGGCGGAGGGACGAGTGGTGAGAAAGGAGCCCTTTCTCGCCGCTCATCCCTCCACCACCACCCGCCTCTCGCAAGGGCAGGCACAGGAGCCACGGCTGGGAGAGGCGCTGAACTGTGCGAGTGTCAGAGGCGGCGGTGGAGGAACAAGCAGTCCGAAAGGAGCCCTTTTGGGCTGCTCCTTCCTCCTCCTCCACCTTGCCGCTGTCGGCAAGGTTTGTGGTGTGGTGAACCGGCTTATACTTGAGTCAATAAGTTTCCCCCTTTTTTGTCCTAAAATTAGGTGCCTCGGCTTATATTCGGGTCGGCTTATACTCGAGTATATACAGTATGTACTGCATCAAAAATGGACTTTCTTTTATCCGCCCTGAAACTTCCAGCATTTAGTCACGAGTTCCTGCATTATGAGGGAGAAAACCTTTTCTCCATCTACTTTCACCATTCTGTTTTATGAACTTCTATCTTGTTACCTCTCAGTTGAATTTTCTCTAAACTAAAAAGTTCCAAAGGCTGCAAACTTTCTTTGCAGGGAATTCGTTCCGTCCCCTCGATAATTCAGGCAAAACTTTTCCAACTCTGCAATATCCTTTTTGAGGTGAGGCAACCAGAGCGGGACACAGAGTTCCAAATGCAGCTGCACTACAGAGGAATATAAGCCATAGATTTGCAGTCATTTCCCCCCTCCTTGCCTCATTTATCCACCAGCAAGGCTGTTGTTGCTTTATTTTGCCATCTCACTAGACTCCCGTCAGACCACCGGAAGCCAAAGCGACAGCCGCAAGCTTGATCTATGATGGATTTCTTACAGCTGGGGCTAAGCAGCTGGCCAGATGGTTGCCAGCCCCTAGAGCAAACGTGGGTCCCCAGCTGTTATTTCTCAAACGTGGGTCCCCAGCTGTTATTGGACAACATCAGCACAGCTGGCAGAACCAGGGGTAAATGATAATGGAAGTTGTAGTTCAGCAACAGCTGGGAGCTGCTGTGGCTGACCGTGGACGGACCATAATGCTTTGACCCCGAAGAGGAGACAGCAAAGGTAATTGTTCCTTTGGAGGGGTGGGATTAGGTTGAAGGCACCCCCCTCACACCCTCAATATTGCCATTGTTATATGGGACTGAGATGGATGGGGGTTGTTGGTTGACCATATCTAGGATTAAATGTATCCCTTAGGGCACACAGTGTGAGGGACTGATAAGGTCCTAGTCAGTGGTGTCCAAACTTTTTTCAAAGAGGGGCAGATTTGATGAAGTGAAGGGCCGTGAGGTTGTTGACCTTTTTTAAGGATTGAAGTTGTTGACTTTTTTTTTCATAATTTTACCTCAGATTTGTTGAGTTTTTTTGTTTTTTTTTAAGGATTGAAGTTGTTGAGGGTTTTTTGGGGGGGGGGGTTGGAGTTATTGAGGTTATTTTAGGATTTTACCCCAGGAAATAAACTGCCACTGGGGCCAGATTAAACCGGATTAGGCCCCTGAAATGGACTCTGGAAATAAACTGCCACAGGGGCCGGATTAAAACAGATTAGGTCCCCAAAACAGACTTGGACATGCCTGCCCAAGTGTTAGGTGTTGCAGTACCCTGGTTTAGGGACCTCTGGTGGTTTTAAGAGCTCTGCTGCCACCTTCCCAAAGCCTGGGGAGCTTCTACCCAGTTTAGGGAGGGAGCCTAGATGCTCACATGCATGATGTCAGGACACTGTGACGTCACCCGATGTCAGGGACTGGACTGAGAAGGAATGGTGGGGACCACCGCCCCTCTTCCTGAACCTTCCTGAGAAGAGGGGGACAGTGTAGATTCAGAACAGGGGTTTGCAGAAGGTCATGGTTCAGAGGCTGCAGAGGGGAGAAGCTGGGAAATAGTGGGAGAAGCAGCAGGAGGAAGCTGACACTCAGTGTCTTTGGAAAGCATTCCTGACCCCCCTCTCCGAGGACCGGGCGTGCATTGAGAGTAGGATAACAGAAAGCTCAGAGGCAGAAGGCCCTGATCAGCCGGTGCAGGGTTGATGTAGAATAGGAGGGACCGAGGGGGGTGGGACTTTTCTTGGAGCAACACCATTGTCTAAGTGAGACCACATCCCTTTGTCTCTCTCTGTGAATATTGAATAAACTACTTTGGTAAGAACTCTTCTTGTTTATCTGCCTCCTGGCTGCCACCGTGGGAGGGATAGGACTCCCTGAAGCCACACACACACACTGCCCTCACAAGCTGGTGCCTCTGGCCCTAACTGTTCCCCTACAAAAGAATTTCACCACCTGCCACTGGATACTCCTTGGCCCTTGTGCTATGGAGTTCCAAAGGGCACCACTTTGTCTCCAAATGCTGTTTAGCGTCTATATGAAGCCAGTGGGTGTCTGGAGCATGGTGTCAATACATTAATGACACACAGAGCTACTTCTCCATACCTGGACCACTGCCTGAATATTGTGTTGGTTTTATCTTTTACTGTATCTGTACGCATTGTTTTATACCACATTGAAATTTTATACAGGTGAGCAGTACATACATTTTTGAAAAAATAAATGAATAAATAAAATACATATTGGAGTTCAAACACAAAACTTTAGTTTTTCCTCATATAGCAGTTAAATACCCTGTATTTTCTTTTTAATCAAATCTTTTATGTCGTCAGGTGAAGAGCAGGGCAAAGTCGAGATTTTGGCATAGCACATCAGGGTCCAGCAAGGCAAGGCAAGATGGTAGCATACTGTCACAGTCCGGTCTACGGGTGATCGAAGTCCTGGCTGAGGACATCGGGACCGGGGGCAAGATGGCGGGGTGGGAACAGGAACGGGAGTCCAGAAGCCAGGGGTCCAAGGGTCAGGAAGCAGGGAGTCACGAAGTCAAGGATCCGAGGGTTGAGAAGCAAGGAGTCAAGAAGCCGAGGTCCGAGGATCAGGAAGCAAGAAGCCAAACGCAGCAAGGCAGGAAACGTGTTGCTGTGGCAAAGAGCCAAAGGGAAATGCTGACCTTATATCCCTTCTCAAGGTCCGTATAGTTAAAGCCATGGTTTTCCCGGTAGTGATGTATGGAAGTGAGAGCTGGACCATAAAGAAGGCTGATCGCCGAAGAATTGTTGCTTTTGAATTATGGTGCTGGAGGAGACTCTTGAGAGTCCCATGGACTGCAAGAAGATCAAATGCATCCATTCTGAAGGAAATCAGCCCTGAGTGCTCACTGGAAGGACAGATCCTGAAGCTGAGGCTCCAAGACTTTGGCCACCTCATGAGAACAGAAGACTCCCCGGAAAAGACCCTGATGTTGGGAAAGATGGAGGGCACAAGGAGAAGGGGACGACAGAGGACGAGATGGTTGGACAATGTTCTCGAAGCTACAAACATGAGTCTGACCAAACTGCAGGAGGCAGTGGAAGACAGGAGTGCCTGGCGTGCTCTGGTCCATGGGGTCACGACTAAACAACAAATATCCCTTCCCGGCTCTTGCCACCAGGTGCAGTGAGTTACCAAGCAGCCTCACCTGTGAGGCTGCGCCTTGCCTCTCCAGAACAAACTTAGGAAAGCCCCAGTCCTGCGAAGCCCTACTGGTCACAGGGCCCAGCTCCTGCACACACTCCTGACACATAAGGCCAGGCCAGGCAACACAGGAGAACAGGCTGTGAATAGCACCTTGGACAGCTCATGTAGGGAGTTCAAGCTGCCGGAGTCAGAGGCCCCCTGGGCTGGACAGGGACTGATAAAATGGGTTTCTTTTTGTACTAGACTTGAAACAGTGGCAGTAAGAAGAGTCCTGCTGGATCAGGCCAGTGACCCACCTGGTCCAGCATCTTGCTCTCACAGTGGTAAATCAGATGCCGTTAGGAATCGTCGGCAGCCATTACTGAGTCAGATGCATCTGCTAGATCCTTGCTCTTCTCCCTGAAAGATGGGAGACAAGGGTTGTGAGACAAATGTACGGACATGCAAGTGAGCTTGATCACACACCCCCCCTGTTTGCCCTTCCTTCAACCCTCCTCCTCTGCCCCTCTGGCAAGTATGGGGAAAACCTTTTTCACCCAGAGGCCCACATTCCCTTGGTTGGGGCCAGTGCCCAAATTGGGTTGGACAATGGGTGGGTCTCTTTTCTACGCCAGTGTGGTGTAGTGGTTAAGAGCGGTGAACTCGTAATCTGGTGAACTGGGTTCGTGTCTCCGCTCCTCCACATGCAGCTGCTGGGTGAACTTGGGCTAGTCACACTTCTCTGAAGTCTCTCAGCCCCACTCACCTCACAGAGTGTTTGTTGTGGGGGAGGAAGGGAAAGGAGAATGTTAGCCACTTTGAGACTCCTTAAAGGGAGTGAAAAGCGGGATATCAAATCCAAACTCTTCTTCTCTTCTCTGTTTAGCAGGCCACAGTCCAGCAGGGTGATCTTTTACTTCCTCCAAAACATCTCTTCATTCTTGTTTTTCACACAAGCAAGACATATTACCATACTTCAAGGACACATCCAAGCCAGCCAAAGGCTCTTGAGGAAGATGGATGCAAAGGAGTGGCCTTTTCAGTTGTGGTTCCCCATCTGTCAAATGTGCTCCCCAGCAAGGTCTGCCTGGTGCCTTCACTGACATATTTTTGGCATCAGATAAAAACTTTTCTTCCCTCCCAAGGCTTTCAATGGTGTTGTTTTGTTACTAGTGTGCTGCCCAAGTTTCCTGTGGTTGTTACGGAACTTGTGTCCCCCTCCCACTTGTTTTATGGAATAATGTATTTATTTTAAATGTGTTGTAAGACCTTTGAGTAGCAAGCAACTAACAAGCACTGAGCGGGATTCAGCTAAGGCATGGAATGAGGCTTGCTTGTGCAATGGAATTTTCCCCTTCTCTCTTCCACCTCTGCCCCCTAAATCTGCTCTGAACCATTGGCAGAAACCGCAGGCCGAGTTTAGGGGATGTGCAGGGGCACCTGGGGAGAGGGGGGAATTTATTGCATGGGCTCACCAGTGTCATGTATGCAAGAATGTGACCTGACTGCAAAATGGGTAAGAACCAGTTGAGGAGGAACCTAATGGCTGAAGGTTAAAGGGAAAGACAGTTTCAGATAAGGTATGATGTTGATGATGATGATGATGATGATGATGATGATAATAATAATAATAATAAATTATTTATACCCCACCCATCTGGCTGTGTATCCTCAGCCATCATTCTGGGTGGCTTCCAAGAAAATGTTAAAATACAATACTCTGTTAAACATTAAAAGCTTCCCTAAACAGGGCCGCCCTGAACAGCCCTTCTCATCTTGCAAACCCATAAATATGAACAACCTAAAGTAATGGTTGACTCCATTGAGTACAGTAAATATAATAAAATTAAGCATGTGCTTTTGATAACTGCTGAAGGAGAGCAAAAGTGTTTTCTCTTCTTCAACAGCCCTCACCCCATTTCCTTTTCTAGTGAATAAAAGTATATTCCAGTTTAGATAAATAAAACCTTCAGCCAGCACAACAAATACAATTAACATTTATAAATCACACAGGGCATTTCCCCACAAATGTACGTGAAAGTGCCTAGGGGAGAGGGAAGGGGAAACAATTTTAGAGGATATTGGAGGTAGGAGCTATTGCCAGATAAACAGAACAAAGGAATATACAAGTAATACATTAGGTTTTAATCATAGGTACAAAGTAGGTACTGATACATACAGTAAAATAATAATGGGTTGAGTAAGTGTTTTCATGGACTCTGGTTGGGTGAGAGATGGTGGGGTCCTGGGGTGGCAGAAGGTGGTTGGGTGGAGGATGAGCAGCTAAAATGATGTATGTTTTTTGTGGGAATGTTCAGGGTGGCAAGGGAGGATATATTGTTGATTAATATCCTTCCTAACTTGCGTTAGCAAGTTCCTTTACTTAGCAGAGTTTACATTCCCCTGTACACATGCACAGCAGATAGCTGGTTGCAGGCTCGGGTTAGCCTCTGACTATTATACAATTCTATTATACAATTATTATTATACTATTATACAATTATACAGACTATTATACAATTGAGGGCACAAGAAGAAGGGGATGACAGAGGACGAGATGGATGGACAGTGTTCTCGAAGCTACAAACATGAGTCTGACCAAACTGGGGGAGGCAGTGGAAGGCAGGAGTGCCTGGCGTGCTCTGGTCCATGGGGTCACGAAGAGTTGGACACGACTAAACAACTAAACAACAACAACAACAACATTATACAATTCAGTCTGTCTCAGATTGAATCGTACGTTCCTGGTAAGTGCCCTTGAATCCCTCCTAAACGAATGAAGATACCACCGTCCTATTCATAAGTAACAAAAAGAAAGTTTACTCACGACCAGGCAGAGCACAGTGTGGTCCCTGAAGGCAGGCTTAAGGCTTAAAGTTTCAAACATATACAAACAGGTTTACCCCATATGGGGGAATAATCCCAGTGGCGTGCAGTCCTGTAGTTCACACGACAAAAGGAAGATGGGACTAAGAGAGAGGTGTGCTGCGTGACTTGTCCTTTTGTTACCTGGACAGGTTAGGTCACGCCCACCTTCTATCACATGCAAAGGAAGGATGTTCCAGGCCAGGAGGAACAGGAAGTTTTGACTGGTTGGACCAAACATTCCCTTGCATGTCCACTCTAGGAAAACAAGGAATGTTGTACTTGACTGCTCCCAGAGGATTACATCCCACATTTTTCCGTATAGCGTGTGTCCTAATGGAAATGTTCTCTCACATACTCTTTGAACTCTGTCCAGTAATTTATTACGGAATAAAGTCAGACTAGCTGGGAATTCAGTGTGAATTTCCAAGGGGAATTTCCTGTATAAAATGAACCTTGCTTACTGCAAGGTTCCCCACTTACTGAATCCCCACTTACTGCTACACTGAATTCAGATGATGATTATCATATTGCAAACTCATTGTGAACAGAAACCGGTCTTTTATTGTTACTCCGCCAAAAAATAAAATAGTAAAAATTCTTGAGCAGCAGCAGCAGCAGCAGAATAAAAACATTACCTTCTTACGAGTTGAAAAGGTAACAAGCAAAGGGTGGTTGTCCAAAATTCGGGTAGCTGCTCCTTGCCATTGCTGCTGCACTTGGACTGGACTTCAAATGAGAAATCTGTTTTGCAGCACATTCCATGGCAAATTCCCTCCAGATAAACTCATCCTGTCGACACGAGCCAGAGTGGCGCCAGGAATTTATCCTTGGAACTGAGTTTCAGTAACCTTAATGGCTGGCTAGAGAGAGGTCTCTGTTGGGGGAACAGAATGGTGTCCAAGGCTGGACACAAGGCTGGTAGCTGTCTTCATTTCACAGATTGAGTGTTCAAGGTTTGCCCAGCAGAGGAAAACATGGGGTCTTCCAGATTCTCTTGAAAACTTGGAAACAAGCTTACAAGAGGAGCAGGCTGTGCTGATGGCCACTAGCTTAGCTGTTTTGTTTTGTGTGTGTTTTTTTAAGGATTAGGAACATAGGTAGCTGCCTTATTCTGAGTCAGACCATTGGTCCATCTAGCCTAGTATTGCCTGCACTGGCTTACAGCAGCTTGCCAGAGTTCAGGCAGGGGACATTCCCACCCAGCCCTGCCTGGAGACGCACAGAGGTGGAACCTGCCTACAACCACATGTGCTCTGTCATTGAATTAATAATAATAATAATAATAATAATAATAATAATAATAATAATAATAATTTATTATTTATACCCTGCCCACTCTGGGCGGCTTCCAAAAGAATATTAAAATACTGAGATACATCAAACATTAAAAGCTTCCCTAAACAGGGCTGCCTTAAAATGTCTTCTAAAAGTCTGGTAGTTGTTGTTCTCTTTGACATCTGGTGGGAGGGCATTCCACAGGGCGGGTGCCACTACCGAGAAGGCCCTCTGCCTGGTTCCCTGTAACTTGGCTTCTCGCAGTGAGGGAACCGCCAGAAGGCCCTCAGTGCTGGACCTCAGTGTCCGGGTAGAACGATGGGGGTGGAGACGCTCCTTCAGGTATACTGGACCAAAGCCGTTTAGGGCTTTAAAGGTCAGCACCAACACTTTGAATTGTGCTCGGAAACGTACTGGGAGCCAATGTAGGTCTTTGAAGACCAGTGTTATATGGTCTCGGCGGCCGCTCCCAGTCACCAGTCTGGCTGCTGCGTTCTGGATTAGTTGTAGTTTCCGGGTCACCTTCAAAGGTAGCCCCTTTGACACTTCCCCCTAGGCAGGTTCATGATAAGATTGATGGTTACCAGGGATGATAGCTATATGGAACCTTCATGTTCAGAGGTAGTACACCTGAATGCAACTGCTTGACCACTTCTGAAAACAGTCTTTCTTATGTTTGTATGGAAGGAATGAAGAAAAATATGGAAGGGAAGGGAGAAAGGAGATCAATTTAACCACGAAATCAAGCAGAACCAGAGTTGTATGTGTACAACGGAAGCACAGAATAGCTATGGCCTTGGTCACTCTATCTAGCTTCCTAAGAATCTCAGTTTTTAAATTTTATTTAAGGCACTAGTCCTTATGACTTATGAGAGCAATTCCAGGTATAGTCTCAGAAGCCAGAAAGTGCTGCTGCCCAGAGGGAGTGGCCCCAGTGCCCTGGTTAAACTCATTGCCCCTCTCCATGTTGACGTAAAATAGTAAAGGCTACGGAATGAAATATGAAAAAAGTATTGTGTTAGGTCACCCAACACCAAGGGGTGGCTTCCATGTTCAGTAGAATCCAAAGAGAATGTCTTTCCTGGACTGGACTTATTTCACCTACAGGTGGAAGAACCATGTTTTTGAAGAATCAGGAGACAGATCACTCACTGAATATAGTAATGTAGCACTTCAGGCAGAAAACTAGACTGACATACTAGTTTTCTATGTGCAGGGAATGCATTCGGAACATGCACCCTTATTCTCACCAGTCCCATACCTTCCAACATTTCTCTGGTGAAAATAGGGAAATTTGACCTAGTAATTCAAATGCCCTTAGGTAGCTATGGCAAAGCTTTTGACCCTATCCCATGGGAACCATATATGGCATTCTGAAGGATTTGTGGGGGGGGGGGGATTCCTCAAAGCGGTGGGGGGAATTTTTTTGGAGTGTGCTTTGCAGGGCTGCACGGATAAGCTTTTCATTTTGACACAAATTAAGCGTTCCGTTAATTTTGAAAAGTAGGCCCCGTCGAAGAGTTGGTGTCCTTCAAAGCCAACTTAATGTCCTAATCCATGTTGGGCAAAGGTCTCCCAGTTCATCCCGAGACTGTTCCTCCACCCCCCGCTCCGGGGCTGTCATTCCTGTCCTGTTAATTTGAGCAGAAACCGTAATTAGATGTAAGTGGTCTTGTTTCTCACACAAATGAATGGCAGCATCTGCAGAGAAGCAACTTGTTCCAAAAACTTTTGGCTGCCAGCTCCCCCTGCAAGTTCAGCAGCGCAGAGCAGCAGCCAGAACCCAGACTTCTGTCGGCCTAATTTCATATCTGTGAAAAGCACAAGAGCAAATCCCATATTCCAAAAACCCTAAAGGAGGGCGTGGTGCGGGCCACATTCCAGGCACCATTCATTCTGCGTTGTTCTGGATTAGCCAAACTAGGAACACACTTTCTCTCTGCGTGTATAAAAGGTGCAGATTTAATGTGCCCCACCCTTCTTTTGAGGGGGCACCCTTTCCCCCAAGAACATGGCATCTAAGCCCCCTCAAAGCCCCCTTATCTGAAAACACCCCATCTCTAGGACACCTGCGGAGATTCCACTAATACAGACTTAAGCAACCTGGTGTTGTCGACCAGGTATTTTGGACTACAACCCATATCAACCCCAGCCAACATGGCTGCACTGATTGGAGATTATAGGAATTATGCTCCAAAAAAACTGGGGGTGGGCACCAGGTTGGCACAGGCTGCCCTAAAGTGACTGGCCCCATGCAGACCTCACACAGAACACATCCCTAGTCTGGAAGCTCTGGCTCTTCCACCTGGTTGGCTGTGGTGGGTCTTGCTAATGAATGGTTTCCATTTTTTGTCTTGGTTCCTCTTGTTCATAACTGTTCCAAGGGCAGGCCTTGTCTACATAATGATAATAATAAGTTTTATTTATACCCCGCCCTCCCCATACAAGACCGGGCTCAGGGCAGCTAACATCAGGTATAAAAACAATTGATTGAAATACAACTTAAAAACAAGATTAAAATACAACGTTAAAATGCAGCCTCATTTCAGTAGAAACTCAAATCAAAAACTTTTTGTGGATGAAAACGTCAAATCTTCACCAAGGCCAACTATCCAGACTGGTCCTACATGGGCCAGAAAAAAGCCAGGGAAGTCCCCAAATAGGAGTTCCATCACAGAAGGAGAAAGGAAAAAGGAAAGAGGGGCAGGGGATCAAGTTGATTCCAAGCCAAAGGCCAGGCGGAACAACTCCGTCTTACAGGCCCTGCGGAAAGAAATCAGATCCTGAAGGGCCCTGGTCTCATGAGACAGAGCGTTCCACCAGGTTGGAGCCATCACTGAGAAGGCCCTGGCCCTGGTGGAGGATAATCTGACTTCCTTAGGGCCCAGGACCTCTAGGGTGTTGCTATTTATGGACCTTAAGGTTCCCTGTGGGGCATACTGGGAGAGGTGGTCCCATAGGTACGAGGGTCCTAGGCCAAGAAGGGCTTTAAAGGTCAAAACCAGCACCTTAAATCTGACCCTGTACTCCACCGGGAGCCAGTACAGCCCTCTCTGTTGGATTGTGTTCCCTCTTGAAAGCACCATGTGGTCAAATTGTGACTTTTTAACCTTGTGGTCAACTCCCTCCTTGGCCTAACAGTAGGAGGATCCATCCATCCATCCATCCATCCATCCATCCAAAGAGTCCCCAAAGTGTTTAAGAAGGAACATATTAAGTTGTCTCCTACTGTGGCCCCATCTGCACTATAAATACGAAGCATTACCATACCATTTTAAACAGTCATGGTTTTCCCGAAATAATCATGGGAGTTATAGTTTGTTCAGGGCGCAGAGAGTTGTTAGGAGATCCCCCCCAATCCTCCTTGCAGCGCTACAATTCCTGGAGTGGTTTAACGTTCAACACCTCATCCCATTTAACTCTGGGAATTGTATCTCCATGAGGGGAGTTGTTGGCACAACTAAAACACACACAGTCAATGCCAATATTAACCCCCCCCCAAATAACCAACCCTATCGCGAACAGCACTGAAAACTCTCAAAACCATTTAAAAACATCCCTCCCCAAATAGTAAAAACACCCAGTCTCAGAAGACCCAGCCGCAATAGCTAGTGGCCAAAGGCCTGTTTAAATATAAAATCTATGCCTGCCAGTGAAAGGAAAATGTGGGGCAGGTCTCTTGTGGAAGGGAGTTCCACAGTCTGGGAGCAACAGACCTTGGGTCTCCAGCTGTTGTTGGACTACAACTCCCATCATCCCTAGCTAGCAGGACCAGTGGTCAGGAATGATGGGGACTGTAGTCCATAGACAGCTGGAAACCCCCTTTTGGGAAATAATATTATTTATTATTATTTATTATTTATACCCTGCCCATCTGGCTGGGTCCCCCCAGCCACTCTGGGCAGCTTCCAACAAAACACTAAAATACAATAACCTATTAAACATTAAAAGCTTCCCTAAACAGGGCTGCCTTTAGATGTTTCCTAAAAGTTTGGTAGTTATTTTTCTCTTTGACATCTGGTGGGAGGGAGTTCCACAGGGCGGGCGCCACTACCGAGAAACCCAGGGAAACCCTGACCTAGAACAATAAAACATGGAAAAGGAGTCAGGATGTCTGCAGTTTGTGACACTGGCATCCCTTTGCTAGGATATTATTCGGGGGTGGAATTAATGTGGCCAGGATTTGGCCCATGGCGTCAATTCTTTGCCTCGAACTCAGAATATCCTATCCCTAAGTGGCCCTGATGTGTGTTTTATTTGCCACGCGTTCCCTTAAATGCTAAGCGCACATTGTGCTCCCAAATCCCAAGGCGTTTTAATTCCCTGCGATTCTGTGGGAAATTTAAACAAGAAAGGCAGGCTGTGAGGAATCCTGTAGACTTGAGAGCCATCTTAAGTGGGAAATTCAGGATGGCATTAAGGGCCCTGGGTGGGTGGGCTCCATGTTAATTATTGGAAGAGAAATTGCCATTTGGATTTTCTACCTCAGGCGCTGAAATACTGTGGGCCAGCTCTGCTGGAGAGATTATTTTTACCTCAGGTTTTCCCCCAGTGACGTGCTTCATCCCCCGCGCACAAAAATACCCCACAAAGTGTGTGAAAGAATGACAATACTCCAACTATTCTTACTTTTTATCCTTTGGTTATTGTAATTACAAGTAATTTTGCGAAGGATTTTCTATTTTTAAGAAATCACACTTTTGTACTTGATCCAGCTAACAGGATTTTCCTACATTACTTCATAAAGAGAGCCCATCTTTTTAAACTTCTAATGTTATTTCTTATTCATTAGTACATATGCCTGGAGGGTATGTTCATAAATGGGTTAAAGTTACAAAGTTATGCTTATAAAAGCGCATGGTAATTTGGAATATCTGGGGGATTTATTAATTTTTGAAATCTTAAAAGAGCAAAAAGCTAAAATGAGATTGGATTAAGTTCTTGCAAGCCCGTTATTCTAAACACCCTTAAGGACCACAGAGGAAGGGAACAGAGGACATTATGCAAATAGGGATCTATCTCTAAGTGCCCCGTAGGCTTGCTGATGTAATATTTTACATGGTTAGTTAAGTACATCAAGCAAAAAGGTTGACCTTGATAGACTGTAAAAAAAGGTATTTATTCCACAGCCACCAATTGTTTTGCAGCCTCGCCGCATCGCTTGCAAACACGCAAGCACTTTTGTGACTCAGTCGCATTTCGGAAACGGGCGAGGAAAACAAAGAACTGCCCACAACAGCCGTTTTTCTCTCTCTCTCTCCGTGCAAAAATGTGTTTTTAAAAGACAATTCGTACCGCTAACCCGGGGCAATGTCTGAAGGAGGAAATGTCATTTGTAATGGAAGCCGGGGCAGAAATGAATATTCATAAATCTTTGAAATTCACACAGACACTTGAATTTCATTTATTTCCCCAGTTTCTCAGTTCACAATTGCAATGTGAAATTTTGAAACGCGCATTCAGATGCTGGTTTTTTGTTTTTTTACCTCAGATATTGAATTTTTTTACCTCAGATTATTATTTTATATGTTTTTTACCTGAGATATTTCGAGTTGGGCAGGTACAATGCACGAAATCAGATGAGGTATCAACTGATAAATAAAAAAATATCATTGTCAGTCCACTAGCGCATGTAGCCACATATGAAATCATTGGGTGTGAGCCAACTATATCCTACTCAGAGTAGACCCATCGACATCAACGGATGGAAGTAACGAAAGCCCATTGATTTTAATGGGTCTGCTCTGCACAGGACTAACTTTGGATCTCACCCACTGTGTGTCATGTGCCAAATATTGACTACAAAAATGGAATGCCAACGTCAGGTTCAAATTTTATTTCATTTATTTATTTCACAAAATTTATACACTGCTTGATGGTAAAAAAACACACAATAAAACCTCAAAGCATCATGCAAAAGATAAAACAATAAAATCAAGAAAAATATACAACTCTGTTTTAAAAACATACAGAAGTTATGTTCTGTATGTTCTGTACTCAAACAGATTAAAATGACCTCAAACTTTCTAAGCATCTGGGTTGGCTTGCCTAAACAGGAATGTTCTTAGCAAAGGCTAAGATACAGAGGCCAATATTCATTGACTACCCGGCAAATATATTCTGCAGAGTATCTGGTCAATAGTCAACTTCATAGCTGTCAAAGGAGAATTTTTGCAAGCAAATTGATTTCAATTGTCTAATGTTTTACAATTTTTTAATGTGCTGTAGGCCACCCAGAGTGGCTGGGGAAACCCAGCCAGATGGCTGGGGAAACCCAGCCATAATAATAATAATAATAATAATAATAATAATAATAATAATAATAATA
>JAXCMG010000059.1:5952997-5964782 GCA_034642415.1 Podarcis siculus
TAATAATAATAATAATAATAATAATAATAATAATAATAATAATAATATAAGAAGAAGAAGGCTATATAAGGTAAAAGTAAAGGACCCCTGGATGGATAAGTCCAGTCGAATTTGACTATGGGGTGCAGTGCTTATCTTTGATTTCAGGCCAAGGGAGCCAGCCTTTGTCCACTGACAGCTTTTCTGGGTCATATGGCCAGCAGGACTAAACCACTTCTGGCGCAACAAACACAGTGATAGAAAACCAGAGCGCATGGAAACACCGTTTACCTTCCTGCTGGAGCGGTACCTATTTATCTACTTGCACTGGTGTGCTTTCGAACTGCTAGGTTGGCAGGAGCAGGGACCGAGCAACGGGAGCTCAACCCGTCGTGGGGATTCGAACTGGTGACCTTCTGATCGGCAAGTCTCGACCACACACGGGGGCCGTTGGGAGAGGGCAGTTTGAAATATTACCTTTCAAATGTTTGGGCGTAAATAAGACAGCAGCACCCCAATGTTTTAATGTTTAAAATATTTGTGAATATCTCGTTTCGCTTTAGCCTCTGTTTTTAAAAAAGCATGATCGTTTCATTCTAGCGTTCATTGAATCATAGAATTGTAGTGTTGGGAGGGACACCAATGGTCATCTAGTCCACCCCCCGCAATGCAGGAATTTTCCAGGGTTATCGCATTCTGCTAAAGATACACTAAAGCAGATTGCCTTCATCTTCTTTATCACCCACACCAGCTTAAGTCTCTCTGCAGAATTTCTCCCCAATCCTTTTAATTTAAATCTGTATTTGCACCGGGGGAACATCTTCACATGTGTTGAACATAAGAAACTTATACCTTTATCTAGCCTTTGTTGTTTAGTTGTTTAGTCGTTTAGTCGTGTCCGACTCTTCGTGACCCCCTGGATCAGAGCACGCCAGGCACTCCTGTCTTCCACTGCCTCCCGCAGTTTGGTCAGACTCATGTTTGTACCTTCGAGAACACTGTCCAACCATCTCGTCCTCTGTCATCCCCTTCTCCTTGTGCCCTCCATCTTTCCCAGCATCAGGGACCTTTCCAGGGAGTCTTATCTTCTCATGAGGTGGCCAAAGTCTTGGAGCCTCAGCTTCAGGATCTGTCCTTCTAATGAGCACTCTGGGCTGATTTCCTTAATAACGGATCGGTTTGATCTTCTTGCAGTCCATGGGACTCTCAAGAGTCTCCTCCAGCACCAGAATTCAAAAGCATCCATTCTTCGGCGATCAGCCTTCTTTATGGTCCAGCTCTCACTTCCATACATCACTACTGGGAAAACCATGGCTTTAACTACACGGATTATCTAGCCTAGTAATGTCTAATACAGATGTGGTACCCCTCAGGACTCCAGCTTCCATCAGTCTCGTCTAGCATGGCCAATGGAATCAGGCATGATGGGAGTTGTAGTCCAGAAACACCTGCAGGGCTACTCAGGTTTCACAACTGTGTCTAAACGATTTCCAGACGGTAGCCGTGTTAAGTCCGTTGTAACAAGAACAACGAAGAGCCGTGGGACACCCTAAATATCTCCTGTTTTTTTCTTTTTTGGACTACAATACCCAGTATCCCTGACCACTGGGCCTGCTAGCTTGGGATGATGGGAGTTGTAGTCCAAAAACAGCTGGCAACCCAACACTGCCCTAAAGGCTAACTGATCTGCATGACGTTCTGCGCTTTATTCCGTTCAGCTGCTGTTTCCTTTCCCGATATTTTCCACGTTCCATGGGATCTTCCACACAGCATAACACCACTTCCGAAAATCTAGTGGAATCCAGAATTTCAGCACTCATTTCCATATTAATTGTTTACCCCCCCCCAAAAAAAATTCATTTGTAACCTTGTTAACTTGGAAGATTGTGGGTGTTTTGCATTTTAATGCTACCTGATGAAATTTGGGCTGGTATCCTGACACACATTCCTTTCTTACCATTTAAAATGCAGCATGGCATGTCGTGTAGCAACTGAAGAGCCGCAGTTTCATAATGCAACAGGCAGCGCAGTGCAAAACATTAGAAATTGGGACCGAAGAACGAGCATTATAACCGGTAAAACAAGCATGATAAACTCCACATCTGAATGCAGCCGTAAGCTTTTTGGATGACAGCCGACTTCGTCAAACGTCTAAAATGGACTTGTAGGCCATGAAAGTTAATAGCAGGGATAGCCAATGTGAATGCCAGACATTGCTAGAAAGTTTTCTTTCTTGCTCACATGCAAGCGTCTCCTGTTATAGTGTTGAGGATGGGATTCTAAAGGTTTTGCTTCAAGTAGGCACGCTTAGGATTCATGTATACTCTTTCCGCATAGCAGGTCTTTGGCCTATTGGGGACTGAGAAGAGGACCAGCCCAAGACATTTTGGCACCTGAGGCAAACCACGAAAGACACCCCCTTCCCACATGGGAAGGAGAGATGAATGAAAATCTAAGCAACAAGCGGGGGGGGGGAGGGATAAAGATCTACAT
Organism: Podarcis siculus; assembly: GCA_034642415.1. Classification (NCBI taxonomy): domain Eukaryota; kingdom Metazoa; phylum Chordata; class Lepidosauria; order Squamata; family Lacertidae; genus Podarcis; species Podarcis siculus. The sequence continues at coordinate 5,955,470 of JAXCMG010000059.1, forward strand.
TGGGATCCGCTGGCCCTGTGTATCCTGCTGCTCGAGGCGGTTGCCGCATCTTGTCTCATGGGTGGGCCGGCCCTGACTGAGAATACCACTGTTGCCCCCAGTCCTAGTCTGTATGTGATATTCTTTAAGAGCAGAATGAAACCTGTTTTATCCACACACTGACTGAGATTTTGGAATCTCAACAGGGATGGGGAACATCTGGCCCTCCAGGTTTTCGCCAGCTCCCATCATCCCTGACCCAGCGCAGGCTGGGACTGATGGGAGCTGGGATACAACAACATCTTGGGGGGGGGGGCACAGATTCCTTACCTCTAGTGTATAGATTCATCAATATTCTTCCTTGCCTTTGAAAATGCAATTCCTTGCTCGGAGTCTCGGTGGATAAGGTGGGTAAATATTAAACAACCAACCAAATCTGCATCAGTAACTGACTGTAGAGATTATGATGCTTCTCTCCCATTTCCCCCTTCCCTCCTCCCTCCCAAATGCCCCCACTCCAGTTTTCTATAGACATGCATATATTTGCGAATTTTAAATTCAGAAGAGAATTGACAAGGTCCTTTGCTGAATATGGTGCGTTATCTTTTCCATGTGGGTGTCTAAAGGGAGAGATTGGTTGATGTAGCACCTACGGATTACTCCAGGCTACAAAACTTCACTTGCTCTGTTTAGCATTTCGGTAGTTATCGCCAAACCGAAATGGAGACTCTGCAGACGGACACTGCAATGCACAGGGGCCCATAGTATTCAAAACAGGTGAAAAGCAGATATTTAACCAGTCCTGCATGTCAGTATATCTGAAAACCTTTTAAAGGCAGCATCATATTCTCTAGATCCTGTGGGGCACAAAAAGTAATGAGTGTTAAGTCCCCCCTAGGGAACCCCTCTTGCTGCAAAAGCAACTTCTGAGTGTCCCAATCGCTGTTGAAAAAGGCATTGTGAGCTGCTAACCTATGATAATAATTATTATTTCTACTGATATCCCTACAGAGACTCAAGGCGGCTTATAGATAAAACAGAAACAGCTGTAACTGTCACCAGATGTGCAGACCCTCCAAGTGCCCCTATTTTCTAGGGACAGTCCCAGATTTACGGAAGCCGTCCTGGTTTCTGATTTGATCCCAGAATGTCCTTCTTTTCTCTAAAGGTAAAGGTAAAGGGACCCCTAACCATTAGGTCCAGTCGTGACCGACTCTGGAGTTGTGGCGCTCATCTCGCTTTATTGGCTGAGGGAGCCGGCGTACAGCTTCTGGGTCATGTGGCCAGCATGGTGAACCAGAGCAGCACACGGAAACGCCATTTACCTTCCCGCCAGAGCGGTACCTATTTATCTACTTGCACTGGCATGCTTTCGAACTGCTAGGTTGGCAGGAGCAGGTGCCGAGCAATGGGAGCTCGCCCCGTCGCGGGGATTCAAACCGCTGACCTTCTGATCGGCAAGTCCTAGGCTCTGTGGTTTAACCCACAGCGCCACCCGTGTCCCTATTTTCATTGGAGAAATGCTGGAGGGTGTGGATGTGCATAACTGGTCCCCATAAGACATTTTGCTGCCCTCTCTCCACCCCACACATAAAAGCAGATCAGAATAGGAGCCAAATCTTATTCAGCACTGATGACAAGGCAGTGTCCTTAGGCTGCTCCCAACCCCCAAGCATCTACTGTTGGTGTATTGCCAAAATAAACTTGAAAGGAGCCTTGAAGCATGGCCTTGAAGCACATCCTTGTGAGGCCACACCTAAAGCATCTGCTTAGCAACAAGAATTCTCCCCAGCAACAGGTGCCTTTATCAGGGCATGTTGTGGAGAGATGCAGTTGAGTGTGAGGCAGTCAGTGTTGGTCAGTTTGTCGGCCAGAATATGTGAAAGTCTGTGAGCCTGTCTCTCCGGCCGGATGGCTGAAGGGAACAGAGATCTGTAAATAACTCTAGTTTCTTATTTCATTTGTAGACCAGTAGTGTTAATGCCACATGCTATGCAAATACAGTGGTACCTCGGGTTATAGACGCTTCAGGTTACAGATGCTTCAGGTTACAGACTCTGCTAACCCAGAAAGAGTACCTCGGGTTAAGAACTTTGCTTCAGGATGAGAACAGAGGGAGGCCCCATTAACTAAAGTGGTACCTCAGGTTAAGAACAGTTTCAGGTTAAGAACAGACCTCCGGAACGAATTAAGTTCTTAACCAGAGGTACCACTGTAATAAAAACTTCAGAGAAGAACTGGATGGGTGGGGCGGATATTCCTGTCATGAGAATTCACCAAGAGGGGGCTGGACTACTGCTGCCGCCGTGAAGACGCAGGAAGACCTTCTGAGTAGCCCTGCTGAGATGGAGAAAGGAACCCCAAGAGTTGGAGCTCACGCACTAACATCTACTGCCTGAAACAACTGCTTTTAAACTTCCTCATGGAAGAGCTGGCCATGCTTGCAACTTTTCATAGCTGAATACTCCTCAAGAAACATGTATGGTGCCCCCGACGGTCTTGAGCATTCCTTCTGTTCACCACCATGGTAAAATCAGGAGGAATATGGTATACTTGGTGCTTAGAGACCATCAAGGTTGGATATTGTTTAGGGGTTTAGCTCAAAAAGGTTGAAAACCACTGTTCTAGTCCAACTCACTGTGACGCAGGAATATGCACCTGTCCCATATGAGGATTGAACCTACAGTCTCATCCTCTTTGTATCAGCTGCTTGAACTGGAGGACAAGATGTCAGGAGAGCATCCCAGCCGAGCCTTGCTGAATGTTCACGCGCATGCATTCACTGGCACAGCACACACCTGTACACTAAGGCATCACCCGGAGGTTGTTCCTTGCAGGGAAGGTGCTCCAACCTTCCACTCTGTAGGTTCAAATCTGTCAATCCACTTCGGCCCCAGTGAAGTCTGCCCTATGATGCATCATCCTGTGGTCTGGGGCTATTCTGTCCCATGAAATAGATCCAGTGGGAAAATGCCTTTTTGGTTATGCCTCCAGGACACTAAGTAAATCAGAATGGGTCTATTCTCAGCCGGAAAAGAAAAGTACAGAGTGGCTGGGGCAACCTAGTCAGATGGGCAAGGTACAAATAACTACTACCAATAATAATTTGCCTAAAGAAGTTTCACCAGTATCTGTATGGGGGTTCCCTTCCCTGTTATAACAGACCACAGATTCTTGGTAAGACTATTAAAAGAGAATAGAAACTCACAATGGCTGCAAGCCAACTATGTAGTTGTGTTAGCCTGTTCATCAATCAACGGCCTCTTATTGGCGAAAAAAGTGAGTAACCGTTCTGCCTTAAAGTAAACAAGAACTAGAGTATATCATATCAGCAGCAGCCTTGTATGAGTATCTTTTTGAACATATGGGGATATATTCAATGCTAGTCATAGAGTTAGACCCATTGAAATTAATGGCTTTGTTGACTAATTGAGGTCCATTTCCATGGCATGCCTTTGCAGAACGGTTTGCTTTGTGGCAATCCATGCATATTGCCCTGTGGCTGGACATAAATCTCCCTCACAGTGCCCATCTGCTGCAGACCTCAGAGGTTTGCTTTCTTGCTGTGTAATTTTCTTTCCGTACACGGTTGTGCAATTGAACCCTTGTTTCTCTGTCGTACCACACATTTCGCTTATTGCTGTTGAGCATTTTCACTTGCGCTTTAGATACTTCATGCACCCTGGATATTCTTAAGGCCTTTTCTAATGTGACGTCATCCTTCATGAGCGGTTTCTCGTGGATGCCTTTTGCATTTGATCTCATTAGGATCCTGTCCTTTAGCAGGTCATCCCCATCGGTCAAAGATCCGTCTTTGAGGATGAACTGCAGCTGGGTTACCCACTGGCCAGTTGTCTCTGTTGGGCCTTGGCTTCTCTCATTGAAAAGGTTCTTCTGTTATGGAGGTGTCCTTTCTCGCCCCGCAGATTTGAAAACTTACAGATTTGAAAATAAGGGACCAGCAGCCTTGAAAATAAGGGATCAGCAGCCAAAATAAGGGACCTGTAGCCTCACCTGTTCCAGGCACTCCAGTCTTCCTGTCCTCCTGCAGTCTGGTCAAATTCATGCTTGTAGCTTCGAGAACACTGTCCAACCAACTTTGTAACCAGAGGTTCAACTGACTAGAATCTGAATCACATGCACCACAAGGCCTATGCAGCCTCAACTTAAGATGGCTCCCCGGCCTGGCTTTGCACTGCAAAGTTTGCAGCAGCACGTGCAACAAAATGGCGTCCAGCATTCAAAAAACCCCTCAGCTTGCATTAAATAGCCACACACAAGGCATGCAAGCTCCACCCCCCCAGACTTCTTATTGGGTGAGCAACACAGCCAAGCAACACAGTTGGAGCCTCCCTCCTCCCTGGCCGGCAGGGAGGGAGGGAGAGGAGCTGCTTCCTTTGAAATTTAAGGGACATCCTTTAAGGGACATTTAAGGGACATCCATCAATAAGGGACAGCAGCGGGACATGGTGCTGGAATAAGGGACTGTCCCTTCAAATAAGGGACGCTTGACAGCTATGGCAGTAGGGCTCAAAAAGTTCAGACAGCCTGCTTGGGTTTGTCTTTTCTCCTGTAAGCTGGAGATCAAAGCTCTACAGTTGTCTGCGCCCTTTCGTCCAAGGCATCGTCAAAAGCGCATGGGGCTGCAGACCACTTATTTGCCTCTGGTCTTGCAAACAGGAGCTCCACTAACACTTTTCGTCTTACACACATTTCTGCTGCACTTCCAGTTCCAAACTCCGTGGGTGGCACACTTCTTGTGTTCTTCTGAGAAGGCCACGGTCCATCCCACTTCTAACACCATGCATTGTCTTCCACTATTTCTGTATGAACTCACTACACGCTGAGTTAATGAGGGGTAAATCAAACTTCATGTTAACAATATGCAAAGGGATATCCTACTTTGAGTTTTGTTTTGTAATTGATACAGGGGGAGATGCCTCCATTTGGCAACTGACAAAAGAATAAAATATTGGAAGGGATATAAAAGTTGCAAGCCACAGAGGATTTTTTTTTTAAAGGAAGAAAAATAGGAAACATTGCAGAGACTGGAAACTATAATAACAGGTCCTCAACAGCATCCATTCAGCGTGCTTTCTCTCTGTTGCTTTTTGAAATATTGCCTCTCTTCTTGAGAAAGATTATATTGTATTTACAGGGCTGCAAAAGGCATCGTCTCCCAAACCCTTCCGCGGTGAAATAAATCTAAAACGAAAACATGCTGCGCAGTCGGCTCACACTGCCTTAAAAATTACACATCAAGAACCTTTTTCTAGTGACAAATACTTTCAAGGCAAACAAACTGAACAGAAATTAAAAAATCTCTGTGGGGCATAAATATGCAATTACACTCACACGGGGAGCATTTTATCAGGTAAACCAATCCTACTTTGTTAATTGAAATGCTGCTGTACAGGATTTCTCTCTTTCTGCCTCCCCCCACCCCTTTTTCTGACAAAAGGCCTTGAACACACACACACTCAGACACACACACTCACTTTCCTGCTGCAGCTGCTGTTCCACACATTGCACATCTTTTCTTTTATGGGGTTATATCCTTCTCACTAAGGCCACTCTGAGGCATTTTCTTGCTTCAGGCAAACGGCAAGATGGCATCGCCTTCTTCCATATTACAGAAACCAACTGGACTGGCAGCTGAACCCTCAGTGCTCGCCATGGGATATCATCCCCCAGCGCATCTAGTTATGGGGCTATGGTGCCCAGAGCTCTGTTCTCCCACAAAAACGTACACCAGGATTAAAATAATATCCATTCCACTTTTCAGCTGATAAAGGTTCCTGGATTAGGTAATTTATTAACAAGCAAACATGCAAATATACTCCTTTCTTGCCAAATGTCAGTAACGGCATCATTCCTTCTCTCTGGCTTACACATCACAAAAGGAAAAGGGATTCGGAGAGTAGGAGGGAGGAGGAAACACAGACAACCTTGAGCTCAGTTACAGTTTGAAGCTTGTCGCATCAAACATCTGGAATAGAAAGATGTAGAGAGGAGGAATCAAATGCTACTGGTCTTTTATTCTTCTGTTGTCTGTGGCAGCTGTTTTTGTTGGGGACTGCCATGTTATTTTCAAAAGAATGCTTCAGATGTTGTGCAATTCCAGGGCATTCTTGGGAGAAATTGGTGGCTTCCACAAAATTGGTGGCTTGCACATGTGGATACGCCCGATTTCCCCAGAGTGATAAATTTAGGGTATCCTGGGAAAATAAGGTGGAGGATGCCGAAATGAGCTCTGCTGCCACTGCTATTATAGAGAGGTGTACCTCATCCAATACAAATGTGAGTAACAAAAACATATCAACTTGTTAGCCAGGTCCAAGTTGTTGTTTATAGTGTATAAAGATCTTAACAATTTGGGACCAGTTTACTTACGAGATTGGCTCGCTCCGTATGCGTCCACTGGACCTCTTCAATCTGCAGAAACATCACTGTTACAGATACCACATAGCACCCATTACATATCTGTAAGAAATGGTTATTTTAGTGTGGCAGCACCTACCTTGGAATTCCCTGTCTATTGATATCAGGCAGGTGCCTGCTAAAAAGTTTTTTTTTTCCCTGCAAGCCTACCAAGATGTTTTGAAAGTTGATACCAGATTTAATCTGCGTTTGGTTTATTGTCGTTTTAACTTTTCAAAAGTCTTCACTTAGGGTTGCCATATTTCGGAAAGTAAACCAGAACAACCCCAAAAGTTGTTCAGCTATTTTTTTTAGACAAACCGCAAAGTTTGGGCAAAAATGCCAAAAAAACAACAACACCAGGGCAAACCACGGAGATAATCTGGATGTATGACAGCCCTGCTTAAATTATTGTTTTATCTTTTTCGTAAACCGCTTTGAGCTTTCTTTGCTTTTACAGTCCAGAGGTGCATAGAATTCCTGAAATAAGGCAAACAGATGAATTCATGACGCTCGTTTAGGAGGAGCTGAATGGTGTCACCTGGGGCTCAGGCCTCCCCCTCCCCGGATTGTTCCAGCAGGAACACACACCTGAATAGCTTTCAGGAGGCGACATGCGCTGTCCTGTGGGAAGGGGATGTTTCCTGGCCCCTGCATCAGCTTGGTTTTTCGGCCTTTGTATAGCGTCATCTGCCGTGGGTAACAACATTCTGTTCCTGTTTGTCACATTTTGGGAATGCTCAAGTAAGTCCAGAAAAATCACTGCTTGGCAGGCTGGTTAATTGCATCAATGCGAGCAGAAAGACCAGCTGTGCTTTACGCTCATCCATCTGCAAACGTTTGTAAGAGTCCAGTTCTTTTTGACAACTGCTGAACCCAGGCCAGCAAAGTCTTCTGCCGCTCCAGCTATGCTCAGAGTTAGCACCAACTGTGTGCTGTAGGTGATTTTTTTTTTGGGGGGGGAATCTTGGAAAACATGTCCTGCGGAGGTGCCACCTCTTTTTTCAGTCAAATACTTGGTAGTTGCAACAATGGGCAGCCGCCGCTTAAATTTCCCACAATGCCATGGGCAATGCTATGTCAGGGGCATTGTGGGAAATTAAAATGGCAGCTCCCAGTTGGATGGCATGCACCTTTGGCATGTTCCAGAGTGCTTCTTATAAAACAACAACAACACATTTTTAAGACGTTAAAGGGGAATCATGGGTTTGTGTGCAGAAAGCGTGTTCTCCTTCATGGAGAGCACGTGTTGCGGTGGGGGCCGACAGGACACTCCAAAGTTGTGGGGCGGGCTAATTGATCGTTGGCCACTGTTGTGATTGGGCTTCCCTTGTTGTTGGGAAGAAGTTGATGTTGCCATTTGTTGATTGACAGCCAGAAATGCTAAAACTCCCTGCACGAGGCGCTTCTGTGTGATGTGTGGGTTATTTGGGGTGGCCCTGGGACCTTGACACACAATTGTAAGGACTTATATTATGGGGTAGTTTCCATCACACACTAAGAAACTTAGAGCTCATTCACATTTCCATTTGTCCCTTGATTTCTGCACTCTACGATCCTGTGGGTCTGAGAGGTTTTCGTTTTGTCCTGTTTCCCCAGGAAAACCTGCTCTTTACTGCTGCATTGGAACAAATGTCACTCTGGGTCGAGGCAGAAGGATTGATGGCTGCAAGTTACAGGGTAAGTTACAGAGAGAGCACAGGTAGCTGGTGCAGATCTATCCTTATTCCTTAGCCTCACACCAACCTTTTTGTCTATTCTGTTTTGTTTTGTTCTGTCTTCTTCCCCGCTGCTCAGCCTCTGCTTGCTTCAGCCCAGCCTGCAATGTTTGAAGAAGTCTCCTGCTTCCAGGTATCTCTGTTGACTAAGCTGCACTCCTGTTGCGGAGAATGTAAATACAGCCTCTTTGTGGTTTTTGTTAAGGTTCATGGGACGCCCTCAAACACAACCGGCGAGGATTTATGTCCTTGGCGACGGTTTGGTCGTTGCCAGAGAAGAAACGACGAGCCTTGTTTTCCAAAGAGGGAGATGCTGTTGCGAAACATTTCGGATTTAATTTGGTTCGTTCGGCGGATTCAGTTACTCTTATTTCAATTTCACAGTCTTTTGAAATGGTTTAACTGCTGCGCTGTCATGAGAGCTGAGGGCCGGCCCTACCATTAGGAAGATGGGAGCCGCTGGCAGCTGCCCCACTCCCAGCCCCCCCCGAGCGCTCCCTCCATCTGTTTCTAGCTTCCTGGTGCTTGTACCCCATTGGTGGGAATGCTTTCATGTTGTCCTGGGCCGGCTCTCTTGCCTGGTTAGTAAGGTAAAGGGACCCCTGACCATTACGTCCAGTCGTGGCCGACTCTGGGGTTGCAGCGCTCATCTCGCTTTATTGGCCGAGGGAGCCGGCGTACAGCTTCCGGGTCATGTGGCCAGCATGACTAAGCCACCTCTGGTGAAGCAGGGCAGCGCATGGAAACGCCGTTTACCTTCCCGCCGGAGCGGTACCTATTTATCTACTTGCACTTTGATGTGCTTTCGAACTGCTAGGTTGGCAGGAGCAGGGACCAAGCAATGTGAGCTCACGCCGTTGCAGGGATTCAAACTGCCGACCTTCTACCTCCTTAGGGTAGTGATAGGAGGGTAGGATTCGAACCAAAGGCTTCAAGTTACAAGAAAGGGGATTCCGACTCAACATCAGGCAGAACTTTCTGACAATAAGAGCTGCTTAGCAGTGGAACAGACTCCCATGAGAGGTGGTGGACTAAACAGGTTGGATGGCCATCTGTCATGAATGCTTTAGCTGAGATTCTTGTAATAATAAATAATAAATAATAAATAATAAATAATAAATAATAAATAATAAATAATAAATAATAAATAATAAATAATAAATAATAAATAATAAATAATAAATAATAAATAATAA
>JAXCMG010000059.1:5968773-5998959 GCA_034642415.1 Podarcis siculus
ACTCGATGGCCCTTGTGGTCTCTTCCAACTCTATGATTCTATGATACCAGTTGCTGGAAGCCATGGGACGGCAGAGGGCTCTTGTGCTTGGATCCTGCTTGTGGGCTTCTTACAGGGATCTGGTTTTCCACAGTGAGAACCGGATGCTGGACTAGATGGGCCAATTGTCTGATCCAGCAAGGTCCTTCTTATGCTCTTTAATATGGTCCCCAAAGGACAACCCAAATGATCAAAGGGATGCCAAGACACAAAGGCCCTTGGCAGATGTCCTTTTTAGCATGCATTGATTGATCTGTAAGCCACCTTGGGTCCTGGTCTGAGGAAAAGGTGGGATATAGATGATGATGATGATAACCAGTGCTCTGGAGGGTAGGACTCGAACCCATGGCTTCAAGTTACAAGGATGGAGATTTCGACTCCACATCAGGAAGAACTTTCTGACAGTAAAGAGCTGTTTGACAGTGGAATGGTCTCCCTCTGGAGCTGGTGGACTCTCCTTCTTTGGAGGTTTTTAAGCAGAGGTTGGATAGACATCTGTCATGGATGCTTTAGCTGAGATTCCTGCATTACAGGGGGTTGGCCTGAATAATAATAATAATAATAATAATAATAATAATAATAATTTTTATTTACACCCCGCCCTCCCCGGCCAGGGATGCGGGTGGCGCTGTGGGTTAAACCACAGAGCCTAGGACTTGCTGTTCAGAAGGTCAGCGGTTCGAATCCCCGCAACGGGGTGAGTTCCTCTTGTTCAGTCCCTGCTCCTGCCAACCTAGCAGTTCGAAAGCACGCCAGTGCAAGTAGATAAATAGGTACCGCTCTGGCGGGAAGGTAAACGGGGTTTCTGTGCCCTGCTCTGGTTCACCAGAAACAGCTTAGTCATGCTGGCCACATGACCCGGAAGCTGTACGCCGGCTCATTCGGCCAGTAAAGCAAGATGAGCGCCACAACCCCAGAGTCAGTTACGACTGGACCTAATGGTCAGGGGTCCCTTTACCTTTACCTCCCCAGCCAGAGCCAGGCTCAGGGTGGCTAACAACAGTAAAAATTACGGTAAAAACATAATGGGGGGGGAGGGGAACAAAACAAAAAACCAATTTAAAATACAGGTTAAAATGCAATTTAAAATGCAGCCTCATTTTAAAAGTAGCCCATAGATCAAAACCATAAGGGGAGGGAAACATAAGGGTCAGACTGAGTCTGAACCAAAGGCCAGGCGGAACAGCTCTGTCTTGCAGGCTCTGCGGAAAGATGTCAAGTTCTGCAGGGCCCTGGTCTCTTGTGCCACAGTGTTCCACCAAGTCGGGGCCAGTACTGAAAAGGCCCTGGCCCTAGTTGAGACCAATCGAACCACCTTGTGACTTGGGACCTCCAAAATATTATCATTTGTCCCTTGGTGTCCCTTCTAACTCTACAGTGTTTATTGCCGTGTTACTTTATCAAATATTTGCTTCCTGTGTGAACAGCCTGAATTATTTTCAAATAATCTTTTGTGGCTCTTGTTGTTGGTTTTCAAATTGCTGTTGTTTTTATTGACCAGGGAGAGGAACAAATTTTGTAAAGTGTGTTTTGCTCAGCAACCCATGTCCTCCCTTCCTCCCACTCCCCCCCCTCTACTCCCCCCTTTAAACAGCGTTTGAACGACGACAGAGGATACCACTGTGCAGCGACGAGCTTTGATGCACGCTCTTTTTCTAACCAAGGTTACTTGCGAAACGGCCATCTCAGCCCCTTCCTCTCTCTCCCTGCCGGAGGGATGCCATGGTTGCTGCTCTTGCCTTGCATTGCTGCTGGGCAACGGACCCAAACGGCACTGGAGGGAAAAATGTATTCCAGAGATAATATTGAGGAGAAAGGAGGAGAAGAAGAAACTGGCAACCAGGAGTGGTGTTTCTCTCCCCCCCCTTTGCGTCTATGGAAACACCTGTTGGAATGGTTGCTGCTTTGGGAAGAGCGGGATGAAGAGAGACAGCTGTAAGGGAGCCAGCGGCAGTGGGAGCCCGCTACCAGGATGGTCCTGTGCCAGCCAAAAGATGTGCCAGACTATTTGGCACGCTGTCAGATATCTGGGTTTCCACTCTGCTTGCCAGCTTGCAAGCACAGGGAATTCTTCAGCATTAACACTGCGGCTAGCCCCATGCCCACAACCCCCATGTTGGGTGTTTATAATCCTTGATGTTGGCTGGGTTTTCCTACCCCCACACTCCTTTGCGGGGCCCCCCAGTGAAAAAGCAAAGGTAAGTCCCGAACACCAGCCCTATAGCATCGTAGCGGCAATTGGTACAGAAACAAAAGCATCACTCTAAGGTTTTTGGCAAGGGCCCTTGCGAATCTGCTGGGTGCTTTCCCTTCGTTTCCTGCCTCCCTCTCCCCAAAAGCAAACAACGGTCTTTATCTCCTGCAAACACTTTGCTAACCTGCCCGCTTCTTCAGTGTACACGTCTTAAAATTCTGGTAGCAAAAGAGCTCGACTTTGAGAAGTTGTGCGTTTGTTTGTCCCCCTCCCCTCACAATGGCACGGAGGTTGTCGTAAGAAAAGTCTGATGGGTGGTGGGCCTTTGGAAGGAGATAGGGGTGGCATCTGCTCAGCAAAAAAAGAAATTCAAAGGCATTAGGGAGACTTCCTGAATGCTTCTGTCCCAAAGCTCAAACAAGGGGAGGTTCTGGGGTTGAAGGGGTCTTATCGGTGAAAAGAAATTCTAGGAAAGAGAGTCTCGAGAATATTTTTTAAAGAAGAAAACCCACTGTAGGCTACATGACCACTTTCCTGCTCTGCTGGGACTTGAGACAAAGGAACTGGAAGCAAGAATGAAGCAGCTCTCTTTAGGCAGGTCAGGACCCTGGACAGCTGCCCATGACCTTGCTAGCTGAGCTTTGGAAGGCGGTGTTTCAGCAATGAGCTGGGGACATCTGAGGGCTTCTATAGGTTGGAAAGGCAATTGACCTTGTCTCCTTGAGAAGCTGGCTGTGCTGATTTTAAAGGTCCATGTCTGTTTTTGCAGGCGCTGACTTGTACTGTATGGAAGGGATGTTACTGTAGGATCATCCTCTGAGCCTGCAGAATGCAGAAAAGCTACATCCTCGAATCAGGAGTGCATACTGAGCCCCCCATCCCTAATAAATAAAAATAAAAATAAATTTATACCCTGCCCATCTGGCTGGGTATCCCCAGCCACTCTGGGTGCTCCCAATACATTAAAAACAGAATAAAACATCAAGGAACCTGGATTAAGTAAACAGGATTTCTTAATCATCTATATCAGTGGTTCCCAAACTTTTTCCGGCCACTGCTCCTTTGGTTCCATAAACTCACCTCCAGTGGTCCCTACCCTACTCTATTAAAAGCATTATTCAGAATAGTGGCTTGCACGACCTACTAAGGAAAATAATAACACAATAAAATTCTAAACAGTAACAATTAATTGCTGTCAGGAGTGCGTGCAGGAGCCAGGCCCTGTGACTGGTAGGGCATCGCCGGACTGGGGCCTTACTGAGTTTGGCCTGGAAGGGCAAGGTGTGGCTGCACAGGTGAGGCTTGACAGAAGACTCGTAGCACCTGCTGGCAAGGGCCGGGAGGGGTATATAAGACCAGCATTTCCCTCATGCTACCCACCTAGCTGTGCTTTGGTTTCCTGACTCTTGGACCCTTGGCTTCCTGACTCCTGGTTTCCTGATTCGTGGACTCTTGGCTTCCTGACCCCTGGACTGCTGATTCCTGCTTCCCGACGTACCAAGCCGGGACTCTGGCTGCCTGTAACCCGGACCGTGACAATTGCACATTTATTCAAAATCCAATTAGTTTAATTAATGGAACAAAATGGATGATCCAGCAATACCACCTTTGCAGAGTCTGAGATTTACAACTCTAGCACCGCTGCCTCTCTAGTGCCCCCTTAGGTAATTCTTCCCCCTAGGTGGTACCACCCACCTTGGAAACCCCTAAGCTATATCTTCTTGTAGGTAATGTGAAGGACTGATTTGGGGGTCAAGGCAGGTATTGCTCTTGATGGAAAGTACCATGTCGTCCTGGAGATGTGGAGCACCATCAAAACACCACTTCCCCTTTGAAGACCCCTTTTCAAGTATGCTTTCCTTTAGTAAACTTTCTCTCCTTGTAACGCTCCCATCAAAGATAAGGGAGGCCTTTCCCTTTTCTGGCTTCTTGAGGCCAGGATTAGCATCTGTGTGCATCCACTCCTGATGTCTACCTTGCAGGTGCAGCTCAAAGAACCAGCAGCCATCCTTCAGTTGGCTCCTCAATAATAGAGCTGTTTCACCCTATTGCAACCAACCTCCTTGTTCCCCTTCCTCTCTGTCTACCAGCTGAGCCCCAGAGGGCGGGAAGGAAGCAGGTCTCTGTCTGAACTTTAAAGTTTAGCAGAAGAAGAAAGCCACACTCTCCTTAAACGGACGGACGGATGTTGTAAATAATGAGTGGGGCTTTGATTACTGCGTCGGATGTATTGAGTTTTCTCTTCAAACAAAGCAAAACAAAAACCAGGAGAAGGGGAGGGAGGAAAAACCTCTCTCTTTCCCCCCATCATATTTCACTTTGTGGCTGATTTTCTGGGCTCTGCTGTGTGTTCTTCCTCAGAAAAGTGTTATGAGAATCAATATTTAGACAGAATAAGCCTTAATCACAACAGAGTTATGCCTCATTAAAGAGGGATTCCTTTCGCTGCCTTCAGACGGTGAGGCACAATGTATCAAGAGCAAACAAGTGTCTTGGTTTCCTATTTGGGATCTTCCTCCTCCTGCTTCTCCTTCTGTGTAAACAAGAAAAATATTTTTTTTTGGTTTGCAGGAGAGAGAAAAAAAACCGCCTTCTAGTTCACCCTCGGTTGCCAGCTGGGGTGTTAAGAAAACATGGCTGAGGTAGAAGGAATGAAGGAAGGTCTTTCAGAAGTTATCTATGTTCTCTGTCCATTGTTGGAGGAAGAGGGTGCTGGACTAGATGGGACTTTGGCCTGATCCGCAAGGACTCTTCTTGTCTTGAGCTGCCTTGCATCAGGTTGGACTAACCAGCCCAATATTGTATCTTTCAGGAGTGGAGAGTCTCAGGCCCAGCAGCTGAAGATGAACACCAGAATCACCTGCAGGATCAGGCCAAGGTTCCGCCTAGTCCATCATCCTGTTCTCATAGTGGCCAATCAAATACTTACAGGAAGCCTGATTTCAACAGCACTCTCCCAACAGTTAAAGTGTTTCATCGGCTACTTACTTCCATGAATGTGGAAGCATGATTTTGTAGCATTTCCAATGTCCTCCGGGATCACAGATACAACCTCATCTGCAGTTGTAAAGCAGTGTGAAGTTTCAGGTCAAGTTCTCATGCTAAGGTAAAGGGACCCCTGACAGTTAAGTCCAGTCGCGAACGACTCTGGGGTTGTGGCGCTCATCGCTTTATTGGCCGAGGCAGCTGACCTTTCTCCGCAGACAGTTTTTCTGGGTCATGTGGCCAGCAGGACTAAGCCGCTTCTGGTGAAACCAGAGAAACACCGTTTACCTTCCCGCCAGAGAATTTATCTACTTGCACTTTGAGGTGCTTTCGAACTGCTAGGTTGGCAGGAGCTGGGACCGAGCAACAGGAGCTCACCCCATTGCGGGGATTCAAACCACCGACCTTCTGATCGGCAAGCCCAAGAGGCTCAGTGGTTTAGACCACAGTGCCACCCACACAGAATCAGTAGATTCTGCATGAAATGTTCATCCCCTCCAGTTGTCTATATTGATAAGGGAAAATATAATGAATGATAAAGTGGAGTTAGATTTAGTACTTTTTAGTTAAAAGTTTTGAGATCCACCCTCTTCAGTAATACTGCTGAAATATATATATAGAGAGAGAGAGAGAGAGAGAGAGAGAGAGAGAGAGAGAGCGCTATTCCTGCATTACTAAGGAAGGTCAAAGGCAAAACATTTGGCTAAATTGTGTTAAATTTGTCTCTGTTTTGTCATTCACTTATTTCCCATGTATCCTTGTTTAGTGTTGGTTTTGTCAGAACCTCCTTTCTTTGCTAACATCAGGAAGAACTTTCTGATACTAAGAGCTGTTCAGCAGGGGAAAGGACTACCTCAGAAGGTGGTAAACCTCACCAGAGGTTTTTACACAGTGGTTGGATGGTCACGTGACAGGGATTGCTGAGCTGTGATTCCTGCATTGCAGTGGGTTGGTCTAGATGATTTCTGAGGGTCCCTTTCAATTCTACACTTCTGTGCTTCTATTATCCTTCTAGGATCCAGAGTCTACTTGCTTGCAGTGCAGTTCAGCGGCTTGTGGGGCGTGATAATGTGTGTGTGCATTCATTTTCTGTTTTGAGAAAGGCAAAAGACTTAATAACATATCACAATTAAATTATATAATTGCATCCCCCCACCTCCCCAGAAGAGAATGTTTTGCTGTGTGGTGTAGGGAATGAAATGCATAACTCAATCTTGTCTTTCTTTTCCCCACTCTCTAAGAGAGAAATAAAATCTGTATTTAAATGGCTGTGGAACATTGTGCATTTAAAGTGCACAGCAAGCTTTTCCCTAAAGCACTCCATAGGATATGTAAATCTTTTGATCTCTCACAAAATGCATGAGTTTCGTAAAGAATAACGAGCGCTGGCTTGGGAGGAACAATATTGACTGTCACTGCAGTGCGCTCAGGCCCAGCCATTATACGTGTGGCTTTTTGCAGTTTAACTGCAAGGCAGAGACCTGTGACTATTTCTAATGCATTCTAATAGCTGCTAAAAGAGATTTTATTTCATAATAGATGCATTCTTTCTTTTGGGTCTGACAAGCTCTTATTTCAATTTGTTCCTTTACGTTTCTTCCTCTTTCATTATAAACATCTGTAGGGGTGGGGAGGAAGAAGGAGGGAGGGGGGCGGAAATCCCACAATCGAGCCGAGTAGGAGTTGCAGGTCAAAACAATTAAGAATATTACTCAGTTGTTAAACCGAAATAGGAGAGGTGGAGCAGCAGCGATAGATTGCATGGCTGGGACAAAACTGGGAGATGCCTCCAGTACCTTTCAAGATGTCAGTGGATCAGGAGGGGAGGTAGCCCCCCGTGGTTTCTCAGTGACCTGGAAACTACAACTAATCCAGAATGCGGCAGCTAGGCTAAACGGCCTCGGTCCAGTATACCTGAAGGAGCGTCTCCACCCCCACCGCTCACTCCACCTTGAGGGCCTTCTGGCGGTTCCCTCCCTAGGTTACAGGGAACCAGGCAGAGGGCCTTCTCGGTAGTGGTGCCTGCCCTGTGGAAAGCCCTCCCATCAGATGTCAAGGAAATAAACAACCATCTGGTTTTTAGAAGGCATCTGAAGGCAGCCCTGTTCAGGGAAGTTTCCGTGCGCTGCTCTGGTTCGCCAGAAGCGGCTTAGTCCTGCTGGCCACATGACCCAGAAGCTGTACACCGGCTCCCTCAGCCAATAAGGTGAGATGAGTGCCGCAACCCCAGAGTCGGCCACAACTGGACCTAATAGTCAGGGGTCCCTTTACCTTTACCTTGAGTGATCGCCAGAGAAGAAGAACAGGATACTTCCTATCCAGTCTCCTGCTTCGGTTTCTGCCTCCGATTCTGGACTTCTCTCTGCCACGGATTCTTCTCGCTCACTAAACCCTGTTACCTCTTCAGCTTCTGACTCCTCCTCTTCCCAGTCTTCTCCCTCTGACCGCTCCTCACTGTCCCACCACCAATCCCCTGGCTCTGAGCCTTCTTCCCTTGGGGGTTCCCCAACTGGTTCCTCCCACCATTCCTGTGTCCAACCAGTCCAT
This sequence comes from Podarcis siculus, assembly GCA_034642415.1. Classification (NCBI taxonomy): domain Eukaryota; kingdom Metazoa; phylum Chordata; class Lepidosauria; order Squamata; family Lacertidae; genus Podarcis; species Podarcis siculus. The sequence continues at coordinate 5,976,539 of JAXCMG010000059.1, forward strand.
GACATAGTCAAGGACAGCCTTATTGCACTGTGAATTTTGTCTAACCCCTTTTAAACGACCCAAGATGGTGGGCATCACTACTTCTTCTGGTATTGAATTCCATAGTTTAACTATGTCCTGAATCTCCCAACACTGAACTTCACTGGATATATGATATACGATATCTTTATTGTCATTGTCCCATGCAGAAGAATGGAATTGAAAAACTACATAAAACTACTACAAAACTACATAAAACATTCAGAAACCCCTAAAAACTCTAAAACCCCATTTTAAAATACATTATACTATAGAGACCCCTTATGCTGCGTTTAGAACCAGAATTGCATTTGCGTAGAAACTGTTTCTCAGGCGGCTAGACCTGGCCTTTATAACCCTATACCTTCTTCCAGAAGGCAGAAGCTAAAAGAGATCATTTCTGGGGTGCGCACTATCCTGCGCTATCTCTGCCGCTTTCTTATGGCACCTGGCAGCATAGATTTGATCCAAGGTGGGAAGAGTGCACCCAATTATTCTCTCCGCAGTCTTTACAACCCTGGATAGCATTGGTTTTTCCCTGGCCGTGCAGCTCCCAAACCACACACACAGACCATAAGTTAATACGCTCTCCACAGTGCAATGGTAAAATGCCATCAACAGGTCCTTTGAGAGATTGTTTTTCTGGAGGATTCTCAGAAAATATAACCTCTGCTGTGCTCTCTTCATCAGGTCTCTGCTGTTTTCTCCCCAGGTTAGGTTGTCTCTCACAGTGGCGTAGCGTGGGTTGTCAGCACCCGGGGCAAGGCAAGTATTTTGCGCCCCCTAACCCTAACCCCCAGATGTTGCGCCAAGTGCGGCCGGCCCCCCTGCACCCCCCACGCTATGCCACTGGTCTCTCAACTCCATTCCCAGAAATCGAAATACCAAGACCTGTTCCACACACTTCCCCTCAATAATAATGTCCCTGAGTTTTAGTAATTTGAGAGGTGGGCATCTCTATAGTCCTTCTTCACACCATGGAATTATTCCATTTGTCTCTATATTGTCCTCTTTTACTTGCCCAACATCTGATAAACATTTTGAAGTATTGCAAAAGGAGCAGGAAAACCACATATAATTTACAAGGAGAAACATTTTGTCTCTTAACCTGTTCCCCCCCGTTCCTGTGCTTTGAGGAGGTGGTAATATACTGGAAGTGTGAGTGTAACCTGGGAAGATTATTCATGTCACATGCTTGCCGACTTCTTGGCTAGGTAGCTTTCAACAAAAGGAGGATATTCAGTTACATTCATCTTGGTTCTTAATAAACTAGTAAATCTCCCATTGTTCTTTGTTGTTCAATTATAAAAGCCATGTGTACGAGACTCTAGGTACTTTAAGATAACCGCAGCTGTAAAGATAGACAAAAAGAGAGAGACAAACCCTCTAAAAACACTTTATAGATTTGCATCGGAACAAAAAAAAATGCCATTGTTTATCGCATTTTGATGAATACGGTTTTGCGAATTGAAATGGCTTTTCTTAGGAAATGGCCGTAGAGATTGCTCTTTGAATGTGGCACACAATGCACACTTTTTATTCATCCAGGTAATGAAGAAGAAGCCGAGAGGAAGATGCAATGAGTCAGTGAAACCTGATTTGAAAACTACCTTATAAAGATGTTTCTCAGAATGCATTTGTCCCCAAATGTTTTTGTTACAGAACATAGGTAGATAAAGATATAAATATAAATATATATTCATTCATATCCTTAGGGCTGATAGTCCCTCTCAGCATAGACCCATTGAAATTCAATTTGCATTACTTTCTCTCTCTTCTGTTGGTGCCTTGTAATATCTATATCCATACCTATATCTGAATGAAATGAATGAACCTTAGCTACTCATTCAGTTTCACTGGGTCTGATACTAGTGACCAATGCCGAGATGAAGGTCTACCAGGCTTTTCCGATGAGCATGCTGCTTTATGGTAGTGAGACATGGGCGACTTTTACCCGCCAGGAGTGATGCTTCAGTGCCTACCACATGTGTTGCATAATGAAGATTTTGGGCATGGCATGGCAGGACAGACAAAGATGTGCTCTCCAAAGCCTACATTCCCAGCATGTCTGTGCTCTTGTCTCTGCAACGTCTCTGCTGTCTTGGTCATGTTGACAGTATAGGATAGCAGGAGCCTCAAGGATGTGCTCTATGGGGAGCTGGCTTCAGGCACCAGAAGGGGAGAAGGGGGGAAGGGGGGAAGGAGAGAAGGAGGAGAGAAGGCGAGAAGAAGAAGAGGAGAAGGAGAGGAGAAGAAGAGGAGAAGGAGAGGAGAAGGAGAAGGAGAGGAGGAGAAGAGAAGGAGGAGAGAAGAAGAGTAGTAGGAGGAGAGAAGAAGAGGAGGAGAAGGAGAGAAGAAGAAGAAAAGGAGAAGGAGAGAAGAAGAGAAGAAGAAGAGGAGAAGGAGAAGGAGAGAAGAAGGAGAAGGAGAGAAGAAGGAGAAGGAGAGAAGAAAAGGAGAAGGAGATGGAGGAGAAGAAGAGAAGGAGAAGGAGAAGGAGAAGGAGAAAGTGGTGGTGGTAGTAGTAGTATTTATATCCCACACATCTGGCTGGCTTTCCCCAGCCACTCTGGGCGGCTCCCAACAGAATATTAAAAACATGATAAAAAATCCAAAATTAAAAACTTCCCTAAACAGGGCTGCCTTCAGCTGTCGTCTAAAATCAGATAGTTGCTTATTTCCTTGACATCTGATGGGAGGGTGTTCCATTGGGAGGGCGCCACCACCGAGAAGGCCCTCTGCCTGGTTCCCTGTAACTTGGCTTCTCGCAGTGAGGGAACTGCCAGAAGGTCCTCGGCGTTGGACCTCAGTGTCGGGACTGAACGCTGGGGGTGGAGATACTCCTTCAGGTATACCGGGCCGAAGCTGTTTAGGGCTTTAAAGGTCAGTACCAACACTTTGAATTGTGCTCGGAAACGTACTGGGAGCCAATGTAGGTCTTTCAGGACCGGTGTTACGTGGTCTCAGTGGCCGCTCCCAGGCACCAGTCTAGCTGCCGCATTCTGGATTAGTTGTAGTTTCCGGGTCACCTTCAAATCACCAACTGTGGTGCTGAACCACAGCTCTAATCAACCCCAGCACCCATGCTAAGCGATGTGGGGTGATGGGAGTTGTAGTTCAACGACAGGTGAGGGCCAAAATTTTCCCACACCAGGCTTTGTCTTGACGCTGCAACCCACAGTTACAAATACTTCAGCCGAGAACTAATCTTTTGTGGTCTGAAACTTGGGGAGGAAATGTCCCCAAGAATACTGGAAGCAGCAATGGAGAAGGAGCCAGGAGCTCTGGCTAAAGAACTGCCAGGAAAAAAAGCAGTTGCCAGTCCCTGGGAGGAGATCCAAAGCAGAACATCTTGTGCCTACTTGGTCCTAATTCAAAGTTTTAGCTACCAAGGCTCCAGAAGACCCAAAAGCCACATTTCTAGCTACTGAATACACCATTCCTGCAAGTAACATATAACACCCAGGCTTGGCCTCTGAGCTTGAAATCCCTGAAGCCGTGGATCTGCTCACACAACTTCCTCATTTACGAGTTCTTTTTTTTTTATAAAAAAAATAGCTGCTCTGGAACAGATGGATGAAATGGGGAAGGGCGGGAGAGAATGAAAGAAGCAAAGGCGCCCACAGGAAAGAATCAAAACGATGGAAATGTAAAGCAGCAGAACATATAGATGAATACCTGCTCTGAAATGCCACCCAGCATCCAAAATGTGTGATTTCCCCCAGGGGAAACCTGTTATCAAAGACTGCAGGTTGTTCCAGCAGAGCTGATCAAACCAGTTCCTCATGAAACGAGAGTCGCTGCCTCTCACACGAACCTACCTCGCCAGGTCGTTGTGAGGATGAAACAGGGTGGGTGGGGTAGAACCCATGGCACATATGCTCCCCTGAGTTCCTCAGGGGAATGGCAGAACATACCGTATTTTTCGCTCTATAGGACGCACTTTTTCCCTTCCAAAAATGAAGGGGAAATGTTTGCGCGTCCTATGGAGCGAATGCAGGCTCCTTGGCTTCAGAGATAGCAACGCAAAGCCTCCGAAGCGCAGAGGGAGAGCTCCCCCCGCACTCCGGAGGCTTCGTGTTGCTTTCGCTGAAGCCGCCTGAAGCCCCTGGAGTGCAGGGAACTCCCGCTGCGCTCCGGGGGCTTCAGGCAGCTTTCTGCAAGCCTTCGGAGCACAGCAGGAGTTCCCGCTGCGCTCCGAAGGCTTGCGGATGGCCGCCTGAAGCCTGGAGAGCGAGAGGAGTCGGTGCACACCGATCCCTCTTGCTCTCCAGGCTTTGCTTCGCTGGAGAGGCGCTGCACAGTTTTCCCTCTCTGCGCAGCACCCCTTCAGCGAAGTGGGAGGAGAAATGGAAGGGGCTCCGTTTCTCCTACCGCTTCGCTGAAGGGGCGCTGTGCAGAGAGGGGGATATATTTTTTTCCTGTTCTCCCCCTCCTATGGTCCAGTGCGTCCTATAGAGCGAAAATGCAATCTGAATGTAAATGCAATCTGAAAATAAATTTCAATATGCGAGTGAACGTGTTAATAAAGCAGTCCGAACCACCTTGGCTGGGAAGCAAAGTAAGGAAAGGAAATGTAAATAGTAACAAAGAGAGGTGAGGTGGTGCGGTGCTAAGATTGCGGGACTAGGACTTGGAAGACCACAGTTCGAATCCCCACTCGAACAGGAAGCTCACTGGGTGTCCTTGGGCCAGTCACTTGCTCTCAGCCTAACCTACTTCACAGGGTTGTCATTTGGGGGCTAAAATGGGCAGAGTGGGGGGGGGAGTATGTTCTGCCCTTTTAGCTCCTTGGAGGAAAAATGGGATATAATGACCGCTCACCACATTAAATGGGGGGTGCCCTTTGTGTGGTCACGCGCAGCCCCCTGGACCCTATGCGGCTCCATTAGCACCAGCTTGGCTTCGCCTCCCCCCAGGTGGGATACCTGGAGGTCTCTGCTTACCTCAGCCAGTTGCCCAATCCCGCCTGGGGAGGCGTTGCCAAGGTGATCAGGCCAGGTAAGGGGAGGAACTACCTGCCCACACAATTGGGGGAGGATCTTACCTGGGAATCGTCAGTTGGCTCCAGAGCTTCTCCCACCCTCAGTTAAGACTTCTTTTGCAGGTTAACCTTTTCTCCACAGGTACGTGGGCGCTGCTACGTCAAGGTCGCTGTTGAATGGCCGGAAAGGAATTCCCCTGCATTGGCAGGTTTGCCTTTCCCGTAGCAAAACGTCACAACTTTGGCGGTATCAGGCCTTGGGCATAATCCTTTAGTCCATCTTCCCTGAATGGGGGGGGGGGCTTGCAGCATTGACCCACGCCCCCTTCCTCTTTGTGACGGCGATACCAGGGTTCCCCGTCAAAGGGGTTATTTTGAGGGGAGGCTTTGGCCGTACGCCTAGAGGTCATCATTGCTCTCCCCTGCGACGGCGGCGTAACGGGGGTGGGCTCTCTCTGCTTGAACATATGTCCCCCCCACGCACACTCTGGATAACCCTGATGTTCCCCAGATCCCCAGTGGGGGACTGGGAAGGATAAACGCAAAATGCCTGAGCCAAGGTCTACCCACATCTGAAATATAATAAAGTTGTGGTCAATTTTAACCCCATAGCATGTTGTCTTGAGTCATTTTTCCACACGGGGCTGCTCAGGGTTTGGGGGACTCCGCCTGTCCACACAAATGTAATCAATAAAGATATTGGCATGACCTATGCCCTTATACCTCCTTGCAGAGAACCATGGGTATTTGTTTATTTCTGCCACCTCCCAGCCACCTGCCCTCTCCTTTGGCCCAGTCCCTGCCCAACTGTGTGAAAAGGTATTTCTCTAATCTCAGGTCGGCGACTGAGATGAGGGGCTTGAAGGACATGCATTAAGCATCTCTCAGCAATCCAGCCGTCCGAGAGCGGAAGGTCAGGCGATTTGACTCTTCCCAGAAGCCCTTGAACAATGCAATTATTCAGGAAGGAAATTTCAAATTATTTTCATTAGACTTCTGTTTTTCCAATCTAACCAAAGTGATTAATTAGGGATTAAAATATTTACACTCTGCGCGCTGCCTTGGCACAGCGCTAGAATATTTAAGCGTTCTGCTAAAGGGGTCAGCTATTTTCCAGGACTTCTGGTATTCTGTTTTTTTTTTTTAAGAAGCATCCCCCCCCCCGGGGAGTAGAAGAAGGACACTTGTTGCGGTTGAATATGGAAGCTGAACTTCAGAGAAATCTTTTTCTCCACGGCCAGCATTTGCACTTAACCACACCATAACTCTGGAGCAAAGACTTAAGAAAAATGCACATATCTACCGAGAAATCAGTTTACCAGCTATGAACTTTTGCTCCAACTGTTTTTGGAATCTGTCAGCAAACTTTTAAGACTTGTGAGAAGCCCTTTTTTTAAATGGATTTTATTATGAGGAGGAAAAGGTGCAAACATTTAAATGCCTTTTGTATACAAAAGAAGTACCAGCAGGCTGCTCCCAACAGAGGAAAGCTGTTGTGCTCATTAATATCCAAATAATATCTAGCTTTTGTCAAGTTAATAAAAGGGGACTATCGCCTTGACCACCACCACACAGAGGTCTGTAATTGTTTTCTGCTCTCTCTCTCTCTCAAGGGGATCCATTCAGCTGACACGGAAATTTCAGCCAGTCTTGAAATCTTCCCAAACCATTCTTTCAACGAAGGGGCAGCTGAATTGTGCCATTTCTTTGCAATTAAAATCTTTGCTGAAGTTAGCAGATTCCAGGCTTGCTCCTGCTGCTGTTACATGGAAAACTACTGGCAGTTCAAAGCGATACTAGGGACCATATTGCATTCTGTGCTTGTCCCATTTTAACACCCCCCCCCCCCCGTGTATTTCCTACACATGCACAAACACCCAACCCCAGAGATTAACTTGTGGGATGCAATGATGTAATTGTCTAGTATTCTTTCTTTCTTTCTTTCTTTCTTTCTTTCTTTCTTTCTTTCTTTCTTTCTTTCTTTCTTTCTTTCACCCCACCTAAACCCCAGTTAAATCATTGTTAATTAATCTAAATTAATTAATCTAAAGATTTTACAGTTTCCCAATTTTCTTGACACACAAGTCATGTCCCTATTCCATGTGGTTAGCCTCCGACTGAATGTCTGAAGCATCGATCTTGAACACCAGTCTTAAAAGACCTACATTGGCTCCCACTACATTTCTGAGCACAATTCAAAGTGTTGGTGCTGACCTTAAAAGCCCTAAATGGCCTCAGTCCTGTATACCTGAAGGAGCGTCTCCACCCCCATCATTCTGCCCGGACACTGAGGTGCAGTTCTGAGGGCCTTCTGACGGTTCCCTCCCTGCGAGAAGCCAAGTTACAGGGAACCAGGCAGAGGGCCTTCTCAGTGGTGGCGCCCGCCCTGTGTAATGCCCTCCCACCAGATGTCAAAAAGAAAAACAACTACCAGACTTTTAGAAAACATCTAAAGGCAGCCCTGTTTAGGGAAGCTTTTAATGTTTAATAGACTATTGTATTTTAAAGTTCTGTCGGAAGCCGCCCAGAGTGGCTGGGGAAACCCAGCCAGATGGGCAGGGTATAAATAATAAATTATTATCATTATTATTGATCGATTAAATAACTAGATTCTGCTTAAAATAGTATTGCGCTGCATTTAACCGGCTGAACATTTTCAGCCACCTCTTACAATATTGTGTCAGGTGGTCTTGTTAGTTAGGGGAGCTTACTTCCAGCTATGGCTGGTTCACCAGCTACAGCAGTTTGTGAATCAAAACAGAATCAGAGAATCGTAGAATTGTAGAGTTGGAAGGGACCCCGTGTTGGAATTCTGCCAGGGTCAGAGGAATGTGCCACAGCGTAGGCACCGGCAGCTATTCCTGTCGACCTCCCCGCGTCTCCCTCTGCTGATAAGCAGGCGAGGTCCGGCGATTCTTCTCAGATGTGTGAGAGGAACACACCGTTCTTCCTCTCTCCCCTTTGGTGTCCCCCAGGGAGGGGAAAGAAGCAGACAGAAAACTATTTACATCCTTTATTTTCTGTCTCTCATCTCAGTACAGAGAATCATGTCTGCACTCAACAACAGCAAGAAGAAACTCCTCACAAGTACATCCAGTACAGGTCATATGACACACTGAGCTAACATCCGGTGCTCAGTACAGAGAAAAGGCTCCACCTCTTCTCCAACAGTACATCTGCAAACAGCAACATCCTGTTCTGCATTCCAGCCATCTGGAGCTGGCTTTTGCCTTGGTGCTTTTTTCTGACACCCCGAGGGTCATCTAGTCCAACCCCCTGCAATGCAGGAATCTCAACTGAAGCATCCATGGCAGATGGCCATCCAACCTCTGCTTAAAAACCTCCAAGGAAGGAGAGTCCATCACCTCTTGTGGGAGTCTGTTCCACTGCTGAACAGCTCTTACTGTCAGAAAGTTCTTCCTGATGTTTAGTAGGAATCTCCGTTCTTGAACCTTGAAGCCATGGGTTCGAGTCCTACCCTCCAGAGCAGGAGAAAACAAGCTTGCTCCATCTTCCATCTGATAGCGCTTGAGATTTTTGAAGATGGCTATCGTATTTTCTCCAAGTCTCTTCTTTTCCAGGCACAACACTAGGTTCTCTAGATACCTCAGATATTGTTGTTGTTGTTGTTTAGTCGTTTAGTCGTGTCCGCCTCTTCGTGACCCCGTGGACCAGAGTACGCCAGGCACTCCTGTCTTCCACTGCCTCCCGCAGTTTGGTCAAACTCATTTTTGGTAGCTTCGAGAACACTGTCCAACCATCTCATCCTCTGTCATCCCCTTCTCCTTGTGCCCTCCATCTTTCCCAACATCAGAGTCTTTTCCAGGTAGTCTTCTCTTCTCATGAGGTGGCCAAAGTCTTGGAGCCTCAGCTTCAGGATCTGTCCTTCCAGTGAGCACTCAGGGCTGATTTCCTTCAGAATGGATCAGTTTGGGTCTTCTTGCAGTCCACGGGACTCTCAAGAGTCTTCTCCAGCACCATAATTCAAAAACATCAATTCTTCGGTGATCAGCCTTCTTGATGGTCCAGCTTTCACTTCCATACATCACTACTGGGAAAACCATAGCTTTAACTATACGGACCTTTGTTGGCAAGGTGATGTCTCTACTTTTTATGATACCTCAGATATAGACTGCTGCAATGTGCTCTTTGTAGGGCAGCCCTTGAAGACAGTCCAGAAACTAGCACAGAATGCTGCAGGAAACATTTCAACTGGCACCTCTGTGTAATGTCATATTACACCGATTCTGCGAGATCTGCGCTGCACGTCTGTATGTTATCACCTACCAGGCCTTGATTAAAGGATGAACATTAACATATAAATTCCTCAGTGGCCTGTGACCTAAGCCATTGCTGGAGTGCCTCTCTCCATATCAGCCAGCCTGAGCTGTGCTCGCAGCTGCACTGATAGCTACTGATCTATTTCCCCAAGCTTATAGGCCAAGTCTGGTTTAATTTCAGCCTTTAATCTTTGCATTTCTTCGTGGGAGTGTTGCTGTATTGCTCTTTTTGATTATGTGCTCTGAACTCCCTGGATGTTACTGTGCTGGTTTATGTAAACTGCTTTGGGGTTACTTGGGAGAGAAAGCCTGATGCAAGAAGTCACCAGAAGAGGAAAACGTGTTCTCCCTGAAATGAGAGCACATGTTGCGGTGGGGTCTGCCAAACCAACACTCTGTTGCCAGGCAGGTAAAAATGAGTTGTCCTGGGGCAACGATTGGATGGCCGGGTTGCTGGGGCAAATTGCATGTTGCAATGTGGTGGGTGGGACCAAAGTAGGAATTTTGTCCATTTGGCTGATTGGCTGGTGCCATTTGTTTTTTGCCTACTACTTAGCAATTCGTCACAACTTGTAAGGTTGCGGTTAGGCATTGGTTATAAAAAATTGGTGGAGGAGGGGTAAGGATAGGCTGGGCCTGCCCCTCCAATGGTGGTATGGAAGGGAATTCCGTTAAAGGAATCCAGGGGCTTGCCATGATTTCGTCCAGTCCCTGAAATGGGACCAGGGCCGGCAAGCCCTGGGGAGCAGTTTGGGTGAGCGGTGAGGGCCTGTCACTCAGCTCAACTGATCCCCAATATTGCTTTCCCTTCACTGGCTTCCGAGGGAGTTTGGAAAGTCAGTTCTGTCCCAGGTGGGGGGACAGATAGTCTTAACCAATGCCTAAGCAACCACTCACAGATTATGTATTTTAATAAAGTTGTGGCCAAAATTATGCCAAAAACCTTAAACAAAATTAGGTGTGAATTGTGAATTTATTTTGAGGGGTGACTTGGGGACCTCGACACGCAGTGACTGCTGTGAGGAGCACAGAGAGAAGAAAAGCCATAGTGCATCTGCAGCAGCACTGTCGCGAACTGTCACAGCTAAAAAAATGGCCGCTGTTTCTTTAATGCTAAAAGAACCAAGTCAGCATGAGTCAGCGGCCTCCAATGACTCATGCGACCTTTCACCAAATTGTACCTGTATATATAGAGTGGTCAATGTTAATGTTGGGTTGGGATTGTTGGGTGGTAGAAAACTGGTTGCGTTTGGTGTGTGTAAAAGCTGTCGGTTGTGGTTGGAGAAGAAGACTTTTTAAGAATAAAAGCAGCAATACTCTGCAAGAATACTCTTTCTCAAAGACTCTTTTGTGCCAACTAAGGTCTGAGGACTAGGGAAAGGAGTACTGAGTTGAATAGGATCCAAAATGCAGCAGTCTGATTGGTCCTAGAACAATAGGATCCAGAATGCAGCAGTCTGATTGGTCCTAGAACAATAGGTTTCAGAATGCAGCAGTCTGATTGGTCCTAGAACAATAGGAGCCAGAATGCAGTAGTCTGACTGGTCCACAGGAGCCACCCAATCCAGCTCCAGGTGGAAATGAATCCGCAACCTGATTGGCCTACGGGAGAATCCCGGATCAGGCCCATTGTGTAAATAATGTATATAAAGTAGACATTCTGGGGGAACCTCCATTCCTCCTCACCACTATGAGCTGAATAAAGAGAATGAAATCCACTCTCGACTCCGAGTATATTTCATCTTTTTCAAACACTGACACGGACAACTTCCTCTGCCCCAGCTGCAACAAAACATTGGTATCTGTAGCGGTAACTCTCCAACAGTTTGACCCCACCCCCAAAGGCGTACTCTTCCATTGCCTCCTGAGACAGATGGATGACAACCGAATATATAAATAATGAATAAATGATACTTCAAGAAATAAATTAATTAAAGGTGAGATTGTCTGGCCCAGATCTCCTGTCAACCAGATTCGTTGCAGAACCCTGGGTTCTAATATTAAAAGAGCAGCAGAAGAAAAAATAATGTATCTTTTGACTTAAGAACAAAAGATGAGCCTCCTGGATCAGGCCCATGAAGTCTAGCATCCTGTTCTCACAGGGGCTGACCAGATGCTTGTGGGAAACCCAGAAGCAGGATCTGGGCACAAGAGCACTTTCTCCTGCTTGTGATTCTTTGTAATGGTTTTCAGAGGTATCCTGTCTCCTTCGGTGGACGTAGAGCATAGCCTTCCTGTTTGTTGTTGTTGTTTAGTCGTTTAGTCGTGTCCGACTCTTCGTGACCCCCTGGACCAGAGCACACCAGGCACTTCTGTCTTCCACTGCCTCCCGCAGTTTCGTCAAACTCATGTTTGTAGCTTCGAGAACACTGTCCAACCATCTCGTCCTCGGTCGTCCCCTTCTCCTTGTGCCCTCCATCTTTCCCAACATCAGGGTCTTTTCCAGGGAGTCTTCTCTTCTCATGAGGTGGCCAAAGTCTTGGAGTCTCAGCTTCAGGATCTGTCCTTCCAGTGAGCACTCAGGGCTGATTTCCTTCAGAATGGATAGGTTGGATCTTCTTGCAGTCCATGGGACTCTCAAGAGTCTCCTCCAGCACCATAATTCAAAAGCATCAATTCTTTGGCGATCAGCCTTCTTGATGGTCCAGCTCTCACTTCCATACATCACTACTGGGAAAACCATGGCTTTAACTATACCGACCTTTGTTGGCAAGGTGATGTCTCTGCTTTTTAAGATGCTGCTTTTCTGTTTAGTAGCCATCAATAGCCTTTTTCAACACTTTCCACAATTTTTGTAGACCTCAGTCCTATCCAGTCACCAATTTTTCCTAAATGGGAAAAAAACAACCCACACATTTTTCACATAGGGAAATTGCTTCAACCACCCGATCCTCTGGGTTGCCCTTTCTTCTCGCTCCTTTCTTGGTCTACCATTTTCCTGCATTGCCAGGCAGGGCTTTGAGCAAACGTATCATATACCTAACAGAATTTGTGGCCACAAGACATGGTTGTGGCCATTAGAGAGGATTAGATATAGGGCAATTCGTGGAGAATTATCAATGGCTCCCAGCCATTTCAGCTCAGTCAGAACCTCTACATTCATGCAAGTTGCTTTGGGTTACTTTGGAAGAAATGTGACTAACTAATAATAATAATAATAATTCAGTGTCTCTGCTAGCCAGATCCTGGCTCCCAGCCACGACAAATGGCTGTCCTCTGCCCATGTCTTCCTTGCACGATCTTCCCTGCGGAATCTGCCTGGTCTAGATGGACCTCGATCAGCTGCAACAAGGGAACTCTCAAAGCATCCAGACGCGAGGTGCAATAAATAAATAAATACATAAGAATGCGAGTGAATCACGGCAAGAATACCAAGTGCGCTTCTATGACCTTTGAAGTTAAGGATAATCAATTTGCTTCACATCTCAATCCCCTCCCGCCTGCTTTGCCGCATCAAAAGAGGTCAGATAAGTAAGAAAGCACAGAGTAACATGCAGTCAACTTGGAGTTTACCTGCTGCTTTGCCCCGGAAGTGCGGCTGTGTCGCTTAGGAGCACTTTACCTTTATTTTATTAAACTGAGCTCCGAAGAACTTGTGTTGCCTTCCACGATGGGCTCGCTGGAAACCAGAGGGCTGGGATGGTGGGGGTCATTCCTCGCAGCCTCCTGCCCTAGTCTCTGCAACTTTCCCCAAGATGAAAAAGGAGGTGAATAACAGGATTTGCATTCCTTTCCCCCAGAACGAGACTGCTGCTGCAAGCAAAGGTTTTTCGGTGCTTAATATATGTCGCCAATATTATCAAGCGCGTCAACCCATTTCCTGGCCGGGACATCTTTCCCTCAGGGGCCTGGAGTTACCTGCCATTTCCTGATGTTACTTAATCGTTTTAGCCCAAGCTGTATTTATTTAGTTACCTTGAATACATTTCCAGTGATGGCGCAGGGCGCTGTTTGTGTATGCAACCGGCAAGGAATTCTTTGCATCTTTCTTTGGAAGGGGGTCACCAGGTAGCGTAGAGCGGGGCTGAAAGACAAGATTGCTCACTGCATTTTCTCCAATGTGTTTAACGGCGTGGAAAAACACATCCCCTTTCTGGCCATGTTTCCATAGTTCCTCCCCTAAAATGTTCACATTCTCATGAAACGCCCTTACTTGCCCTTTGTCCTCACTTGCCATCAGCGACTCCATCATGTTTAGGACAATCCTAGAGAATAAAGACTTAAAAAGTAGAGACATCACCTTGCCAACAAAGGTCCGTATAGTAAAAGCTATGGTTTTCCCAGTAGTGATGTAGGGAAGTGAGAGCTGGACCATAAAGAAGGCTGATTGCCGAAGAATGGATGCTTTTGAATTCTGGTGCTGGAGGAGACTCATGAGAGTCCCACAGACTGCAAGAAGATCAAACCTCTCCATTCTTAATTTCCCCCCCTTTATTCCCCCCCCCCCAATAAGTGCGTCCTATGGGCCGGTGCGCCCTATACGGCGAAAAATACGGTAAATGTCTTTCTGGAAATCTCTAGCTTTCTCCATAATCCAGCCCATGTTTGCAATTTGGTCTCTGGTTCCTCTGCCTCTTCTAAATCCAGCTTGCACTTCTGGGAGTTCTCAGTCCACATACAGTCCTACCTCGGGATAAATATGCTTCAGGATAAGTATTTTCAGGTTGTGCTCTGTGGCGACCCGGAAGAAACAGAGCATGTTACTTCCGGGTTTCACAGCTCGTGCATGTGCAGACGGTCAAAATGCCGTCACGTGTGGAAGTGGCAAAATGCGACCCGCGCATGCGCAGACCCACAGTCGCGTCTTACATTCTGTTCAGGATGCGAACGGGGCTCCAGAACAGATCCCGTTCGCATCCTGAGGTACCACTGTATTTGTTTTTTATCTTATATTTTGGAAATGTACATCCAGTCCCCTCCCTTATAATTTTTTGGGGGCTCCAAAGAGAGTGGGGCCCCTAAGCTATAGCTTGTTTATCTTATACATAAATCTGGCACTGCCTTCAGCGCATGAGGGCTTCCCCAGGCTGCCTCCAGTTGCCTCAGGCGGCGGAGGAGGGAGAGCCAATGGAGGTGGGTCGCCATTTTTAAGAGGCAAAACGTTTTGTGCCAGCCCTGGCCTTCTGAAATGAAAAGAAAAGGCTCTTGAAGACAGTATGGAAACCAGCAGGGAGGAGAGGGGAGTAACACACTGCTGACGGCAGAGATAAATTTGTGATTTCCTCCCTGATTTTCCATGCTCCTTTCCCAGAGGGAATGACCAGATCCGTTCCTTCTCGATGCCACAACCAAAGTGGCCACGGGCTGAACAGAACAGGGAAGTTCCTTGGACAGCTTTGGAAGAAACGAGGATCTTTTTAAATAGAAAAACCTGCTCCTAATCAACTTTCCGTACAAGCTATCCCTTCACAAGTCCCAAACCAATATAATTAGCATTATCTAAATTAGTTATCACACAGGGCCTCCTTCTTTCTTGGGGCAGGAAAATGAAGACGAGGAAGCAGGTTTCATTTTGATGTTATAGGTGTAGCTATAGGCTTCAGCAGAACTATATGCTTGGGCACATTTTAGTAGATAATATTTTTAATCCTAATTAAAAAAAAAACCTCTTCTCTCACATAAATATTAAGATTCATGAATAACTTTATTTTCCTTTAGAAATCAACTGATTTCCATATATCTATACTTCACCTATCTTTGGAATGTAGCAGTTTTTAATTTCAGCTCCCATATAAACAGATTTGCATTATGTTAAGGTTGCATTAAAGTTTTTCGGCGTTTAAAGTTTTCAACCGAGTTGAATATTAATACTTTTTTTTCCCTATAAAGAAAGTTCTGGAATTGGCATTCAAAGGTAATGTTTGTATCTCTGAAAAAAAATATAACCCCAATAATTTATAAGATGAAAAACTGCAAAAGAAGAGCAGGACTACATGACCCCATCCCTACGTTATCTTCTATATTCGCAACATTAAGGACTAGAAAGTTGCTTCTTTTTAAGGAATTAGGAAGCTGAATTCTGTGCCCTGTTTTTTTTGTGTGTGATGGAGTTCCCCCCCATGTTCTTAGCCTGCTCTTATTTTTATCTGTAAGCCACTTTGGGTTCTGTTGGTGAAAAAGGCAGGGTATAAATAAATATAGTTAAAGCTATGGTTTTCCCAGTAGTGATGTATGGAAGTGAGAGCTGGACCATAAAGAAGGCTGATGGCCGAAGAATGGATGCTTTTGAATTATGGTGCTGGAGGAGACTCTTGAGAGTCCCATGGACTGCAAGAAGATCAAACCTCTCCATTCTCAAGGAAATCAGCCCTGAGTGCTCACTGGAAGGACAGATCCTGAAGCTGAGGCTCCAATACTTTGGCCACCTCATGGGAAGAGAAGACTCCCTGGGAAAGACCCTGATGTTGGAGAAGGGGACGACAGAGGACAAGATGGTTGGACAGTGTTCTTGAAGCTAGCAGCATGAGTTTGACCAAACTGTGGGAGGCAGTGGAAGACAGGAGTGCCTGGCGTGCTCTGGTCCAGGGGGTCACGAAGAGTCGGACATGACTAAACGACTAAACAACAACAATAAAGAAATATACAACAACAGCAGCATAATGTTCTTGGACTCCAATTCACATTAGTCCTGGCAATCATCACCAATGGTTAGGGATAATGGGAACTGTAGCAACGCCTAGAAGGCTACAGGTTCTCCATCCCTAGTGTACACGAACACAAGACTTACCTTGGATGAGCCCATGTTCCAGCTATTGCCATTGCCATTTTATCCATAAGCGACATTTTCCACAAATAAATGTGTGCTCAAAGTGGTACACACGCAGAATCTAAATACAATAATTCAATAACAATATATGCAGGCCCTGCTTATCAAACACAACGCGCTCCCTAGAAATCGTTCGTTAGGCGAGGATTCACACAATGAGTCCATGATTTCCATTGATTCCTATGGGGACATTTCTAATCGGGGATTTGTCCGAACACCCCTGCACCGCTTTTTCAATGGTTTCTTCCTGACATGGCTGCAGCCAACCAGCAAAAGAGAGACAAAGGAAAAACTGATTTGTCTGATCTCTCCTCTGATTTGTCCAAAGCCACTTCCAAGCTTGGGAAGAGGTGGGGTTGCGGGCCCACCCCCTCCCACACCTGCGGGGGCTGGCCTTTAGCCCCCACGAGAACGAGGGAATCCCTGGGCGTGCCTGCGACCCTGCCCACCAATCGGCGGGCTGGGGAGGCGTGGCCTAGCCCATTTAAGGCCAGGCGCGCCCGGGGACCGCCCCCTTTGCCCTTTCCAGCTGCCCGGTTTTCCCATCCCACCCACCCTTTAGGCTTAACTAGCTTTGACCTTGCTATGGACTCCGGTTGGTCGCCGCAAGGGGCCTGGTAGGAATTTTTCCAACTTGGCGCACTTCCAGCCATTTGGTTTTTCCACCTACCTCGTAGCAAACGTCACAACTTCCTCGGTATTGGCGGTTAGGCATTGGCAGGGGTAATTGTTATGCAAATGAAGGGGGGAGGAAACACCATCACCTTCCCCCAATGTGGGAGTCATAAAGCCATGACAGAGGTTTGTAAATACTGCAGGGTACCTCTGGACCTCGTGACCAGCACTCTGAGCTTTACAAGGTATTGGAATGACCTTATATGGCATGGGTGCAATAAAACCTTGACCGGATGTAGGTAACGTGAGACATTGGAATGCAGCCATGCGGCTGGACAGAACAAAGGACAATAAAAAGGATCGGAGAGGAGAAGTGGTCTCAATGAGCTGCTCTCTCTCTTATTATGGAATATTACTCGCTCTCTATGTCTTTATTTTATATTAAGGAAGTGCCACTTGTAAGGCTGGCTCTGACACCCCAATGGAAAAGGGTAGTCCGGTAAAGGACTCCGGGGGGCGTTGCCTTGTCCGAAACCTAGGGAGGTAAGGGCCTCTGGCACGCCCCCGAGCGGTGACACCCATGGGATCCTAGTTGGCGTACTTCAACAGGAATCCCACGGCTGGTGGATAACCCTTCCCGGTCTCCAAGCCAGGTAGTCGATAGGAGCCAATGCCTAAGGCCAATACCTTCTAATTCCTGTAATCAATAAAGTTGTGGCCTTTTACGCCCATTAACCTTAAATAATGTGTCTGGTGTTTTCATTTCACATGGGGGGGGGGGAGAGGGGACTTGCCACGCAATCTCGCTTGCTGGATTCCTGCATGGTTTCTGCCTGAAAATGGCTGACCAGCAAAGCACAAACAAGTGAGGAAGTGGGGCAAAATTTGGCTGTTTAGGATATCTGAATCTGTGGAGTGCATAGCAAAGTTTGGGCATAATTCTTTATGTTTGGATAAGTGAATTTTCACATAGGGAGCAAGCAGATAGCGGGGTCCTGTTTGTACATTGTTGTTGTTTAGTTGTTTAGTCGTGTCCAACTCTTCGTGACCCCATGGACCAGAGCACGCCCGGCACTCCTGTCTTCCACTGCCTCCCGCAGTTTGGTCAAACTTATGTTCGTAGCTTCGAGAAGACTGTCCCACCATCTCGTCCTCTGTCGTCCCCTTCTTCTTGTGCCCTCCATCTTTCCCAACATCAGGGTCTTTTCCAGGGAGTCTTCTCTTCTCATGAGGTGGCCAAAGTCTTGGAGCCTCAGCTTCAGGATCTGTCCTTCCAGTGAGCACTCAGGGCTGATTTCCTTCAGAATGGATAGGTTTGATCTTCTTGTAGTCCATGGGACTCTCCAGCAACATAATTCAAAGGCATCCATTCTTCGGTGTGCAGGAAAAGAGGGAATATTATTTTATGCTCAATGATAGATACATACAGACTTCAGATATTTCTGTTCTCAGCTATTCTGTATCAAAGGGGCAGGAAATTAATCTTCCCTTGCAAATAATAATAATAATTATTATTATTATACCCTGCCCATCTGGCTGGGTTTCCCCAGCCACTCTGGGCGGCTCCCAACAGAATATCCACAACAAAACATCAAACATTAAAAACTTCCCTAAACAGGGTTGCCTCCAGATGTCTTTTAAATTCAGGTAGTTATTTATTTCCTTGACATCTGATGGGAGGGCGCCACTACCGAGAAGGCCCTCTGCCTGGTTCCCTGCAACCTCACTTCTTGCAACAATGGAACCGCCAGAAGGCCCTCGGAGCTGGACCTCAGTGTCCGGGCAGAACGATGGGGGTGGAGATGCTCCTTCAGGTATACTGGGCCTCTGAGGCCGTTTAGGGCTTTCAAGGTGAGCACCAACACTTTGAATTGTGCTCAGAAACATACTGGGAGCCAATGTAGGTCTTTCAGGTGTTATATGGTCTCGGCACCCGTTCCCAGTCACCACTCACTCCCAGTCTGCTTCCTACATTCTTAGGGATGTGCATATTTTAACTGAAACTGTGCCGTGCAATTCCGAGAAGCGCACAACTCAGTTGACAGCTGTGTTCCTTCCAACCTGCATATAAATCAGAGACTGGCAAAAAGATTAGGCTGGTTCGTTTTAAAACGCGGTACAGATTCTGCTCTCCTCCGTCCCTCAGCTCCTTGCAGCCTCGCGCCATCTCCCACGGCACATCGGGGAGGTCTGCTGCGCCTTCACTCAGCGAAGGGGACCTCTGCAAGCCTGACAGACAGCAGCACCATCCTCCCGTTCCTTCCCTCTGTCAGGCCCGGCGCTAACAAGTGCTTGTCAAACACAAACAGCAGCACACAAGAAAGGGGGCCTTGGCAGAGAAAAAACAACTCTGTATTTCCTTTCTTGTTGGCCGCTTTCTTGCAGCAGAGCAGAGCAGATGGCTTTCTGGTAATGATGGAGTAAAAATTAATTACTCTTGTGTGTGTGGTTTTTTTTTTTTTTAAATGATTGCAACTCGGGATAGGAGTTAAAATATTCAGTTGCTAGGACTACAGGAAGTAAGGCGCTCGCAAACAAACAAGGAAGTGGGGAGCGGAGGATCGCAATAACTGTTTAAAAAATGGTCGGGGAGGAAGGAGACTTTTTTGTGCAATGGAATGGACTTTTTTGACCATTGTCCTCCAAGGATGGGGTCGGCAATGTGTGACACATCAACTCCTATCATGGCCGGACTTTGGCCATGCTGGCTGTGAGGCAGTGCATAACCATCCTGGATGGTAGCCACTGAATTTGTCGAATCTGCTTTTAAAACCACCCAAGCTGGTGGCCATCCCTGCCTCTTGTGGCAGCAAGTTCCAAAGTTTATATGCTGCATGAAAAAGTTATTTTCAAAAACCTGCCATGAATCTTCCAACATTCCTCTTCATGAGTTGTCCACAAGTTTTGGTAATAAAAGGTAAAGGGACCCCTAACCATTAGGTCCAGTTGCAAACGACTCTGGGGTTGCAGTGCTCATCTCGCTTTATTGGCCAAGGGAGCCAGAGTACAGCTTCTGGGTCATGTGGCCAGCAGGACTAAGCTGCTTCTGGCGAACCAGAGCAGCACACGGAAACGCCGTTTACCTTCCCGCCGGAGTGGTACCTATTTATCTACTTGCACTTGATGTGCTTTCGAACTGCTAGGTTGACAGGAGCAGGGACAGAGCAACGGGAGCTCACCCCGCCGTGGGAATTCGAACCGCCGACCTTCTGATCGGCAAGTCCTAGCACCACCCGTGTCTCTAGTTTTGGTGATAGATGTAGAGATAGAGATATAGACTTTTCTCTCCCCACTTTTTCCATGTCATACACCATTTTAAAAAACTTCTATAGCATTTCATGGCAGATAAGCCGACCCCTAGGGGCAGTGGGGGCTTCGGTCCCAACAATAAAATATTTGAGGGGGCCGGGCTCCCACAAGTTGAAGGGCATTCCCATTCAAATGTTGTGTGTGCACTGCTTCATGTTATCTATTATTTGGGATGGGGCTTACCTGGGCCCCCACAATATTCTATTCAAGTCGGCACCCCTGTTTCACAGCGAGGCAACGGATAGACAAAAGTACCATCTTTCTGGTGTGAGCGCCTGCAGTGCTCAAATTTTGTTTTTAACCAGCCTACACTCTTCAGTAATGAGTCCCATTTACCTCTCTTAATTAGTCACAGGGAATATTAATTAGCACGATACCTGGGGAAGGAAGCAAATTCCTTGAGCAAACTCCACGCTCCTCAAGTGACTCCAGAACAAATATACGCCATATCTCGGAGCATCGACTCTTCAAAAAGCCTGGTGGAATTCAAGGTCCTCCTCTCAAACTTGACAACCAGACAATGGGAAGACTCAAGGAGGACATTTTATGGCCCAGCTAGGGGCTATTAGAGGGAAACCACGAAATAGTGGCTTTGTTGAAGCAATTGCCCATCGCACTCTGGCGCCAGAGGTCTTCCCAGCTGGCTGCAAAAGCATCACATATAGGATAGTGGGAGAAATTTCCTTCAGTTCATATTTAAAAGCAAACCTGTTGGATTTTCACTTTCTGAAACGTCGTTCGAAATGCAGCTCTCCTGTGAAATTTGCACTTCTTCAAATTTTGCGATGCAATTCTCCAACCAAACAACAATTACAAAAATGCACATATTGGGGGAAAGTCTGCGTCGAAGCTAATGTGTTAGTGAAAACGGCGTTAAAAAATGTCTTACATTAGGGATAATTGCTTGCATTTTGTGTGTGTGTGTCACAAAACAGCATTAGGAGAAATTTGGTGTAGAATGCTGATGGGTTTTGCAATTCCCTCTCTCTATTCGAACCTACCCGGACCCTGAGATCATCTTCTGAGGCCCTTCTTCATGTGCCCCCTCCTCGAGAGGTCTGGAGGATGGCAATTCGAGAACAGGGCCTTTTCTGCAATGTCTCCCCATTCATGGAATGCTCTCCCCAGGGAAGTTTGCCAGGAGCCTTCATTAAACACTTTTGGGTGCCAGGCAAAAACATTCCAGGCCTTGGGCTGATTGACATCCAATGCCCTTTTAAAATGTGTTGTGAAAAGGGGTGAGGGTTGTCAGGTTTTTGTTTTTATTATATCTCCTGTCGTTTTTATGTTGTGGTTTTTGTTAAATTGTGGGTGAACATATCAGACGACACAGCGATTCTTCAAACAGCTCTTGTTTATTCACAGGCCAGAACAGAACTGAACTGAAGGGTTCAGTCAGCCTGCTTATATAGAGCTCCAGTACAACGTAACTGTAACAATTTTCTAAAACTATCCAATCACTGAATGTCACTTTTGATCCCTAATTTGCATAACTATCTACAGTATCCCCCTGCTGGCCCAGGGTGAGAACTTCAGTACATAACAGTTTTATGTTATAAACTGCCCTGAGATCTACAGGTATAGGGCGGTATGCATATTAAAAAAAACAACAAACTTGCTACAGAAAATGTGGAGAACTGAATTTAGGACTGGGAAAATGTGAAATGGGGAAAATCAGAACTGACAGCCCTAACCAAGTCTGGAAAGTCCATCAATGAGGGAACTCTACTGGAACTCCTCATATATTCAACTATATTCACTATTTTGATAGCCAATAATTTTTCCGTTGCCATTGACAACGTTGGACGCAACCTTCCAAGACATTTCACAGAGTTTGAAGTCCACTGGCATATAGCAAGGATGGGGAATCTGTGGCCCCCTAGAACATGGATAGGCAAACTAAGGCCTGGGGGCCGGATCCGGCCCAATCGCCTTCTAAATCCAGCCCACGGACGGTCCGGGAATCAGCGTGTTTTTACCTGAGTAGAATGTGTCCTTTTATTTAAAATGCATCTCTAGGTTATTTGTGGGGCCTGCCTGGTGTTTTTACATGAGTAGAATGTGTCCTTTTATTTAAAATGCATCTCTGGGTTATTTGTGGGGCCTCCTGGTGTTTTTACCTGAGTAGAATGTGTCCTTTTATTTCAAATGCATCTCTGGGTTATTTGTGGGGCATAGGAATTCGTTCATTATTTTCTTCAAAATATAGTCCGGCCCTCCACAAGGTCTGAGGGTCAATGGACTGGCTCCCTGCTGAAAAAGTCTGCTGACCCCTGCTCTAGAAGCTCTTAGACTTCCAGCGCCCATTGGCCAATGGCCAGGGAGGATGGGAACTGTAGCCTAGCAACTTCTGGAAATGCTAGAGGTTCCACATCAATGAAATGGAAGAAGAAGAAGAAGAAGAAGAAGAAGAAGAAGAAGAAGAAGAAGAAGAAGAAGAAGAAGAAGA
>JAXCMG010000059.1:5998969-6020045 GCA_034642415.1 Podarcis siculus
GAAGAAGAAGAAGAAGAAGAAGAAGAAGAAGAAGAAGAAGAAGAAGAGTTTGAATTTGATATCCCAGCTGCATGTGGAGGAGCGGAGACGCAAACCCGGTTCCCCAGATTACGAGACTACCGCTCTTAACCACTACACCACACTGGCTTAACCACTACACCACACTGCCCTCTGCGTAATAGGGCACCCGACCACCCTAGTAACTAGTTGGGGATCTCCAGTCCCCTTACCCCATTGCGTTCTGCGTTAAGAAGCTCTGCAGATCCGAAGGGTAGAAGATGCTTCATCCGCCTGGCGATCTTTCATCATTTTCCTGTCGCACAATATTGCATTGTGGGAGGTTTTTGTTAAATAAATATTTTAAATCTAGTATGTCCCATTCATAAATAAAGGATTTATGTCGTCTCCTCGCCTCTCTTGGTTCCTTAAGCACATTTCACTTGAAGACCACACACACAAGCCAGGAAGAAATGAAACAATTGCCCAATTCACAAATTAACGTGGAGGTCAAAGCGCTGATTTAGGCCGGTGCAACCGACTCAAAGCTATTCACTCCTTTTGCCACATGATCCAGGCTGCCCTGAGCTGAAACAGCTGAGCCACTTTAATCCTCCTTAATTTGAGTGCAGAGCGGCTCACATGTGATACTAAGAACATTTCAAGAGTACACTGTGCCCATTTTGTTCAGTTCGGCTCCTGACCTGAAATATATATTGACACACACATGGTCTTTGGACCTCACTCAGAGACTCGGGGAGGAATTAAAATGCTTGGGGACCCACCACATGACTCACGAAGTTGATAGTGGCTGCATCACCCAGGATGGGCTGGTTACCAGAAGGATCTGAAAACAGGACATATGTGCCGGTACATCATTCACTCACACTGGCACAGAGAAAAGCAATGACAAACCTAGACAGCATCTTAAAAAGCAGAGACATCACCTTGCCAACAAAGGTCCGTAGAGTTAAAGCTATGGTTTCCCCACTAGTGATGTATGGAAGTGAGAGCTGGACCATCAAGAAGGCTGATTGCCAAAGAATTGATGTTTTTGAATTATGGTTCTGGAGGAGACTTGAGAGTCCCATGGACTGCAAGAAGATCAAACCGATCCGTTCTGAAGGAAATCAGCCCTGAGTGCTCACTGGAAGGACAGATCCTGAAGCTGAGGCTCCAAGACTTTGGCCACCTCATGAGAAGAGAAGACTCTGCACTTAAAACGCTGCACTTAAATAACTACAAGCAGCAACCACTTTTCGCGCAAAACGAAGTCCAAGCTACAAAGATGCTGCTGCAGTTCTGTATCTTTTCTCTCGTGCTCCATCTGCAGCTCTCAGTTCCATCAGGCGGGGCGGGAGGAAGGGGGGGGGGAATAACGCCCGAAGTAAACCCGCAGATCAGACCATCTACACTAGTCTACCACTACAAATCTATGGGAGAAGCGCTTGCGGTCCTTCCCTTGTAGACCTTGGAACACCTGCCCGCACCTCCTCCTCTCTCTGAACTGCTTTCTCTATGGTTGCCCTTGCTCTCCTCTCAAGGCTCCTCATCAATTCATAGACCATGCCAGGCTGCCCATCTTATCTGGGTCCTTCGGCGGCACAGCCGCAGTATGGCTTAGAGGGAGAGGGAGCGCCGGTGACGGGCAGAGGGGAGGCCCCAGGCAGAGACGCTCAGTTCTGCAGCCATGAGGAGGATGGTGGCGGAAGGGCCTGAGGCTTCCACCAGTCCTGGCGGGGAGGGGCACCCGGGGGCCGAGGCTCTTGAGAGGAGGCCAGAGGGGGCAGGCCGGGCAGCCAAGCAACACAGTTGGAGCCTCCCTCCTCCCTGGCCGGCAGGGAGGGAGGGAAGGAGAGGAGCTGCTTCCTTTGAAACCTGGGAAATTTAAGGGGCATCCATCAATAAGGAACAGCAGCGGGACACGGTGCTGGGATAAGGGACTGTCCCTCCAAATAAGGGACACTTGACAGCTATGCCATAAGCCTTCGGAGAGGCCCTTTCAGACGCCGTCAGGTTTGTACAGTGGCTTCTGCGGCTGCATCCTGCGCTGGGGTTGCTTATCACCCACAAGGGCGCTCAGCTATTCAGCGAGCTGCAGGAGGCGTCTGATACCGTTCCGTGGATGTGAAAGGAACCTATTGAGCACTAAAGGAGCAAATTATCAATAAAGGAAGACGGAGCAATGAAAAGGCTATAAGAAAGTTCAAACAAAGTGTGCCTGTCAGTTCACAAGATCCGCATGCATGCAAAATTTTCCTGAAAATTACACATCTTACGGTCGATTACATCCTCCTCCTTGAGCTCAAGGAGCCGCTTCGGCGTTTTCATTAAACGTGGAGTATTTGGGGGGATGATAACGATAATTAATAGAGCAAAACCACTTAACATGCAGATAATAAAGTATACGAAGCACTCCTTCTAAAACTGTGACCCTCACCATAGGATATGGATTTGCTATTTTTGACAACATAATGAAAAATCTTTCCCCCTTTAGGCGACTCGATCCGCTCCCAAGTTCGTATCAAGATCTGCCGGCATGCGCACAAATCCAGGAGGGCGCTGGGGGAGCTGAATCAGCCGGTTCGAGGCCCAAAGGGCAGAAACAAAGGAGGTTGGGCTTGTCCTATCAAACTGCCTGTCCATGTAGTCCTGTAAATCAAGACCATAAGGGGAGGGGAACATAAGGGTCAGACTGAGTCCAAACCAAAGGCCTGGTGGAACAGCTCTGTCTTGCAGGCCCTGCGGAAAGATGTCAAGTCCCACAGGGCCCTAGTCTCTTGTGACAGAGCGTTCCACCAAGTTGGGGCCAGTACTGAAAAGGCCCTGGCCCTAGTTGAGACCAATCTAACCACCTTGTGACCTCCAAAATGTTGTCATTTGTGGACCTTAAGGTACTCCATGGGGCATACCAGGAGAGGCGGACCCGTAGGTACGTGGGTCCTAGGCCACATAAATCCGCCTCCCGTCTGTCCCATCGCCGGCAGAAGCTGCCAATCGCCCACCCAACTGATGGAGCGTCAGCCAATCAACATCCCCCATTGATGCAGCAACCAATAACACACACAATAGCCGCTGCCAACCTCGGCAGCAACCAATCAAACATCCACCCTATGCACTACCCATGTATAAGACGACCCCCACTTTTTAGCATGATTTTTAAACTAAAAAGCATAGTCTTATACATGGGAAAGTACGGTACTTCTTTTCTGTTGGATGTCACCTTAGATTCCTCCCAACTATAAAATTCTATGATTCAGCAGATGGTTACAGGACATACACCGATGGGAAACAAAGCAGCGTGTCTCCCCTGAAAGTTTTGCAGGGGAAAAACAGTATTAAAAGTGGGATTGTGGGTATAACAGCCATGGTGCTATCATGAACACAATCAACATGGATGCACAGTCAAAAGGATGTAACACTGCTTTTTGTGGGTGAGAGCAGAGCCGTAGCTGGGTGATCTTGCACCCCTAAGTAACCAAACAATTTAACCCCTGTGTTGCAAACAATAGTCAGTAATATTCAAGGCAACACAATGACCAAATACACTGATATGATATCAATATACACTCTTTATATAATACAGTGGTACCTCGGGTTAAGTACTTAATTCGTTCCGGAGGTCCGTTCTTAACCTGAAACTGTTCTTAACCTGAAGCACCACTTCAGCTAATGGGGCCTCCCCCCGCCGCCACATGATTTCTGTTCTCATCCTGAAGCAAAGTTCTTAACCCGAGGTACTATTTCTGGGTTAGCAGAGTTTGTAACCTGAAGCTTCTGTAACCCAAGGTACCACTGTATGAAATATATGAAAGTCATAAAATATGCACTCTTAATGGATTCTCTTGAAAACATAAACTTATGTTTATTTGGTTTTATGTTTTCAAGAGAATCTATTAAGTGCATATTTTGTGACTTTCAGAGATTCATAAGTTTCCTGTTTATGTGATTTCATATATTTCATACTATATAAAGAGTGTATATTGATATCATATCATGGTATTTGGCCATCATGTTGCCTTGGATATTACTGATCTTGCACCCCTGGCAGAGCCGTCCAGATTGCGCCCCCTAGCCACAGACAAATTGACTCTTCTTTCCGCCTCTCCTCCAATCCCCCCCCAGCCCTGCACCCATTCAATTCCTCACACACTTCACCTTGTAATGAATTTTGTGTGTGTAATGAATTCTGATTGGAGGAGGCCAAAACAGGGAGAGGACACCAAGATGGAGAAGGCTGACCTAGATGGCAGTATATAGGCGTCTCCATGTGGGCTACATTCCAGGGGCATAAATATTGCCAAACCTATTGGTGTTTCGCAACTTTCTGACTAGTTGCAGGACCTTAGCCAGACCTAGCAGAGTAAGTGCAAAGTTCACGAAAGCAATTGGCAACTGGCTGCAGACAGGATGGACGAAGCAGGAACCAGGAACTTGAAGTTAGGTGTTTATTATATACAGTGGACTATTTACAGGAACAGAACAGAACACGGATCTTTGACTACCTCTCTCTTACACAACTCTCAACTCTTAACTTGAACTCTGAACCACTGAACTAACACATTCCAGTTAGTAGGCCATTAATTATTATTCCCGGGAGAGAGCTTGACCAATCATGGAGCTGTATCACCAGGCAGACTTACTATCAGCCAAACCCTAATTGACTGTTTGTGAAGCTGCACGTATTCAGATTCCCAACAATAAAGTGGGGAGCACCCCACTTTAATAGGGAGGAGGGCATGGGAGCCAACTCCTGGGGGTCAAGGTTCCTTTGCCCCCCCCAAAAAATCTGAGGAGAGCCGCCCCCCCAGTTAATGGGCATTGCCATTCTAATAGTGTGCGCGCACTCCATCTAGATTATACAGGGCGGTGCTTACCTGTCCCCCCCTTCCCCCCTTCCGGCGGGAAGGGAAACGGCATTTCCGTGCACTGCTCTGGTTCGCCAGAAGCGGCTTAGTCCTGCTGGCCACATGACCCGGAAGCTGTACGCCGGCTCCCTCAGCCAATAAAGCAAGAAGAGTGCCACAACCCCAGAGTCGGCCAGAACTGGACCTAATGGTCAGGGGTCCCTTTACCTTTTACCTCTCACTTGTTCAACTAAAAAGCCCCAAATGCTGCCATGTTTCCTCTGGGGGAGTCTCTCCCTCCCTCGATAATCCTGGTTGCCCTTTTCTGAACCTTCCCTTGAAATGGTAGGAAGGGCCATTCCAGCCCCAAGCTCTCTGGCTTCTATGGGATCTTTTCCCACATGAATCTGATTCCTAGATCAGGGCATCTGCCTTTGACACAGAATCCTGCTTTCTTCCTGCTTTTCTCACCATCCTGTTTCGCGAAGATAATGCATGGGAGGTTACAATGCATCTGGTTGTTGCAGCCCCTAATTCTCCTCTCCTCTGGTGGGTGGTGGGTGAGAGTTACTAATCCTGTCTCCTTGAGGTTAACTCAAAACAAGGATTAGGGTAAAGTTCCAGAAAATGTTAATCTTCCCCCTTCAGAAGAGTAAAGTTGAGTGCTGTTATCAAGCCCTGTTGGTACAGAACTCCCAGGAACAATGGCTCGATTTAACAAGGTGCAGGAAAAGAGGGAATATTAATGCTCCTTGATAGTTACATACAGACTTGGACTACATACAGACTTCAGCCACTCTGGGCGGCTCCCAACACAATATTAAAAATATAATAAAACATCAGACATTAAAAACTTCTCTAAACAGGGCTGCCTTCAGATGTCTTCTAAAAGTCATATAGTTGTTTATTTCCTTGACATCTGATGGGAGCACGTTCCACAGGGTGGGTGCCACTACCAAGAAGGCCCTCTGCCTGGTTCCCTGTAACCTTGCTTCTTGCAGTGAGGGAACCACCAGAAGCCCTCGATGCTGGACCTCAGTGTCCGGGCTGAATGATGGGGGTGGAGACACTCCTTCAGGTATACTGGACCGAGACCCTTTAGGGCATTAAAGGTCAGCACCAACACTTTGAATTGTGCTCGGAAACATACTGGGAGTCAATGTAGAAGAAGAAGAAGAGTTTGGATTTGATATCCCGCTTTATCACTACCCTAAGGAGTCTCAAAGCGGCTAACATTCTCCTTTCCCTTCCTCCCCCACATCATACACTCTGTGAGGTGAGTGGGGCTGAGAGACTTCAGAGAAGTGTGACTCGCCCAAGGTCACCCAGCAGCTGCATGTGGAGGAGAGAGGAAGCGAACCTGGTTCACCAGATTACGAGTCTACCGCTCTTAACCACTACACCACACTGGCCTACGTAAATGTAGGTATTTCAGGACTGGTGTTATATGGTCTCAGCGGCCACTCCCAGTCACCAGTCTAGCTTCCACATTCTGGATTAGTTGTATTTTCCGGGTCACCTTCAAAGGTAGCCCCACAGAGAGCGCATTGCAGTAGTCCAAGCAGGAGATAACCAGAGCATGCACCACTCTGGCAAGAAAGTCTGTGGACAGGTAGGGTCTCAGCCTGTGTACCAGATGGAGCTGGTAAACAGCTACCCTGGACACAGAACAGACAAATGGAAGATCTGAGACCCTTTGGACCAGAGGTCAGAGTCGAAGCACCTACGGCTCACTCCGAGTTGTGCTCACTTAGAAGTGAACCTCATCGCTTTTAATGGCACTTGCCTCCCAAGTAGGGAAGTCGAAGGAGTTCAGTGAAAATGGAAACTGGAGCAGAAATTGGTGTCTTTAAAAAAAAATCCCCTTCTCTCCCTGTTCCTCTCCCCTTGTGTGCCATAAGATTGCAAGCCTGTGGGTAACGACTGTCTTAGGTTAGACCCCTATTCCCAGAATGCTTTAACAACCAACCCCTTTCCCTAGGGAGCTGTGGGAATTGTAGCTTTGTGAGGGGGCTCTCCTAGCAACTCTCAGCACCTGTAACAACCCAGTGGCGTAGCGTGGGGGGTGCAAGGGGGGCCGGCCGCACCGGGCGCAACATCTGGGGTTAGGGCAAATCCATGGGTTAGGGGGCGCAAATCCACGGGTTAGGGGGCGCAAATTACTTGCCTTGCCCCGGGTGCTAACAACCCACGCTACTCCACTGTAACAACCTACAGTCCCCAGGGTGCTTTGGGGTGCAGGGTGGAAACCACAACCCTTTAAAGTGGGCTGATACTGCTTTAAATGTGTGGTGCAGATGGGATCTCTCTGTGTGTATGGTAGGCTAAGTAGCGGCAATGCTCTAACTGCCTTGTGAGACTGGAAGGAAGGGGGAAGGGTGATGAATTCGAAAGCCAGCCTTTTGGCTCCAGCCAAAGATGTGGGGAGCATGGCTTTCTGCCCCCCATCCCTGCACCACAGAAAGAAGGGGAGCAAGCGAGTTTGATGTGAAGTTAAAGCAGTCGGGCGGAAGATGCCCAGCGAAGCTGCCAGGATGAGTTTCCAGGCAGGCTGTACATTTTCCCATCACGTCTCCAGCTTCCAGCTGTGAGATTAAGGCCATGTCAAAGGGACGAGGCAAACTATTTCTGTTTATTTGCTTGTTCGCTTCTTAAACGTAGAGTCATAGAACTGTAGAACCATCGCCATTCTAGGATAAAGAGGGAGGCATTCTTGGTGAGTTTCGGCACATCTTTTTCTAGAGTCATTGAATCATTCCTCACTCAGTCTCTAGATCAGTTTGACAACCCTTCTTTTTTTTGAAATTCTTGGGCTTACCAGTTTTATTAATTTACTAGGGGATGCTGCTCTGCTCACCAGCCACCCTTCCCTCCACCATTTATGTGAACCAAGAAGCTCCAAACTCTGCAAGCGTTCTTCCTGGGGGAGTCTCCCCCTCCCCATGGTAATTTTGCTTGCCATTTTTGGAACCTTTGCCAACTTTACAACATCCTTTTTGAAGGCGCCTTTCTCCCCTGCTCTCCGGGGTTTTAGACAGGGCACCTCCTCAGCCCAGCCTGGAGATAATGCGGAACGAACGTAACGTAAAGGAAGTGATCTGCCGCTGCGCTGTGACCTTTGCTTAAAAACAGTAAGATTCTAGTCCCTGTGATTCTGGAGCTGCTCATTTAAATAGGAAATGGTGAAGCTGCCATATGCAGGGTCCAATGGCCTCTCTAGCTCAGTATTGTCCACACCAGGGTTTTTCAAACCTGGGTCTCCAGCTGCAATAATAATAATAATAATAATAATAATAATAATAATAATTTTTTATTTGTACCCCGCCCATCTGTCTGGGTTTCCCCAGCCACTCTGGGTGGCTTCCACAAAGACCAAAAATACACTAAGATGTCACACATTAAAAACTTCCCTGAACAGGGCTGCCTTAAGATGTCTTCTGAATGTCAGGTAGTTGTTTTTCTCTTTGACATCTGATGGGAGGGCGTTCCACAGGGCGGGCGCCACTACCGAGAAGGCCCTCTGCCTGGTTCCCTGTAGCTCTGCTTCTCGCAGTGAGGGAACTGCCAGAAGGCCCTCGGAGCTGGACCTCAGTGTCCGGGCTGAACGATGTGGGTGGAGACGCTCCTTCAGGTATACTGGACCAAGGCCGTTTAAGGCTTCAAAGGTCAACGCCAACACTTTCAATTGTGCCGGGAAACGTACTGGGAGCCAATGTAGTTCTTTCAAGTCCGGTGTTATGTGGTCCCGGCGGCCGCCCCCAGTCACCAGTCTAGCTGCCGCATTCTGGATTAATTGCAGTTTCCGGGTCACCTTCAAAGGCAGCCCCACGCAGAGCGCATTGCTGTAGTACAAGCCGGAGATAACTAGAGCATGCACCACTCTGGCGAGACACTGTGGGCAGGTACGGTCTCAGCCTGCGTACCAGATGGAGTTCTACAACTCCCATCATCCCTTGCTAGCAGGACCAGTGGTCAGGGATGATGGGAATTGTAGTCCAAAAACAGCTGGAGACCTAAGTTTGGAAAACCATTTGTTGTTGTTGTTGTTTAGTCGTTTAGTCGTGTCCGACTCTTCGTGACCCCATGGACCAGAGCACGCCAGGCACCTCTGTCCTCCACTACCTCCTGCAGTTTGGTCAAACTCATGCTGGTAACCTCGAAAACACTATCCAACCATCTCGTCCTCTGTCGCCCCCTTCTCCTTGTGCCCTCCATCTTTCCCAGCATCAGTGTCTTTTCCAGGGAGTCTTCTCTTCTCATGAGGTGGCCAAAGTACTGGAGCCTCAGCTTCACGATCTGTCCTTCCAGTGAGCACTCAGGGCTGATTTCCTTAAGAATGGATGCGTTTGATCTTCTTGCAGTCCATGGGACTCTCAAGAGTCTTCTCCAGCACCATAATTCAAAAGCATCAATTCTTCGGTGATCAGCCTTCTTTATGGTCCAGCTCTCACTTCCATACATCACTACTGGGAAAACCATGGCTTTAACTATACGGACCTTTGTTGGCAAGGTGACGTCTCTACTTCTCAAGATGCTGTCTAGGCCTGTCATTGCCCTTCTCCCAAGAAGCAGGCGTCTTTTAATTTCGTGGCTGCTGTCACCATCTGCAGTGATCATGGAGCCCAATAAAGTAAAATCTCTCACTGCCTCCATTTCTTCCCCTTCTATTTGCCAGGAGGTGATGGGACCAGTGGCCATGATCTTCGTTTTTTTGATGTTGAGCTTCAGACCATATTTTGTGCTCTCCTCTTTCACCCTCATTAAAAGGTTCTTTAATTCCTCCTCACTTTCTGCCATCAAGGTTGTGTCATCTGCATATCTGAGGTTGTTGATATTTCTTCCGGCAATCTTAATTCCAGCTTGGGATTCATCCAGCCCAGCCTTTCGCATGATGTATTCTGCATATAAATTCTTACATTCCAGGTTCCTATGCAATATTTTTCTTTACAGCATTGGACTTTCCTTTCGCTTCCAGGCATATCCGCAACTGAGCGTCCTTTCGGCTTTGGCCCAGCCGCTTCATCAGCTCTGGATCTACTTGTACTTGCCCTCCGCTCTTCCCCAGTAGCATGTTGGACGCCTTCCGACCTGAGGGGCTCATCTTCCAGCGTCATAACTTTTATATGCCTGTTGTCTTTGTCCATGGAGTTTTCTTGGCAAGGATACTGGAGTGGCTTGCCGGTTCCTCCTCCAGGTGGATCACGTTTGGTCAAAACTCTCCACTATGACCTGTTCATCTTGTGTGCCCTGCTCGGCGTAGTTCATAGCTTCTCTGAGTTCTTCAAGCCCCTTCGCCACGGCAAGGCAGTGATCCATGAAGGGGTTGGAAAACCATGGACTATGCTAAATGGGAGCAGCTTTCCAGAGGTTTGGGGCAGGATTCTTTCCCAACCCAACCCGAAGAGACTGGGGATTGAACCTTGGACGTTCTGCATGCATAGCAGGTGTCTTGCCGCTGAGCCACCGCCCTCCCCTGAAGCATCACCTTCCAAGTTCCTTTAAAGCCTCCTTGATTTGCAAGACCCCTCTTTGGGCTTCAGTCGATGAATGAGCAGACTGAACAAAAGGGCCCCTTTATTTGTTTTTGTTTCGTTTCACGCATAGCAAATATATAATTTTCTCCCTCTCTCTCTTAAATTGCAGTAATTGTCTTGTCACGATTAGGGTTCTCTCCCCCCCCCCCGCCACACCTCCCCCTTCTCTTCCTTTCCCCTCCATTCGCTGTCATTTTACATGGAAGCCCCGGGAAAGAGAATTCTCAAAAATTAAATTTCATGCTTGCATGTGTTTCTGTGATCTGTCATGTGTATGATCTCCGAGTGGAAAACTTCTCTAAAAATAAATGGATTACCCTTTTTACTACACCGTCTGATGTCTCTTCAGTAGATATCGCTGCCTGCCTCTGATCTCTAACCCGCCGCAATCGGAATGACAGGCATTGAATTAAAAGCCGCTGGGTGACGCCCTCTGCCTTTGTGGCCCCTTCCAGAGGGTGCCAGGCTGGTACAGCAGGCCTGCCACCCCCCCAGCCCCCGTTTGTCGACTGCAAGTACACCATCACTCTTTGGCAAAGGACAAATCTCTGACCTTTTCTCAAAGAGCATTGTAAATACCACACTCACTTGGCTCCTTGGGAAAGATGGTTTTTATTTTTTAAAATATCGCCTAAGAACCACAGCGCCTTAAGAATTGGAAAGGATCACCATGAATTATCAGAGCCAAGCCCTTCCTTTGAGGCCGGATACCCCAGGCATCCCCTGACAACAGTTATTGGGTGAATACCTTCATCCACTTATAAACATAAAGGTAAAGGGACCCCTGACCATTAGGTTCAGTAGTGACTGACTCTGGGGTTGCGGCGCTCATCTCGCTTTATTTTCCGAGGGAGCCGGCGTACAGCTTCTGGGTCATGTGGCCAGCATGACTAAGCCGCTTCTGGCGAACCAGAGCAGTGCACGGAAACGCCGTTTACATTCCCGCAGGAGTGGTACCTATTTATCTACTTGCACTCATGTGCTTTCAAACTGCTAGGTTGGCAGGAGCTGGGACAGAGCAACGGGAGCTCACTCTGTCACGGGGATTCGAACCACCGACCTTCTGATCAGCAAGTCCTAGGCTCTGTGGTTTAACCCACAGCGCCACCCGCGTCCCTACTTATAAACATGGACCACTTATAAATGCCATCTCCAACTCCTCAAAAGATTCCAACAAAGGTCTCTCCGAAAATTGTTACACATCACTTGGGAAGACAGACGAATTAATACCAGTTTAGTGGAAGAGGCAAAGATCACCAGAGTCGAAGCAATGATTCTTCAACATCAACTTCGTTGGACTGGTCATGTTGTGCAGATGCCTGATGATCATCTTCCAAAGCAACTACTCTATTCTGAACTTTAAAATGGAAAGCGTCATGCTGGTGGTCAACAAAAGAGGTTTAAAGACTCTCTCAAGGCAAATCTTTAAAAAATGTAGTATAAACACTGACAACTGGGAAACACTGGCCTGTGAGCACTCCAGCTGGAGAACAGCCTTTACCAAAGGTGTCATGGGCTTTGAAGACGCTCAAACTCAGGATGAAAGGGGGAAATGTGCTAAGAGGAAGACATGTTTGGCAAACCCTCACCATGATCAACTCCCACCTGGAAACTGATGTCCCCACTGTGGAAGGACGTGTGGAACCAGAATTGGCCTCCACAGTCACCTACAGACTCACTGTTACAACCATATTCATGGAAGGCAATCTTACTTGGCTACGAGTGATTGCCAAAGAAGAAGAAGACCCACGACCAACTTGGTCAACTTACCATGTGACCCAGGCGTGGGGAAAACCCACAATGTTCTGAATGCTGCCAAATGACAACTTCTGCAATCCCTGACCATTGGCAGTGCTGTCCGGGACTGATGGGAGTGCCAAAAATATCCAAAGGGCCACAGGTTCCAAACCTCTGATGTTGTTGTTGTTGTTGGCTTCCGTCTGACAGACAATGGAGTGCATCTCTGGGGGTGAAGCCAAACTGCTGGAGAATCACAGCGCCTGCAGTGGCTGTAGAGACTGGTAACTCGCAAGTGCTGCCTCCCGTGTTGTTTTTGCTGTGTGAATAGCACCTAAGTTACCTCCAGGGGCACAAGCTTGGCCAGTGTGTATGGAGGTCCTATGCTGCCCAGACAACAAAAGCCCTCTCTCAGCCTCACTTTTGGGGTCCCAAGGAAAGCAGAGCAATACATTTGGCCCCACTACACTTGATCTTAGCCAAAAGGCCAAGAAGCTTGTCTGCAAGAGTTACAGGAAGGAGGCGCCTTCATTATAGATCTTTAGGCACCAGGCAAAAACATTGCTCTTCAACTAGGCCTTTGGAGGATAAATCAATCAACCAATCAATCTTTATTATGGTCCAGAGACCCAACAAATCGTTACAAAGCAATGCACAATTCATACAGCCTTGTTGTTGTTGTTGTTGTTTAGTCGTTTAGTCGTGTCCGACTCTTCTTGACCCCCTGGACCAGAGCATGCCAGGCACTCCTGTCTTCCACTGCCTCCCGCAGTTTGGTCAAACTCATGCTGGTAGCTTCGAGAACACTTTCCCACCATCTCGTCCTCTGTCGTCCCCTTCTCCTTGTGCCCTCCATCTTTCCCAACATCAGGGTCTTTTCCAGGGAGTCTTCTCTTCTCATGAGGTGGCCAAAGTCTTGGAGCCTCAGCTTCAGGATCTGTCCTTCTAGTGAGCACTCAGGGCTGATTTCCTTCAGAATGGAGAGGTTTGATCTTCTTGCAGTCCATGGGACTCTCCAGAGTCTCCTCCAGCACCATACCTCCAGGTTAAACAAGCATTTTGTTCAAAAGATAGGGATCATTGGTTCTTGCAACCACTGATAAAAACTTTGCCACTGCTATAGTTCTAGCATTTGTCTGGTCTTCCAACAGGAACCTGACATAGTGAGCCTCTGATTTTCCCGGGAAAGGTA
Source organism: Podarcis siculus (assembly GCA_034642415.1). Taxonomy (NCBI): domain Eukaryota; kingdom Metazoa; phylum Chordata; class Lepidosauria; order Squamata; family Lacertidae; genus Podarcis; species Podarcis siculus. The sequence continues at coordinate 6,012,277 of JAXCMG010000059.1, forward strand.
CCAGCAAAGGTAATATCAGTTCATATTTTGCACAGTGCAGCAAAATATGTTTTATGGAATCAATGTCTTGAGCACACGAGCAAAGTCTGTCCTGGTAGGGAACTCCTCTCAACCTGCCAATGGATGATAAATGTGTTGGCGGCGACAGCGGTGGGGTATTGGTTTTTTTTTTTTTGTTCCAAGTATTTATTTTGTGGTTTCATCCTGTATTTTTACCTTGTGAACCACCTTGAGATCTTCGGATGAAGGGCGGTAAATAAATTTAATAGATAATTAGAATTGGCAGGTGTTATGCACAGAATGGGGAATGTGCCATCTTGCCGTCAGGCAGCAATATTCCTCAAGGGGGATGCGGGGGGTGCCGTGGTCTACACCACTGAGCCTCTTGGGCTTTCTGATCAGAAGGTCGGCGGTTCAAATCCCCGCGACGGGGTGAGCTCCCGTTGCTCTATCCTAGCTTCTGCCAACCTAGCAGTTCAAAAGCACACCTGTGCAAGTAGATAAATAGGTACCGCTGCTGCAGGGAAGGTAAGCGGCGTTTCCTAGCGCTCTGATTTCTGTCACTGTGCCCCGTTGCACCAGAAGCAGTTTAGTCCTGCTGGCCACATGACCCAGAAAGTTGTCTGTGGACGAACACCAGCTCCCTCAGCCTGAAAGTGAGATGAGTGACGCAACCCCAGAGTTGCCTGTGACTGGATTTAACTGCCATGGGGTCCTTTACCGTTGTTGTTGTTTAGTCGTTTAGTCGTGTCCAACTCTTCGTGACCCCATGGACCAGAGCACGCCAGGCACTCCTGTCTTCCACTGCCTCCCGCAGTTTGGTCAAACTCATGTTTGTAGCTTTGAGAACCCTGTCCAACCATCTCGTCCTCTGTCGTCCCCTTCTCCTTGTGCCCTCCATCTTTCCCAACATCAGGGTCTTTTCCAGGGAGTCTTCTCTACTCATGAGGTGGCCAAAGTATTGGAGCCTCAGCTTCAGGAGCTGTCCTTCCAGTGAGCACTCAGGGCTGATTTGCTTCAGAATGGATAGTTGGATCTTCTTGCAGTCCATGGGACTCTCAAGAGTCTCCTCCAGCACCATAATTCAAAAGCATCCTTTACCTTTACCTATTGCTCAAGGCTGCTTCTGCTGCAGTTTCTGCCTTCATGCAGTTGGACAAATGCCTCAAGAGGAGCATAAGGACATGAGGAGAGCCCTAGCCATACCTAGTCCATCATTTGTTCATCTTACTGGTCACCAAAATGCTTCTGGGAAGCCCACAAAATGGGTCACAGGCACAACAGCAGCACCCTCCCTTTTCATGACACCCCGATAAATGACATTCAGAGGCGTGGGGGCCCTCGTACTGCAAGCTGGGCATCACCATTACAACTGTTGTTTCTTTATTCTGCTTACAGTTGCAATCGAAATTATTCAACCCCCACTGCAAATCAGGCTTATTCTCCAAATTTGCAGACTTTCAGCAGTTTGAAATGAGCAAATCAAACAGAAGCAATTGAATTAGCTCAACACAACAGATGCTTTAAGTGGTTTTCCCCAAATTCAGCTGAAATTGCAACTAATACTGGATTCTCCAGTCTCAATATTATTCAACCCCTTCATGGATAGCGTCTTTAGTACTTAGCAGAGCAGCCTTTTGCTGCGATGACCTGCTGCAAACAAGATGCGTAGCCAAACAGCAGCTTCCCACAGCGTTCCTGAATAATCTTTGCCCGTTCCTCACATTTCAAGCCAAGAGCAGCCATGAATACATTTCATCAAAATCCAACACAATAATTCTTGTTGTTAACACCCATCTGTCTCAGGAGGAGTGTGCCTTTGGGGGGTGAAGTCAAACTGTTGGAAAGTTGCTGTGGCTGTAGAGACCAATACAGGAGAGACATGTTTTGTTGCAGCCGGGGCAGATGAAGGCGTCTGTTTGTGCTGCTGCAGATGCACCAGGGCGTGTCTTCTCTGTGTGCACCTCCCAGCATGGAATCTCCTGGGATCCTGGGCAGGGGCTGTGGCACACAGAGGGCACCTAGCGGCAGCGGGGGATGTTGGCCCCCTCAATATTGGTGGGGCTGGGCCCCCTGCTTCAAAATATTGAGGGGGCTGGAGCCCCGTGAGCCCCATATGCCTGGCGCTGCTGAATGGGACTGTTACTTCCCTTGATCTGGACATTATACTGTCAGCATGCAGAGGGGCCAGCAGGTGGGCTGGCAAGCCCAGCTCGGATGTCTCCTTCCATCGGCCCATTGTTGTTGTTGTTCAGTTGTTTAGTCATGTCTGACTCTTCGTGACCCCATTGATCAGAGCACTCCTGTCTTCCACTGCCTCCCGCAGTTTGGTCAAACTCATGCTGGTAGCTTCGAGAACACTGTCCCACCATCTCGTCCTCTGTCATCCCCTTCTCCTTGTGCCCTCCATCTTTCCCAACATCAGGGTCTTTTCCAGGGAGTCTTCTCTTCTCATGAGGTGGCCAAAGTACTGGAGCCTCAGCTTCAGGATCTGTCCTTCCAGTGAGCACTCAGGGCTGGTTTCCTTCAGAATGGAGAGGTTTGATCTTCTTGCAGTCCATGGGACTCTCAAGAGTCTCCTCCAGCACCATAATTCAAAAGCATCAATTCTTTGGCGGTCAGCCTTCTTTATGGTCCAGCTCTCACTTCCATACATCACTACTGGGAAAACCATAGCTTGAACTATACGGACCTTTGTTGGCAAGGTGATGTCTCTGCTTTTTAAGATGCTGTCTAGGTTTGTCATTGCTTTTCTCCCAAGAAGCAGGCGTCTTTTAATTTCATGGCTGCTGTCACCATCTGCAGTGATCATGGAGCCCAAGAAAGTAAAATCTCTCACTGCCTCCATTTCTTCCCTTCTATTTGCCGGGAGGTGATGGGACCAGTGCTCCGATGTAAATCAGCAACCTGAACTTCAATGGCCAGGGCACGCAGTTAGCAGGGTGTACTGCGCACACAGAAGTAGGCGTCAGGCCTTAAGTCATGTTACAGCTACAGATTTATTAAACATAAATCAGAACAAAGAAACATGTCGTCTCTCTGTCATGTCGTCTCTGAGAGAACAGCAAAAGCAAAAGCTATACAGAAATGGAAGTTCCCAGCATACTGTGCTGGAATGTAAACAGACATGTGACACACAACAATCTCATGCCTGTTCTTTAAGGTGAAATGGAAATGTCATCATATACAGTGGTACCTCGGGTTACAGATGCTTCAGGTTGCAGACGCTTCAGGTTACAGACTCCACTTACCCAGAAATATTACCTCGGGTTAAGAACTTTGCTTCAGGATGAGAACAGAAATTGTGCTCCGGTGGTGGCGCCGCAGCAGGAGGCCCCATTAGCTAAAGTGGTGCTTCAGGTTAAGAACAGTTTCAGGTTAAGAATGGACCTCCAGAATGAATTAAGTTCTTAACCCGAGGTACCACTGTACTTCAATGTGGAAGAACCACTGGGAGATGCTGGGGCATAGCTGTCAACTTACAGATTTGAAAATAAGGGACCAGCAGCCTCGAAAATAAGGGATCAGCAGCCAAAATAAGGGATCAACAATTACTTTGATAAAATACATATTTTGTTGCATGCAAATGGCTTTAGATACCTATTAGGTCCATAAATTACCATATAGCATATATTCAACACAAAAAAAAACAGCAACAATTTGTTGCTGGACATAGAAAGGGCCCCATTACCTTCAGTAGCTTATTTAAGGGACATCATCAATAGGGACAGCAGCGGGACATGGCGCTGGGATAAGGGACTGTCCCGCCAAATAAGGGACGCTTGACAGCTATGTGCTGGGGTGTATGGGGGGTAGGCGCAAGTGTACTTTTCAGATGCCTATGACTTAACTAACAATGTGCGCACAGCAGAATGCAGACATCAGACTCTGTACAAGCTGACCTACTTTTATCGGGAACAAAAGCAGGATTATATATATATATAAAAAATTCTCTGTAACATCTTCTTCTTCTTCTTTTTCTTCTTTGGGAAGGGGAATGGGAAGTTTTCGATGCATACAGGTACGTCGGAAAGATGGCAACTTATGAGAGAGGAAGGTGAGGAAAGAACACTGGGAACATTTTCCCCATCAAACTTTTGTCCTAACCTTTCATAAATTACTTTTTCAAGCTGCCTCATAGTGGGGCATGAAGGAAGAGTTTGGAAGAAGGGTTTGGATTTGATATCCCGCCTTTCACTCCCCATAAGGAGTCTCAAAGCGGCTCACATTCTCCTTTCCCTTCCTCCCCCACAACAAACACTCTGTGAGGTGAGTGGGGCTGAGAGACTTCAGAGAAGTGTGACTGGCCCAAGGTCACCCAGCAGCTGCATGTGGAGGAGCGGAGACGCGAACCCGGTTCCCCAGATTACGAGTCCACTGCTCTTAACCAATACACCATGCTGGCTCTCGAGCACGAAGGAAGAGAAGATAACACAGTGAGAACAAGAACTACCAACAAAAGAAGAGTGGCAGATGAAACTGATGGACTATGCCGAGTTGGCGAAATTAACTGGGGAAATTCGGAACCAGCAAGACCAGACTTTCCTGAAAGATTGGAAGAATTTTATGATATATTTGAAAGACAATTGTAATCGATTGACATCGCTTGTAGGGTTGCAAGAAGTTTTGTAAGGAGAACTATATGAATTATTGCCGAAAAGGACTAAGAAGGAGTTTATTTAGGATTTGGACTTTATAGCAATAACTATTAAAATAAAATGCAAAATCAGAAAGAAAGTTAGAAAACCATTAGCCGAGGTTGACGGAAGTCCTAGGCTGTGATAGCCAAAGGTTTGTTGTATTGTATAAGATGGGCTGTTATGTCTGGAAAACATGTGCAAAAACCAATAAAAATTATATGTATAAGAGAACAGTCCTGCTATATCAGGCCAGTGGCTCATCTGGTCCAGAATCCTGTTCCTACAGTGGCCAGTCAGATGCCTTTACTGGGAAACCCACAAGCAGGATTCGATCACAGGAGCCCTCTCTTCCTTGAATTTTTCCAGTTCTCTTTTTAAGCCACCCAGTTTGATGGCCACTACTGCCTCCTGCGGTGGGACGTGGGTGGCGCTGTGGGTTAAACCACAGAGCCTAGGGCTTGCTGATCAGAAGGTCGGCGGTTCGAAGCCCCGCGACGGGGTGAGCTCCCGTTGCTCGGTCCCTGCTCCTGCCAACCTAGCAGTTCGAAAGCACGTCAAAGTGCAAGTAGATAAATAGGTACCACTCCGACGGGAAGGTAAACGGCGTTTCCGTGTGCTGCTCTGGTTCACCAGAAGCGGCTTTGTCCTGCTGGCCACATGACCCGGAAGCTGTACGGCGGCTCCATCGGCCAATAAAGCGAGGTGAGCGCCGCAACCCCAGAGTCGGCCACAACTGGACCTAACGGTCAGGGGTCCATTTACCTTTTTACTGCCTCCTGCAACGCACTATTGGGTTATCTAGCCATCCTTCCTAAATTTCTCCCTCTGACCTACCCTGCTGTCAAATCACTGTAACGTTAAAAGATAATAATGCTGGGCTGACAAATTTCTTCGGCGGCCATTTGGCCAAGAAACACTTAAGGTATGTCGAGCTGCGGAACTGTCCGGGCAACAAGGGGGTTCTCAATTTGCGAGTTTGTGTGCCTCCCCGTTAATTAAACTTTGCAAACAGAATTTAATTTAGAAGCTGACGCTTTTCATTCCTGACTTTCAGGTTTGCCTCTTTAACCTTTCGCTGTGCCAAAGAATTCTCAGTTGCTCAAACCCGCTTTCTGTCCTTCGTTTGGCCGACGGACTGCCGTTCTCGTCGGAACTCCGGATGACGCATTGTCAAAACTCTTTTTCTTTTTTCCTTTTAAAAAAATTATTTATTTTCTGTTGTTTCAGTGCAAAATGACAACATAACTTATACACATAAAACCAAAAAGGAAAAGGAAATACCCCGTAATATTCACAATACATAACAAAACATACATAGACTTTGACTTCCTTCCACTGTGTGGGGACTTCAAGTTTTCAGTCTTCTTAATTGTTGTGCTATATTTATATTACTCATAGCTTTATACTTATTAAAACCATTTCTTTGACCCTGCAAAACTTTACTCATTACATACCAATATTTTTGCGCCAGAACAATGTTTTTTCATGCACTCTTTAACACAGTCCCATTCTTTTATTAATTTTTGTTCTGATTGTCCCCTTAAAACTGCCGTTAATCTTGGCAAATCTATATACAGTGGTACCTTGGGTTAAGTACTTAATTCGTTCTAGAGGTCCGTTCTTAACCTGAAACTGTTCTTAACCTGAAGCACCACTTTAGCTAATGGGGCCTCCTGCTGCTGCCGCGCCGCCAGAGAACAATTTCTTTTCTCATCCTGAAGCAAAGTTCTTAACCCTAGGTACTATTTATGGGTTAGCAGAGTCTGTAACCTGAAGCGCATGTAACCTGAAGCATATGTAACCTGAGGTGCCACTGTATTCACAAAGTTTAATTTGCCATTCTTTTACTGATGTGATTCCCCCCCTCCAATGTTTTGCTATCAGCATCCTTGTCAAAATTCTTTTGATGCAGGGTGGTTTAAAAAATCAGTGACTACAGTATGATGTGCGCACTGATCCAGAGCACATTTTCTGCAGTGTTTATATTTGCTTACATGTAAGATTGGCTTGTTAAGAAATTGAACTGCATCCTTCTCATATTAATTCTTACAAGTATGGCTGATGAAGAGCTGATTAAGATTGGCTGATGAAACATTGAACGAAACAGATTGGTTATCCAGAAATTCTGTTCCGGCGATATTTGGTGACAGATTATGGATATATTGAACTTTTAAATTATTCTACCACGACTTTAGAGACTTTGGTTGTAATTTCTGATTATTTGTATTAGTCTATAAATAGGGTTTAGTGCCATTGTTATTGGCCATTGTGGTGTGTTATATTGTTCAGCTTGTCTATATTGCAACACAGGGATTTGTTTTTGGGTCAAAGTGTGCCTGTTTGTATCATCAGGGAGTGCACAGCATTGGACTGTTTTGTCCCCATTAGCTACGGAAAAGTTGAAAGTCGCATAAGCACAACTTTCCTTCCGTTTTGGCTCAGCTCTAGGCTTCTATAAATTCTTTCTAGGGCAGCAGATTTAAGTCACTGACAGCTCAGGAAGCGATGCTGCGTCTGGTGTGTGTCTAAAATTGCAGCCTTATTTAATAAGAATATATTACCATTACCACCTCTGCCACCATTTATTTCATATAAGTTCAAATATGAATTACAATAAAACGTAATAGAAACAGCAACAAACAAACAAACAAACAAACAAACAAACAAACAAACAAACAGTTAATTAAAATACAGCTCATTTTAGTAAGGTAAAGGTAAAGGGACCCCTGACCATTAGGTCCAGTCGTGACCGACTCTGGGGTTGTGGCGCTCATCTCGCTTTATTGGCCGAGGGAGCCGGCGTACAGCTTCCAGGTCTTGTGGCCAGCATGACTAAGCCACTTCTGGCGAACCAGAGCAGCACACAGAAACATTTTAGAAGTAGCCCATAAATCAAGACGGTAAAGTGAGGAAACATCAGATATTCACCCGAGCCAGCTATCCATGCTGCTCCTACATGGGCCAGCAAAAAAGCCAAGGGAAAATTTATATACCAAATCCCATATAGGGGGTCAGAGTGAGTCTAAGCCGAAGGCCAGGTGGAACAGCTCCGTCTTGCAGGCCCTGCAGAAAGTTTGTATTATTATTATTATTATTATTATTATTATTATTATTATTATTATTATTATT
>JAXCMG010000059.1:6020055-6033477 GCA_034642415.1 Podarcis siculus
TTATTATTATTATTATTATTATTATTATTATTATTATTATTATTATTTCTTCAGTATAAAACACTTCCCTGCTAAAAATAAGCGTTTGCCTTCACTTAAACTTTTTTAAAGACCTGTTGAACACTTGTCTGTTTCCGTAAGCACATTTGGACGCATTATTTAGTTACATTTGATTTAAAAGTTTTATTGATTTTTCTTGGGGTCCCCCCCCTTTCGTAATGGCTTTATGTATATTTGTTTTTAATGATAATTCTCACCATTGATACGAATCACCTTCTACACAAGAGTCTCGGCGCAATGCACAATGAAGGCTATGAAAAAGAGTTGAGAACGCAAAAGCAGCAAATGCGTTCAAAAGAAAACTAACACCATGCAAAGTAGTCACTTCTGACCAAGACCCATTCATCAAGCTGGAACGGAAATGACTTCAACAGCTTCCAGAAAGTGCAGTTAGGGGGCACCAGTCATGTATCAACAGGAGTGCCATTCTATAGAATTGCTTTGCATATTTCTGTCATATTTTATAAATTGGACTTGTACACCGCTTGGAGATTTTTTTTTTATTTTTAGAAAGTGGTCTATACATTTTCTAAATAAACGAATAAGCGCAACGTCCAGCTGTGTTTCTCAGTTGCATGGTTTATTTCTGACCATTTTTTAAAAAACAACAACAATCATTGGAGTTGCCAGGTCAGGAGCGTCCCAGACCCTGAGAACTCAAGGCCCAAACCTGAGACCCTGGTGCTGTTATAGGGGGTAGCCCTTGGAGACGGAGGTTAATGCATAGAGTTAAAGAATCTTAGAGCTGGAAAGAACCGCAAGGGTCATTTAGTCCAACCCCCTATAACGCAGGAATCTTTTGCCCAAGGTGGGACTCAAACAGATGACTCTGAGATTAAGAGTCTCATGATTCACCATCTGAGCTATAATAATAATAATATTTTATTTATATCCCGCCCTCCCCAGTCATAGCCGGGCTCAGAGTGGCTAACAACAGTAAGAGTAACACAGTTTACATAAAATCACAATCAATTAATTGAAATACATTCTAAAATCAATTCATTCTAAAATCAATTCAGAATCAAATGAATGGCAACCATTGGGCTAGAGTTCTGTGAGGATTACCAAAGGAGGGGGTCAGACTGCGCCTTGGCCAAAGGCCTGGTGGAACAGCTCTGTCTTGCAGGCCCTTCGGAAAGATGTCAAATCCTGCAGGGCCCTAGTCTCTTGTGACAGAGCGTTCCACCAAGTCGGGGCCAGTACTGAAAAGGCCCTGGCCCTAGTTGAGACCAATCTAACCACCTTGCGACTTGGGACCTCCAAAGTGTTGTCATTTGTGGACCTCCATGGGGCATACCAGGAGAGGCGGTCCCGTAGGTACAAGGGTCCTAGGCCGTATAGGGCTTTAAAGGTTAAAACCAGCACCTTAAACCTGATCTTGTACTCCACCGGGAGCCAGTGCAGCTGGTATAGCACCGGGTGAATGTGATCCTCGCAGCGAGGACCCCGTAAGGAGTCTTGCTGCAGCATTCTGCACCCGCTGGAGTTTCTGGGTCAGTCTCAAGGGCAGCCCCACGTAGAGTGAGTTACAATAATCCAGTCTGGAGGTGACCGTCGCGTGGATCACAGTGGCTAGGTCAGGGCGAGAGAGGTAAGGAGCCAACGGCTTAGCTTGGCAGAGGTGAAAAAATTCCGCCTTTGTTATAGGTGCAATCTGCGCCTCCATGGAAAGTGAGGTGTCGAAGATTACACTCAAACTCTTAACGGACGGTGCTGGCACTAATTGCACCCCTGCAAGAGATGGGAGTTGCCCCCCCCAATCCCATATCGTCCCGACCCAGCCAAAGGACCTCTGTCTTCGAAGGATTTAACTTCAACCAGCTCCCACGTAACCATCCAGCCACAGCTTCCAAACATCTGGTCAGTGTGTCTGGGGCCGAGTCAGGATGGCCATCCATCAACAGATAGAGTTGGGTGTCATCAGGGGATAAATTGGGAGAGGAGGGCAGACCTCCCTCCGGAGTCTCTATGCCAGAATCATTGCCTTGAACCCAAGATTGTGATGTCATGCGAAATGTTGCAGCATCAATAGGAGGCTGAGTATAGAGAACAGCGCAGCTTCCTCTCATGGGCTCAGGAGAAGCCAGCCACTGGACCGCACAACACTCGGCTCAGCTATCGGCCTCCTCTACCCCTTCAACATTGAGGGTGCCTGGCCCCGTGCCAGCATATTTTATTGGGGTCGAAGATACCTCTGCCCCTAGGAGTTGGCGTGACTGCTCAGTGCTATCATTTGCAGCCGGTTCCTGCCAAACTGACACTCGCCGCTCGGAGGAGGGGGAACCAGGCAAACCTGGAGACTTTAGACCAGGCCTGGCAGCGCGGTCGACTTGAATAATAATAACGCTGGCCGCAGAACTGGGCATATGAAAGCAAAATCCTTCCCCGCTCCCCTGTTATCATTGTGGGTCTTATTAACTTTGCATGTTTAATTGGCTGGGATGATTATGCATTCCACGCCGAACTGAAGGACAGAAGCGGAGGTATTTGTTGTACAGTAGGCGTGATATTCAGAGCCACTGGATTTCAGGAGAGGGAACAGAATGCTGGAAAATTCTCCCGACGCTAATCACGGCCCTGATTTGCTATGCCTGTTCTCTTCTCCGCAAAATCAAAGAGGACACATCTGAAAAAGTAGATAGTCTAATGAGTAAGACATTTGGTAAATAAGACCAATTAAAAAATCAAACGTGGTACACATCTGTAAAAGCAGATAATATACCAGGTAAGACATTTGGCAAATAAAACCAAATAATGATGTTGTAAACCTCAGCCCCAGCCGCATGTTCTGAAAGCGCATCTTTATAAGTGAGCGGTTTTATTATTGAAACCGTGCTGGAGAATATTTAAATATGAGGAAGAGATGGTTGGGCATTTGGTAATGTGATCCTTCCCAGGTACACAGGGGTGGCAGAAGGCAGAAAACCCCAAGGTGATCCCCTGCACTTCCAGGCAGGGCTGGGAGAACTTCTGCCAGGCCAGGTTTTCTTGAAACTTGGGTGCCCAAGTGTTGGACTACAACTCCCATCATCCTTGAAGAGCCAAAATGGATGAGGGTGATGGCAGGTGTAAAAGGTAAAGGGACCCCTGACCATTAGGTCCAGTTGTGGACGACACTGGGGTTGCGGCGCTCATCTCGCTTTATTGGTCGAGGGAGTCGGCGTACAGCTTCCGGGTCATGTGGCCAGCGTGACTAAGCCGCTTCTGGCGAACCAGAGCAGCGCACGGAAACGCCGTTTACCTTCCTGCTGGAGTGGTACCTATTTATCTACTTGCACTTTGATGTGCTTTCGAACTGCTAGGTTGGCAGGAGCAGGGACCGAGGAACAGGAGCTCACCCCGTCACGGGGATTCGAACTGCCAACCTTCTGATCGGCAAGTCCTAGGCTCTGTGGTTTAACCCACAGTGACACCCACGTCCCTGATGGCAGGTGTACTCCTACATTATTTCCAGTGTGTTCTTCAACCTTGGGGGCCCAGATGTTAGGGGAGGAGTAAAATAACAAAGGAAAATAAATAAAATAAATAAAAATAAAATAAAATCCCTTCCAGTAGCACCTTAGAGACCAACTAAGTTAGTTATTGGTATGAGCTTTCGTGTGCATGCACACTTCTTCAGATACACTGAAACAGAAGTCACCAAACCCTGATATATAGGGAGAGGGTGGGGAGAGGTATTACTCAGAAGGGAGGTGGGAATGGGTGATTGGCTGAGAGGTGTGGTAAACCTGTTGACGACTGCAATTGGTCTTACAGGAAAAAGCAACGGGTGAGATGGCTAAAAATAGCTTTATCATGTATAATGAGATAAGAATCCAATGTCTCTATTCAGACCAGGTCTCCCCATGGTTTTACGTTTGGTAATAAGTTGTAATTCAGCAACTTTTCTTTCCAGTCTATATCTGAAATTCTTTTGTAATAAGACAGCTACTTTGAGACCTTGTATAGAATGTCCTGGGAGACTGAAATGTTCTCCTACTGGTTTCTCTGTCTTGTGATTCCTGATGTCAGATTTATGTCCATTTATCCTTTGGCGTAGGGTTTGGCCTGTTTGTCCAATACAGTGGTACCTCGGGTTAAGAAATTAATTCGTTCTTAATGAAGTCCATTCTTAACCTGAAACTGTTCTTAACCTGAGGTACCACTTTAGCTAATGAGGCCTCCTGCTGCCGCTGCACGATTTCTGTTCTCATCCTGAAGCAAAGTTCTTAACCTGAAGTACTATTTCTGGTTACAGATACTATTTCTGGGTTAGCGGAGTCTGTAACCTGAAGCGTCTGTAACCCAAGGTACCACTGTATAGAGAGCTGAAGGGCACTATTGGCATTTGATGGCATACACAATGTTAGAAGAACAGCTACCTACCTGTAACTATAACAAAGGAAAGTTATAAATAAAAAGGTATCCCACTGACCTCTTAAATCTCATGGCTTTATTATCATTTATAGAAGGTTTATGGTGTTTTGGAGTATTTGAAGTGCTAAGTGCTTAATAACATCACGGCAAAGGAAAGCTGTCTTCTACCGATTTTTATGTAGCACAAATGACATCAAAGTGGAAACTGGGGGGGGGGGGACATACTTTAAAGCTAATTGAAGGGAAATCGTTTTTGTGGTTAGTGCCCCAACAATCTGCAGGACCTTGAAATACAACTTACTTTTTGCCATGCTAGCTCACTGCACACAGTACCTTTAAAAAACCACAAGCAGTGAGCTCAGCTTGGTGTCCTCCTCACCTAAGTGCCCCAGGTTCACCCGCCCTTAAGGCCAGCTCTTCTTAGGTCAGACCTTGTAAAAAGCAGGGAGACAGCCAGTGAAACATATGGTGGAAAAACTCTCCAAGAACTACTCAGCCAATCAGATCACGTGCTACGTCTGACCAAGCCACTCTGCTTGGTTGCTAAGCAGCACCTCCATGCCTTATTGACCAGCAGAATGATCTCTGCTGTCTCACTTCCAGCTCCCCTAAACCAATACATTGGTGATGCTGGGAGCAGGGACTGAGCAACGGGAGCTCACCCCGTCGCGGGGATTCAAACCGCCAACCTTCCGATTGGCAAGTCCTAGGCTATGTGGTTTAACCCACAGCGCCACCAGGTGGAGGCAACTAATTCTAATTTTCTTCCCATTCTCCTCCTCCTGGCTGAGATGTCCAAGGTCAACATGGAGACTAAGGAGCTGATAGGCAAGGGCTAGGCTTGCCACACGTCCAGAACATTCCGGACATGTAAGGAAATTCAAGTACCAATGGCCAAAGTGGGGTGGGCCCAGGAGGAGAACGCATGAAGCTGAGGGTGGACGTCAGATGGCACATGGAGCCAGTCTCATGCGTGCACATGCCCATGTGCCCGTTCGTTGCCCCCCCACCCTCTTCCTCTCCCTCCAGCGAACTCCGCAAACCCGGAAGTAGGTGTTCCAGTTAGCGCACTATGCCCCGCAAGACGAACAGAAGCTGAACACCAGTGGCGGGAGGCCTCATTAGGAAAAGTGTGCGCCTCCGTTTAAGAATGCTTTGGTCTAAGAACGGACCTCCAGAACAGATTAAGTTCATAACCCAAGATACCACTGTACAAAAAATAGAAATAAAAAGTCAATTATATAAAATACATTTTAGGATTTTGAATCAATAGTCAAAGAGTGGATCTTATTGTGATTGGCCCAGCTAAAAACCTTGCAACCTTTGCTGTCGCCTGCTCATCTTGATCTTCCAAGAGAAAGGACACTGTGGCAGTGGTTGGGCAACCTGGAATGGACAATAAAAGAGGGGTGGTAATCTCATCCCTCAAGTCTTTATAAAGAGTGCAAGCCAGAAAGGCGTGCGCCACCAATGGTGGTTGAGTAAGGTAACAAAAGCCTTCTGGGGAATGATATATAATGAATTGAAAAAAAATGTTTAAAATAACTTTTGTAAAAAAACAACAACAACCAGAAGCCTTTTTATTGGGAATTGTAGGTATTGACATCCCAAAGGAGCGGAAAAGACTTTTTATGTATGCAACAACAGCCACAAGGATGCTACTAGCTCAGGAAGAAGAAGGAGTCCCTGCCAGAGAGGAATGGCAAACCAAGCTGTTGGGTTATGCCGAAATGGCAAAACTGACCAGAAAGCTCAGGAACCAAGAAGATAAAAACTTCAAGAAAGAATGGGGGAAATTCATAATTTATTTAGGATATCGCTGTTAGCAGATGAAAACATTAGCAGGATTTGAATGGCACCTGCAATGTAACAAACACTATGGACAATATGGACAGTTTCGAAATATAGATTATGAAATAATATGCAGTTGAAAATGTTGACAACAGGATCCATGGAGGGGATGGTGGGAAATCTTGAGATTCAGAGAAATCTCTATATATGGATTTGCATTTGGTATTTTTTTAACTCTATATTTGTAAATAATAATAATAATAATAATAATAATAATAATAATAATAATAATAATATTTTATACTCCACCCATCTGGCTGGGCCACCCTAGCCACTCTGGGCGGCTTCCAACAGAACATTAAAATACAATAGTCTATTAAACATTAAAAGCTTCCCCAAACAGGGCTGCCTTCAGATGTCTTCTAAAAGTCTGGTAGTTGTTTTTCTCTTCGACATCTGGTGGGAGGCTGTTCCACAGGGCGGGTGCCACTACTGAGAAGGCCCTCTGGCTGAGTTTCCCCAGCCACTCTGGGAGGCTCCCAATCGAGTGTTAAAAACAATACAAAATTAAATATTGAAAACTTCCCTAAACAGGGCTGCCTTCAGATGTCTTTTAAAGATAAAATAGCTGCTTATTTCCTTGACATCTGAAGGGAGGGTGTTCCACAGGGTGGGCGCTACTACCGAGAAGGCACTTCTCGCAATGAGGGAACCGCCAGAAGGCCCTTGGCGCTGGACCTCAGTGTCTGGGCTGAACGATGGGGGTGGAGACGCTCCTTCAGGTATACTGGGCCGAGGCCATTTAGGGCTTTCAAGGTCAGCACCAACACTTTGAATTGTGCCCGGAAACGTACTGGGAGCCAGTGTAGGTCTAGAGAGGTTGCACCACTCTGGCGCAATAAAAACGATTTCAAAGACTGGGCAGCATGGACTGGGCAGGTGAGCTTACCAGAAGATGCAAATGAGAGGAGGAAGTGGAAGATGTTGAGGACAGCAGAACAGTCAAGCCATCGGCTGGCTGGTGGCAGCTACCTGTTTTCCGGAGCATTGTGGGTAATTCCAGGGGTGGCTCTCTGGCCCCAATCCAAGTGGCAGAAGAAGGGGGCCAGGGCAGAAGTGTCGCCACCCTGAGCACCGCCACCTGCAAAGACACACTGCGCACAGCCCATCTTTTGACCTCGGCCATCCTTTCTGGGAAGCAAACAGTCCAAACCATTGCTTATTGTCAAGGAACTCACATGGTGTTAATATCTATAAACAGGGATTTATGAGCATGCAGTACTTGGGGTGGGGGGCAGATGAAATTTAACGCCTTTTGGGAAGTTTGTTTTCCCAACCGCCACCACACACACCTCCTTCGGAACCTCAAAAGGAAAGATACTCTCCCCCCCCTTTTTTTTTGGTTTAGAGGATTTATAGCCTGGGTGACCCTGGGGAATTGCAGGTGTAAATAATCGCTTAGGAAGCTGGTGTCCTTGTTCTTGATTAAAACAACAGCAACCTGGCTTCTGTCTCTGTTTGTTTTAGAGTAGGCATTTACAGGGAAACATTTCGCAATGCGCTGGGTCCTCTGGGGCTGCCCAAGACGTTTTGCTGCCTGAGGCAGAGGACAAGGGGACACAACCCTACACACAGACACAGACACACACACACACTGTGCAGAAACTGATGGGACTGGCAGCCGAATCCTACACCAGCAATGTTTCAAGAAGCCTGTATATTTATTTTCCTGTTTCAAGAAGCCTTTTGAGGCAAGATCTGTCCCAGAGTGGCTGGGGAAACCAAGCTAGATGGGCAGGGTAAGAATAAGAATAAGAATAAGAATAAGAATAAGAATAAGAATAAGAATAAGAATATCTGTATTGGAATTATTTTTAAGATGTTCATTAAAAAAACGTTTCTATTCTATTGTTTTATTGCTTGTGGTTGCCAAATTGGGCACCTTGGGAGCAAGGGCAGAAAATGATGATGATGATGATGATGATGATGGCTGGAACCTCTCTTCCCACCACCCCCTAATATAGGGACTGATTGGATCCAAGAAAGAATTCGACATTCATTTGAAATTTTAACATTTAACTCCTGGTATCTCCCCCGCCCAAATGCCACCACTAAAATTCAGTGATGTAGAAGGGATGGAGAGCTTTGTCACTTTCACCTTATATTCTTGCTCTTTTTCCCCCAGCCTTAAGTTCAGTTTGCCCCATTTTTTCACATTGGTTTACAATCATTCATTTCCTTAAGAAAAGAAAAAGAAAAAAGCATGCACACAATTCATATGAATTTTTGCATGTATTTCTCCTAAGGGGCACATTTTGTACACAATTTCCCCTACTATACAGTGCATCATCATCATCATCATCATCATCATAATAATAATAATAATAATAATAATAATAATAATTTTGTTACATGTACCCTGCCCATCTGACTAGGTTACCCCAGCCACACTCTGGGCAGCTTCTAACAGAATATAGAAAAACAAACAAACCAGAACATCACAAATTAAAAGCTTCCTGATCCAGGGCTGCCTTCTGATGTCTTCGGGAAGTTGTGTAGTTTATCTCCTTGACATCCAACGGGAGGGCATTTCACAGGGCGGGTGCCACCACCAAAAGGGCCCTCTGCCTGGTTCCCTGTAACTTCGCTTCTTACAGTGAGGGAACCACCAAAAGGCCCTTGGAGCTGGACCTCAGTGTCTGGGCTGAACATTGGGGATGGAGCAGCTCCTTCAAGATAGGTAAAGGTAAAGGTAAAGGACCCCTGGACGGTAAAGTCCAGTCAAAGGCAACTATGGGGTTGCGGCGCTCATCTCGCTTTCAGGCCGAGGGAGCCAGCGTTTGTCCACAGACAGCTTTCTAGGTCATGTGGCCAGCATGACTAAACCGCTTCTGGTGCAACGGGACACCGCGATGGAAACCAGAGCGCACGGAAATGCCATTTACCTTCCTGCCAGAGTGGTACCTATTTATCTACTTGCACTGCTGTGCTTTTGAACTGATAGGTTGGCAGGAGCTGGGACAGAGCAACGGAGCTCACCCCATTGCAGGGATTCGAACCGCTGACCTTCTGATCAGCAAACCCAAGAGGCTCGGTGGTTTAGACCCCGGCGCCATCCGCGTCCCTTCAAGTATACAGGTGCTTTTGCAATTCTCAATCATATATGCATTTTGCAAACACACTCCCTCACATGAAGATTCCTGTATGTGATTGGAGAAATGCACCACAGATTTTTGGAGAAGTACATGTTTGCAAGAATAGCCGTGTTTCCATCCATGTATTGACTTGGGAAGTGTGAGAGAATTCCTACCAGAGAGCCAGTGTGGTGTAGTGGTTAAGAGTGATGGACTCGTAATCTGGTGAACCGGGTTCGATTCCCCGCTCCTCCACATGCAGCTGCTGGGTGACCTTGGGCCAGTCACACTTCTCTGAAGTCTCTCAGCCTCACTCACCTCACAGAGTGTTTGTTGTGGGGGAGGAAGGGAAAGGAGATTGTTAGCTGCTTTGAGACTCCTTCGGGAAGTGATGAAGCGGGATATCACATCCAAACTCTTCCAATCCAAACAACCCCATCCCTATGCTGAAGCACTAAGCAACAACAACAACCAAGCATATTTTTAGAAGCCATTTCCAGTCTCCACTGCGGTGCAAGATTCCAGGGAATTCTAGGTGTGCTTACCCAGAGTCTGTGTTTCCTTTGGGGGAAACGAGGCACAGTGGAAACTGTGGTGTCTTTATGATTTATAGTTTATTGACACACATATACAACCTGACCCCTTCGTGGATCACTGCCTTGTTGTGGCGAAGGGGCTTGAATAACTCAGAGAAGCTATGAGCCATGCCGTGCAGGGCCACCCAAGACGGACAGGTCATAGTGGAGAGTTGTGCTGGGCCTGGGGGTAACCCATGCAACGCGGTCCAGGTCCGTTCCCGAATCCAAGGGTTCCGCGAGGAGTCAGTCCGACAGGGCCAAGGCAGGACACGAGGCAGGAAACCAGGCAAGGTCAGGCACAGGATCTCAGGCAGGTTCTGGCAAACAGCAACGTTGCTCCTGCAACCTGGGGTGGGGTCCGTCAGCCTTTTATCTTTGTCAGGGTAGCGGCCGGTCCTGATCCCCCGGTGACTCACCTCCCTGTTTCACCCAAAGGTGAGCACTCCTCCTGTGAGTACTCAGGTCTCTCCTTCTCTCAGACCTCAGTCTCTGCAGCTCGGGAGACGTCGGTGGGTTACTGGACCCAGAGGCCGCCTCAGCCTCCCCTGACCCAACCAGTAGTGGAGCAGCTGTACGTGATTGCCCAGCTGAAGGCAACGAGGTCATCCCCGCATCTGGAGCCAGGGCAGCTCAGGCCCCTGACTCGGCCCAGCTGGTGTTTGCTGCAGGGGAACCTGTGCAGACTGGGACTCTTCAGGATCAAGCCCCAGACTTGGTTCAGATGCCGCCTGAGGCAAAGGATCCGGTGCGGACTGAGACGCCTCTGGTTCCAAGTCCGACCCCGAGTCCCAGGCCATCACAAGAGTTTAGCCTAAATGTGATCCACCTGGAGAAGGAACTGGCAAACCACTCCAGTATTTTGCCAAGAAAACCCCATGGACATAAAAAACGAGAAGAATTGAGAAGAAAGCAATAATTTCCAAGGCATGCTCTGGTTCATGGGGTCACAGGGAGTCAAACACAACTAAGACAACTAAACACCAACAACACACAACCTGAGCCTACGATGGAGGGATTCACGGCATTGCACTCCAAGAGGGTCCCATTTTTCCCTTGGCTGCTGCCTGCGATTCCAGCTCTTGTGTTTGAATCCTGCTTGTGTTTTTTCCACTTTCAAAACAGCTTGCTCAGCTAGACGGGCCATTGGCCTAATCCAGCAGCCTCTTCTGATGTCCTGGTGTTCTTACCTGGTTCAGTATTCCCTTCTCACGAACCCCCAAGCTGGACCTGCACACCACAGGGCATCAGATTTAATTTAGAATATTTCCCGTGTGCACTTACTGTTTCCCTGCAAATTCAGTCCAGCTCTTGATGTGTTTCCTGTTCACCTGTCGAGGGCCAGCTTTTGCAGCGGGGTTGATTTGGTTGCCAACACCCGATCAGCAGGATCAGGCCATACGTTCACTGCCAAACATCAAAGGAAACGACGTGCTCCTTTTTGATCGAGACCGCTGCTGTTCCTTCAGCAGATGTACACTAACAAGTATCTTAAATGCGCAACTCCCTTCCCTGCCACTTTGTGTGCGTGTGTGACTTAATCACTGTTGATGTTTAATGGAAGATCAAAACAAAGTAGTGCACTAATTTGTTTATGCACAGGGAGTTAATTACGACATCAAAACACAGGCATACAATGGGGCTGTGGTTCAGAATATTCCAGTGTGAAACATGCATCTTGCGCAAGGGCCAGTTCAGCCTTTTCTTCGGACTAATGAGGACTGGAATCTTGCTTTTATTTTATTTTTTTAAGCACAATATGCCCTAGCTCAGTGGCAGAGTCCATGCTTTGCTTGCAGAAGGACTTAGGGTTCAGTTCAGGGCCGGATTTAGGTTTGATGAGGCCCTCAGCTACTGAAGGTAATGGGGTTCTTGATACGTCCAGCTGTCCTGTGTCAACAACAAATTGCTGCTGTTTTTTGTGTTGAATATATGCTATATGGTCATTTATGGACCTCATAGGTATCTAGAGCCATTTGCACATAACAAAATATGCATTTTTATCAAAGTAATTGTTGAACTGAAATACACTTAAGAAGAAGTATATTAATAGTGAAATACAGTACACTTAAGAAGAAGTATATTAATAGTGAAATAATTATTCAGCTCTAATTTTAAATGATTTTTTATTCTTAACAAACTTAATAATGCAAACACATTGGCATTTGGCAATAACAAAAGTTCCTTTAGGAACACAATTTACAAAGACTCATAATCTGGTCTCTAGAAACTTGCTATAATAGGAAATAATAAAAGCAAACAAGTGATATTTTAGGGAGCAGGCTAGCAGGTGGGGACAATTACTTACATCATAGGAGCCTACACAGCACAAAACACTGTTGTTGTATGTAGGTTTTATTTTATTTGTTTTTTATCGTATATTTTGGAAATGTAAATCCAGTTGTTTAAGAGAGTGGGACCCTAAGCTATAGCTTGTTTAGCTTATAAGTAAATCCGGCATGGGTTCAGTTCCTGGCATCTACACATAGAGAAGCGGAGTGACTCCTTACCAGACACCCTGAAGTGTTGCTACCCTGTTAGTGTAGACAATACTGAACTGGGCGGAAGATGGAGCCAGCTTGTTTTATTTTGCTCTGGAAGGTAGGAACCAAACCACTGGATCCAAGTAAGAAGAAAGGAGGAACAGATTGAGGTTGAATCCTGACAAGACAGAAGCACTGTTTTGGGGGGACAGGAGGCAGGTAGGTGTGGACTCCCTGGTCCTGAATGGGGTAACTGTGCCCCTGAAGGACCAGGTGTGCAGCCTGGGAGTCATTCTGGACTCACAGCTGTCCATGGAGGCGCAGGTCAATTCTGTATCCAGGGCAGCTGTCTACCAGCTCCATCTGGTATGCAGGCTGAGACTCTTCCTGCCTGCAGACTGTCTCACCAGAGTGGTGCATGCTCTAGTTATCTCTCGCTTGAACTCCTGCAATGCACTCTACGTGGGGCTACCTTTGAAGGTGACCTGGAAACCACAAACAACCCAGAATGCAGCAGCTAGACTGGTGACTGGGAGCGGCCGCCAATACCATATAACACCGGTCTTGAAAGACCTACACTGGCTCCCAGTATGCTTCCGAGCACAATTCAAAGTGTTGGTGCTGACCTTTAAAGCCCTAAACGGCCTCGGTCCAGTAAACCTGAAGGAGTGTCGCACCCCCATCGTTCTGCCCGGACACTGAAGTCCAGCTCCGAGGGCCTTCTGGTGGCTCCCTCGCTGCGAGAAGCCAAGTTACAGGGAACCAGGCAGAGGGCCTTCTCGGTAGTGGCACCCACCTTGTGGAACGCCCTCCCACCAGATGTCAAAGAGAAAAACAACTACCAGACTTTTAGAAGACATCTGAAGGCAGCCCTGTTTAGGGAAGCTTTTAATGTTTAATAGCCTATTGTATTTTAATATTCTGTTGGAAACCGCCCAGAGTGGCTGGGGAAACCCAGCCAGATGGGCGGGATATAAATAATAATAATAATAATAATAATAATAATAATAATAATAATAATAA